>BMAW01012957.1:0-97004 GCA_019974015.1 Nephila pilipes
ACCTGTGACTGCCAAAACACGTTGTCTCGCTCCAGACGAATTAGAATTAGCTCATAGTTTGATTGTTTGCTACAACAGTGGATATATAGACCTTCGAAAAGCTGTTGGACGAATCCCCTTCATCTTGTCCCTAAAAAGACTGGTGGATAGAGACCATGTGGTGATTACAGAGGTCTAAATGCAATTACTCAACTTGATACCTCATTGCAAATGTACAAGATTTTTCATATAATTTGCATGGATGCAAGATACTTTCTACGACTGACCTCGTCAGAGCCTAAAACCAAATTCCAATGGTACCAGACGATATTGAGAAAACAGCCATTACTACACCTTTGGGGCTATTCAAATTCTTAAGAATACCTTATGGTTTATAAATGCGGCACGATTCAGTGTTTTCTACACTCTACTTTACAGGACTAGATTTTTGCTTCATCTTCATTGATAACTTGCTGATAGCCTCCCACAACGACGATGAACAGATTTACATCAAGTTCCTCTCATTTACGTCAAGACTAAAAGATGCTGGTTTAATTATCAACACAGAAAAATGCAGGTTTTCTCTACCTGAGGATATTTACCTTGGGGATAAAATTAACGCTTTGGGAATCGAACCAACTGCAGAACGAATTAAATTTATGAAAGAATTTCCTCAACCAGCAACAGTAGGAGACTTGAGAAAATTTCTGGGAATAATCAACTTTTACCGACGTTTTATACCAAACGCAGCTAAATTTCAAACAGTTTTGAAAGACCATATGAAAGGATCAAAAGAAATTACAAAAATTAAATCCATTGATCTGAGGAATCAATAAGAGCTTTCGAGTTGGTCAATCAACACATTTGTTCAGCAGTTATCCTCTGATATCTCTGTGCACACTTGCCACTAACTATTATGGTTGACGCATTTCATACTGCTGTAGGCGGCGTAATTAAACAAAAAGTTAACAATGTGTGAAACCTCTGAGTTTTTTCTCAAGACGTCTCACACCAACACAAACTCAATCCAGTACTTATGATAGAGAACTACTTGCTGTATATTCTACAATAAGACATTTTCGGTACCTTTTAGAAGGACGAGATTTCACCTTCTTCACAAACCATCTTTCCTTGATATATGATTAACTTTAAAATCCAAATAAAACAACACCTCATCAATTACGTCACCTCGATTACTTTCTCCAGTTTACTTCGAATATTCAGCATACTTCAGGGGAAAACAATATTATAGATGTCACAATGTACAGACTCGAAGAAATTCAAGTTCCTAAACCATGGATTACGTTAAATTTTCCCAAGAGCAAACTAATGACATAAAGCTGAAAAAGTTAATTTCTTCAAATACAAACCTACAATTCGAGAAGTTTCCGGTAACTGGATGGAAAGAACAAATCTTTTGTGACTTTTCGATCGGACATCCCGGTAAGGTTCATAGACACATTCAAAAAACCCATGGGACAATATATTTCTGTCTCCAAGAGATTCGACGAAATTCATCTTGACATCATTGGTCCTCTTCCATCATCGGAAGAAAATCGCTACTGCGTTATTCTAATTGATAGGTTTACTTGATGGCCTGAAGCAATTCCGGTTTCTGATATTCATGCAAGCACGGTTTCCTCAGCCGTGTATAATAATTGGATTTCCCGTTTTGGAACACCTTCTGTTGTCATCACCGACCAAGGATCATAATGGACTAAATTCATTGAATCACGTGATATATATCATAAACAAGCTGGCGTGTTCTGTATTTACATAGGATTTCCCTACATGCTAGTTGTACATATATTATATATCTTGTTTATTTCAATTAATATATTTAATATTACCATATTTCTTACGTTATTCAGTTATTTATATTTGGTAGGAAATATTATGTGAATATGTTTATGTATCTGTAATCGTATTCTCGTTTAATTTCATTGTTAAAATGTTGTTTGGTGAGCTAAGCCTACTTAAAGATGCTTCTGGTGTTTGTTTGCATACTTATGATATAAACTTAAAATTATTTTCTTCTTTACAAAGATACATTTTTGATCTGTTACTGATTTTCAGCTTTTTGTTTTGTTAATCTTATTTTGTATTTCAAATTATTTAATTTATAAATGTTTTGTATTTTTCAATTTCGCTGACATAAGCGATAATGTCGCTAAAAAATAATACAAGAGAGGCTAACGGAATATGTGTTTACTGTATATTGTCGCTAATAAAGTCTGCTTGGCAAGATTGGCGCCAGCGAAATGGAAAAGTATGATAAAATTTTATACATCAATAGATGATGGGTTGATTCTAACATGTTAAAAATGAAGGCCTCGATATTTATTCCAATATTGTAATTATTCTAAAACGTCTGACAAATAAATGTGAATAGTTAATGTGTAGTTAAACTATTTCTAAATTATAGTACCTTTCATGTAATATTGACATTTTATTTATTAGATTGATTCTGTATAAAAATAAAATCACATTGGATTTAAATTTGGATAAACGATTTTCTACTTTAATCAAGCTACTTAATTAAGCTGTATAACAGTTTATAATGATTTATGATTTGGTGAAAATGCAGTTTAGCGTAACCACTTGGCGAGATTTGAAAAATCGCCAAATTTGGCGATTTTTATGGCGGAGCTTGAACTCCGCGAAGCTGAAAAGTAATAATTTTTTGACTTACCTAAGTTTCAGTGGCGTCTCGATTTTCCGGTGGGTAAAGAACAACAACGGTTTTTAAAAACTCCAGGTAGGTTTCATCCTGAATAGAATGATTGTGTCTCCGTCTCCACATGTATTAATCCATGTAAGAATCAAATTCTCCTTCGGCAAAGAAACTGGGATTGGGAGAATAAACGTCGAGTAAATGATTGACGGTAAGGTAAAAAACGCAGAAGCACAATATCATCCAAGCAGGAGAATTTGAATGAAAAAACGTTTAAGAACGTAAAACGCAAAAGCACGAAAACACAGCAAAATTAATAAACCACTGAACTGCACAACTAGTATACCGGAATAACGGACAAAGAAAATTCTAGGAACTCTGAGAAGTCGGCACTAAACAATGGAAAAGGCCAAACGATTAACCCATGATTGGTTAAGATTAAAAAAAATATATTTAGTTTTGCTTTAGAAACGGAGACTTATATAAGTACTGTATGTGATTGGCTAAAAGAAAAAAACATCCGAAACAGCTGCCTGACTGTGAGATTGCGCAGGTGTAATGAATATTGTAAAAAAGTAATCCAGACAGACGGGGGGGGGGAAAAGATGGAAGACTCTAATTCCGATTAATGTGGTAAATTCAAATAGCCCCGGCCAAAGTATAAATAGTGAAAAAAATAGGATCCGAGGATTGTATAACGGAAAAAAAAACATCAGGTGATCCGTCATCAGTATTCGTGTGGTAAATTTGAAAAGGTAGCCCCGGCGAAAGCATAAATAGTGAAAAAAATAGGATCCGAGGATTGTATAACGGAAAAAAAAACATCAGGTGATCCGTCATCAGTATTCGTGTGACAAATTCGAAAAGGTAGCCCCGGCGAAAGCATAAATAGTGAAAAAAATAGGATCCGAGGATTGTATAACGAAAAAAAAAAACATCAGGTGATCTGGCATCCGTATTCGTGTGGCAAATTCGAAAAAGTAGGCCCGGCGATTGCAACAAAAGTTGAAAAAAAAATGGTTAGAGAAAGGTATAAATATAAAAAAAAAAGAAAGCTCGTTACTGAAAATCATGTGCAGAGGAGAGAAAGCATGGTAACCACAATTGGCAAAATATCGCCAAACAATTGTAAACAATTTTTGTCGCCAACGAGTGGTTACGCTAAACTGCATTTTAACCTATGATTTAAATAGTTGTAATTTTGTACCTTGTATTTGGCATGAAAAGTGAGTATTTCAACCCCGAAGTTTCTAGAAGCGGAAAAAAAATGGAGTCGTCTGTTAAATACAAATTTTAAAACAGTATGGCGTTTGTACTAAAAGAAAGAATATGCAAGCATCAAGTTTTATTTTAAATAATTGTTTTCAGTATGTCATTCAAAAAACAAACACATCATAGAATGAAATTCAACACAATATATGTGCTACCTAATGCTGCAAACTTAAAGAATGTTAAAAATAAATTCTAACATATTGAAAACCTACAAATTTTCCTCAAATAATATTATTGAAATAAATTTTAGAGAAGATAAGTAAAAATATTTTTTTAAATACTAGAAAATCGTCGTTAAATTAGGATGTTTTCTAATTACATCAAAATGTCTGTATGTAAACCAAATAAATTTGCAACCATTATGTCATCTTGTGGATAGAAGAATGATTCAATATCTTTATATTACAGCAATCAAAAATTTTGATTTTTGTATTTATTTAGCGTAAAAAATATATAAAACAAAGTTTTGTGATAATACCCCATTGGATTAAAAAGTAGCATATATAGTAAAATGTATGTTACTTAAGCTTATGTAGCATAACACATTTCACAAACGCAGTGCAAAACAAACGAATACTAGATTTGTTTACATCAGCGGGTATCACGTGGACGAGATATCATGTGATCGTGACGTCTTATGGATTTAATCCATTTGATTCAAATCCTTTCACGGAAATTGCACATCTCTTGGGAATCAAACGGAAACGCACCACAGTCTACAATCCTGCTTGCAATGGATTTGTTGAAAGATGGCACCGTACATTGCAGACAGTGATCACTTGCCATGCCAACATGCCCAACACACAATGGACCCGATTATTACCAACGATTCTTTTAGGAATACGTTCCATTTATCGCGAAGAATTCAAGTGTACTCCTGCAGAATGTGTTTATGGAACAAACATCCGACTTCCTGGAGACTTTCTTCATATATCTCCAAATTTTACATGTCAATCAGAATTTGTAAAATAAATGAAACAACATTTTGCGGACCTCGAGCCTATTTTAGCCTCAAGGCCAATCTTTATCTTAAAAGAATTGGGTTCCTCCCAAAGAGTTTTCATTCGAATAGATTCGGAGTGTGTACCATTTCAATCTTCATATGAAGTTCGATACGAAATTAAAGACAGAACTGATCATTACTTCACACTGTTAGTAAACAGAAAAGAAAAGAATATTTCTATCAACAGACTGAAGCCATGCTTTTGTGAGAATCAAGACAATGTAGTGACAGAACAACCAAAATACTTTGCAACTTTTACTCCTTCTGACTCACACAATAAGAAAACAATCCAAAATAAACCAGCTCTTATTGCTCCAACCGTCGCTACAACGTGGTTAGGGCGAACTGTTAAATTTCCTTCAGAGTTTCACAATTTCGTTCAGTGCCTTCACAAGGGGAGGAATAATGTCGTAACGCTTTATTTGTATAAAAAGTTTTTTGTACTTGGCAACAGCCAATGTTTGTTTACTTTTGGTTGTGTTCGCTAGGCTGAGAAATCGTGGTTCTTGCCTAGACATTTTGTTCATTTTAGTTAATAAATGTTTTTTCGATTTTGCCTTAAATTTTAGCATTAACTGAACACCAAAAGCCCCCTTTTCCCCAAAAATACTTATCCGATATTGAAATTAAATGAAGTGAAAAATTATTAAATTGAATTTATATAAGTTAAATGTAGTTGAAATTGAAGTAAATGGTAAAAAATGATCTGGTACGCCCAAAGTAATCTGGTAAAGACAATAGCCCCTCGGTGTGGCTTATAAATTTTATAAGAAAAAAATTTTTCATCCACATCACATCTCATGTTTCCTCTTTATTCACTCTTCTTTTCCTCTCTCTTTTTCTATTTCATGTCAAATCATATGTGACAATAACACACACTAATAATATAATAGATTAATTTTAAGAAACAGCTTTAGTACCTCCCACCTGCCGAATTTAACGCGGCATTTTGGCCCCAAGTATCGGTATTTTAAAAAAGGGTTACCATCAAAATTTTCAACGAAATTCCATGTTCAAAAAATAAATATACATAGTACAAATTTATAGATATTTTAGGACATAAGGGTTAAAATAAAATGCCGAATTTAAGATTCTTTTTGTGATATTTATATTTTAAAAATTATTCATGCAACTTAGGTATTTTTTTTATTGTACCTGATAATGATATTTTAATTATTGAACTATAAAAAAATCTTTTTGGTCAAAAAGTTCTAGTGTATAAAAGTTCTTTTTGAATATGGACATGATTTTTCAGATATATTTGCATTTACGTGCTATTTTTAAAAATATTTATATATATATATACAAAATATTTTACTCGTATAGAAAACAATTCAAAAGATATAATTTATAATGAACCTGATCTTTCAATGATAGCATTGGATATTTTCCTTAAAACAATTATAGAACTTCTTAATTTTGAAAATTCAATTTATTTTCTGTTTTTCATATAAATACTATTTCTTAAAATTTGAGTGGGCGATACTAAAGGCTAGCCTCTCTGTTTATTGTTCTATCATGGTATAATCGTCTTTTAAATAAGACATGGATATGTATGTGCATGATATTCAACTTTCATTTTGTTTCTAGAGATTCACATGATAAAAATGTTCTATCATAACTTGTGAAAATGTGGTTTGTGTTTTGTTTTTTACTAGAGTAAAATGTCTTAAATAGTGTTTAAATACAAAGTACTTATTTGATATTTTGTTTAATGTGTTGAAGTAATTTCTGTGAAAAGGCTATTCAAACTCATGTACATGTTATGCAATATTATACTGTTATTATGTGATAAATGCAAGAATTACAAACATTTTGTTTAATTTTTTCAGATTTCTTGTCTTATTACTGAAAAATAAAAAAAATTAAGTTGGGAGTATACAATCTAATTAGATCATTGTAAAATAATTTTGAAATGATAAAAAGTATATTTTTCTAATAGTTTTGTTATTTTAATTCTGAAAATAATTATTAAAAATTCAAGTACTCATATATAGAAGACAAATGGAATTCCCAATTTTTGTATAATTGGATAAATAAATTTATAAGTGGTTATTATGAAATAATTTTGTTAATCTTTTGTAGCACAAATGCAAATAAGGAGTGCAATACTTGGCGCCAAAAAGTGGCATCAAATTTGGCAGGTGGGCAATACTGAAGCTGTTCCAATTTTAAAAGAATTAATTTCCATGATTGTAAACAAAACCAGATTGAGCAAAGTGTCTTAAGGACTGGCACTCCTGAACCTTTTAATTGTTGTGAATGATATAATTCTCAAAATTTACCGGCTAAAGAAGAGTGGTTTATTTTGGTTTCATTTTGAATCATTATTCATTTTTAAATTGAATTCATAAAAATGATTTTGAATAGCAGAGTGCTTGTTTTTGGGGTACATAACCCTCACAGGCTTTAATCCCCAGAATTTACTATGCTTTGAATAAATCAATTCCTTCTGTGAAATTATTATTAACTTCAACTTTCACTCTTAAATTCTTTTTCTGTTAGCCTATGTTCGAGTTATTATAGCTACTTAACTTAGATTGTGAAAAAGGGATTTATCACATTCAATATTTGTTTTCATATCACATTTTATAACATAGAAGCTTTGCAATTAATTTTTTAATTTATGCTTCTTTGAGGAAATGCCTAGAAAAAAACGTTCTGAGGTTGCAATAGGACGCATTGTTTTGAAGAGTTGGGGCACTGTTAAAAAAAAATTCTGAAAATCAGCCTTCAGCTGAAGATTTCCTTGATACACCAAACTACATTTTCGAGGATACTAAAAACTTAAGTAATTTGTTTTTGATTCTCTTTGCAATCTTGTTGTACTGCATCTTTAAAATTTTGTTTTTATCAAAGAAATCGATTTTCAAATAAATTTAATAATTTTATGTATTTATACCAAACGAAAAGTAAAAGTGCTCTTCAAAATGGTTTATTTAAAATTGCATCTAGTATCAAATGGTGATAGTAAGCTTCAGTTTTCTACTGACCTATTTTAAATAAATTTTAGATTAGTTTGAGAAATGTTGAATTTGGGACATGGCTACTCAGTGTTATGGGTGTGAATTTGTATATATTGGCTAGTAGAACATTTAATTTTTGCAAGGCAAAAATTTCAAATAGACATTTCTTTTACGGCAAATAAAATGTTGCCTTTACATTCGTAAAGATATCAAAGCACATATGGTTCAAGGAAACACAGTTATTTAGTTGCCAAAAGGACCTACCTCTAAAATTCAAATAAGATATGTTATCAACCTTCTGATTGGTTTTGTGATAAGTTATGAACTTATGTCAAAGCAGTCTATAGAATTGCATGAAATTAAACTAGCCCTTTGGAACAGAAAGTACTAAATTTGATATTTGGTTATGAAGACCTCAGATGTTTGAAGTGTATTATACATCTTGGGTCATCTTGTTCAAAAGTAGTAATTGTAGCAAAGGTCTGAGAGATCTGAAGATCAGAAGTTGTAACATAAAAAAAAAAGTGCACTTGTGTTTCAATCAGTCTGCATTGGTTCATTGAAAGAATCGAGGTTCTCACAAAGATTGTGTTAAAACTCCAATCAATAAGAAACAAATATCCAATACCTTGCCCATTTAGCAACGAGTAACATCTACTGAATTACTGAGTAGATATGTCAGAGGTTTAATTTTAAATTCCAATAAAACTCTTATTCAATTATTTGGAACCAATTGTCCATAGATAATACTCATACTGCTTGTATGAATCATGGGCTGTTAATGGGGTCAAGTGCAATTTCCAAGTTTAATGTTGGAATGTTAAAATCTCTAGAAACATTCAGAGATATTGATTACCTTCCAATGAGTTTATCTTGAAAACAATTAGCTAATTTCACTGTTTGTAGGAGAGCATATTTTAAAAATAAAATCAGTGAATTATAAAGTTGTTCTAAACAAAATTTCAAACTTATAAATTGCTCCAACTTAAAATGAAGAAAAAATTTGCTGTTATATACAAAGCAGTGTGGTTGTTTCTAAATTTGATTTGTATTATTATTGTTATTTTGTATAAGTATATTGTGTTCAAATCTTTTGTGTTAATATTATAAGCAGAAAAACTTATTGTCTCGCAACTAATGTTATCAATTTTGTGCAAAAGCATATTTTGAACAAGAAAAGTATATGGAATTCTATTTAATTTAAGTAGAATTTTGGTGCATACCATAAGAGTTGGGAAATAACATATTAAATATATCAGAACTCTTTAAGCATCTCTAATTTTCATTTTATTCCTTTGTAAATTTTAAGTACATTTTTCTGACTTCTGTTTTTGAAAAAGTGTTTTCTATTGCATAAGGCCTTTTTTCTGTACAAGATCAATTCTTCAAATTTTTTGTGAACACTTTCAATTATATGTACTGTAAAGAGTACTATATAGTTAGGTCTTGGAATTTTTTTTTTTTTTCAAAAAAGTTGTCAAAGCTAAAATTTTAAAAGTTTTCATGTTTTTTTTTTTTCAGAGTTAGCTACAAAAATAATTATTAATAGTTTACAAAAATACTCAGAGATTCATTTCCATGCACTTTGATATTGCCAATAATCCAAGGAACATAAATCACTTGAAATAATTAAAAATTATTTAGTACTGATTATTTTATAAGAGTTTAAATAAGCTTCAAAAATTTTAATATTTTTCTAAATTTTAAAATAATGGCTCACCATATTTGTATTTCTCTAGAATCAATTTAATAATATGAGTGTAATGAATTAAGTACTTTTATTACTACTGTTTGCAAAATTTTTTTGACTTAAACACAGAAAACTTAGCCTTTTAACACAGAAAAAAATATATAATTCACTCTCTTTTGTTACAAATAAACATTTTTAAAATTCTTAGTTTGTAAAAATAGGAACCAATCTACAGTGTCCACCCTACTGCAATTCAGAACAACAATGAAATTAACATTTGGTTTTAAAAAAAACCCCTGTTCTTTAGTATTATGGTCACCCTAATTTTTTCTAGAAATTTTTATTTTTATTAAACTATTATTGATAACAATGTTGAGTTGAATTACAAAGTATTTTATCTATCTCAAATCCTTGCTCACAGTACTCGCTTTAAAAGTAATTTCTGGTATTTCACTTTTCATTAAGGATTTGAGATTCCTATCAATTTAACGAAAAGAAGATTTGGAATATCAGATTTGGTTATTTCTTTTGATATGAATAAACTAATGACCTTGAACCTGGAAAAAATTCTAATGTTTTAGCATTAAGTTTACTTTTCAATTCCTTTGAAAGAATTTAAAATTCTTTGGGTATTGAATTGGTATCTCATTAGAGTCTTTTGGGATCAATTATGTTATAGTTATTGGAGGATTCTTTGAATTTGGAGTTAAACAGAAAGAAAAGTTTTAAATGTGACAACTTTTTGATTTCTTTAGATCAGAGATTATGATTCAAGAAGCCTTTTATCTGAAAATAAACTCGATGAAAAGGAATAAAAATTATGGTGTTAGGCAGAATAAGAATAACTTCTCAAGAGGGTAAGAATTTTTATTATTTCGGCACTAATCACTGTCACTAATCCTTCCTATTTTTGCTTGTTTAAACAAAATACACATCATATAGCTAAATATAAAAACAAATATGAAAGAATAATACCAAGAAATAAAGATTGTTTCCGTGTGCCTTAAGACAGGCAGTAATCATCTAATGTAAGATAGGATTCTACGTTTTATTTGGGCAATGTATTAAATCAAATAGTTATTTTGTAAAATAGTTGTACTTAGAGATGATCCACTTTCAGGAGTTAAATATGTAGTTACATTCTTATATGATTTAACTCTTAGATATTTTACAATAATACTGAATAATATATGTTGTGTATTGCTGTTTGTAGGTTCAAAGGTACATATTTACTAATATGAACTGTCAGATAAAGATAATACTAAATTGATTACTGAGTAGCATTGCACTAAGAAGTAATTTGAGGGTTATTAGCAATGGACCTATTAATTTTGAGTCAAGATCAAATTACGAGGACGACATTTTGAGTTGACTTTTTGGTCTTCCAGATTACACACCACAAGAATAATAATAGAAGTAGTTGACAAATATGTTAATTGATGGTAGATCTCAAAAATAATTTATTAGGTAAGATTTATCAAGAGAACTAAAATTAATAACTTAAGAAAAGATAAGTTTCATAATTATTCTTTTGGGCATATTTAGATTAGGCTAATAAAATATATGGCTAAAATTACTCTCAAAAGTTTTCATTGCTCTAATGGGTCAATTGTAATTGAAGATTTGTTACTGTTGGTAAATTCAGAGTAATCATAAAAATCCCGGAGCCAAAAGATAACATTTTAGAAATGTAGAAATCAGAAAACTTAAAATTAGCTGATAATAGTGAGTGAGCAGAAATATTTTAAAAAAGTATTGGTGGGATGTGATTCTCAAATACGCTGTCCAGAGAAAAAGAAAAGAGTAAATACCTGTTTCTGATATCACCAAAATTTGGATGGTTCTTAATTTGTTCTTGTGATGATTACCATTGTATTATTTTAAAGTTCAAATAGACATTTTGTATTGCTTATATAGAAAAATGATGCTTTGATTAATTACTATTTGCTATTGTTCTGAATCTTTGAACTACTCATACATAGATTTGGTAGCAAATAAGATTAGAAATGATAAATCAGTCTTTAGAAATGTGACAATAAATTGCACTTCAATAATGGGAAATATGCAGTTCATTACCTTGTGAAAGAAATCCAATTTTTTTGAAAATGCGAAATGGTGTCTTATGCAATAAATTAAAGAATGATGTATAATTAAGAGAGAAATAGGATGGCACAATAAACTATCAGTTGGAAAGGAAATGCAGTGAAAACCTGATATATCATTCCTGCATCTATGATTTAGCTGCATTGATAGTTTTATTTCTTATGGTCCTTGGACAAATTACATTTAAATAACATTAACAAAAATCACGTGTAAGGTTCAAATAATTAAATCATTTTCCCACATTCATCACTGAAAATTTTTTTCTCATCACCGCAATAAAATTGAAGGGCAAGTGGATCCATAAGGCATATAAACTGAAATTACTTCTTTTATCCTAAAATACTCACTTGTGCTGTTTTAGATGGCTGCTGGCTCAAAACCAGTGGTTTTCATCAAGTTGCAGGTTCAAGCCTTGATGCCACTAAAGACCCGCCATGTAGCTGGGGCTGATGCACATTAAATCTGTCATCACTTGACTGAGACTCAAAACTATGAGGTCCGTTGCCAATAGCCCTTGTGGTGCTTTAGTTTGACATTAATAAAACCAAATCAATGCTGTTTTAGGGGGAAACAAGGATTGGGGCAGATATTGTCACATGCATGTACTTGTGAATTACTGAATGTAGTACAGGTATTCTGAATTAAAAAATGGGATATTCTACACTGTGCAAAGGTGTGTGGGGGGGGGAAGTTGATGCATCCATTTTGATCAGCTGCCACAATCTTTCTGATTCGTGGTTAATCTGTAACTGTGTTGTGTGCACATGTTTAATAGCAAGAGCATGAGCTTTCAATTTAATGGGTTGTGCTCTTTATTTTATGTGGTCTGTCAATTTTAAGAGTAGCAAAACAAATCCGAACATTGGAAGAAAAGCTTCACATCATAGATGAGATGGTAAAGAATCCCTTTTGAGAAAAAAATTAATGTAGCTAAACGTTTAGGTATACCACCCTCAACCTTGAATTTGATAATTTCGAAAAAGAGAGAAATTAAAGAGTAGGCTGATAAGTATGGAACTTCTGCAAACGAGGAGAACCAGCAAAATTTCTAGTTACAGTGAATTGGAAAGAGTTCTCTTCCCTTCGTATGAGCTTGAAATATTCCTATGGATGGGAATATTGTTTGAGAAAAGGCTCTTAAAATAGCTGCCTCAAATGGTGTGTATACTTTTTCTGCATCAATTGGGTTGATTTCATGTTTTAAAATTCACCATGGTGATGATGATAATGCACATGAAAAATGGCTGCTTGTAGCAGATATATTTACAGGTTATATTTCCATTGATGCAGCAACATGGGGTATCCTAAGCATAGAATAATAAATTTGTGATGTGAAAAATAAAAATAATGGCATAGAAGCAGATAATAATGTTTATGCCAACGAGGCTGAGCCAACCCCAGTGCCAAGTCTGTCTGATGCAATTATGGCATTTGAAACAGTATGAACTTTTATATATGCATATGCAATGACAGAAAAGGAACAGAAAATGTTGTAAATCTGGAAAATTTTCTATTTAATTTAAAAAATGAAAGCAAAATTCAGTATAAAATTGCTGAATTCTTAAAATGTCACTAAATGTTCTACAACTTTGATTTATTTCTTTTACAATTTGGTAAGTAACAAATTAGTATTTATTAGAGTACTGTATACGTTTGGTATATTAATGCTTAAGCATTGTTTTCTTTATGTTTTGACTTTACCCGCATCCATCATTTTTTTTCAAGCACCTCATGAAAAATGATGAATTGAGGTTCTACTGTTTTAGAGGAGTTAGAAATTAAAAATCTTGAAATAAATTACTGACATACCACATTCAACTGTTAAAAAAAAGGTATCCAAAATTATGACCTGTATCATGTTTGATGTGCAGGGTGGGCTAAAAGTGTTGAGTGTATTTAATGCTTGAAAAAAAGAACAATAAATAGAGGTACATACACGTTTCTTTTCTATTTTTTTTTTATTGGAAAGGCAACAAAATAGTCTTATACAAAAAAAATTTAAACATTAAATAACTTTCATGTGCGCTGGTAAATGGCATGACAACATTTCTCAAAATTTTATTGATTGCATCAGACTCTGTTAAGCACTGGTTCTGAAATGCCACAAAACACTTGGCGTGGAAATTGAATTTCGGCTTGGTGTTTTGTGTGCCACAAACAGAGCATATCATTTAAAATTACATTGTTTAAAACTGTGCATTTCCAATGAAAAAAAAAAACTTGTATGTACCCCAATTTTTTTTATTTTCAAACATGAAATTTTTTTTTATTTTCAACAATAGTTATGATCCACCCTTTATTTTCAAAATGGATTCAATGAGGTATTTTGAACATTCAGGTATACTTGAGTATTTGAACTAATCAATTGTTTGATACCTGATTCAAATTTAAATCTTTCAATTTAATTCAATTATGCATTTTCTGGTAATATTGCAAAGCCCTTTATTGTGACAGAAATTTAAGATATTGATAAATATGCATAAATTGTGTACATAGTTTGACAATGGTTACAATTTGGAACATTGTAGTATGGCTCATGCTTCTTTCGGTGTTTCCAAGAATCCTTCATACAATCATGCATTATAACAAATATAAAGGAACTAACGATAGAAAACCAAATGGTTTCAAGATATTAAGCAGTTTTATTAATTTGGTGATATTCTTCTTGCAGCTGACTCCATAGAATAAACCTTTAAGTACTGGAGCTTTTAGCACGTTTAAATATGCTGGAATGAATTTGAATCACTTTAGGACTGTTTAGATTATTTCAAAAATCTTTTGGATGGTATTTAATTATATCACAAAAGGAACGAGGCCGCAGTACTTTAATGGTCATGGTTTCGGATTCGTGACCGGCGTTTTTCGTTGAGTCCCGGGTTCGAGCATTGATCACTAAAGACCCGCCTTGTAGCCGGGGCTGATGCACTTTAAATCTGTCGGGGCCCAAAGTTCTCCCGTTGGCGTGGTGTGGAAGTTAGGAGAAGTCAGGTGCCAGCTCACATATTCGTCATGATCACTTCATCGAGGTTCAAAATTACGAAGTCCATCGCCAATAGCCCTCTTGTTGCTTCTTGTGCGACGTTAATAAAACCAAACCAAATCACAAAAGGAACAGTTTAAAAGTATTATAACTTAACTGGTGTACTATATATATATATATATACTGGTGAAATAAATTAAGACAATTTGCATATTTTATCGAATTGCATGAAAAGAACTGAACTGAAGGAAAAACCACTGCTTCTAGATAAAAATGCAAATCTTGTACAGCAAATATTGCACCGATCTTGCAGAAATCGGTTTAATTCACATCGGAACAGTAAAACTGAGTAACCACCAACGTTTAGATGATATAATAAGATGGTGAATTGTGGGGAGGCTAGAGGCAGGCCAATCGCAAGTCCAGATACGCAGAGAGTTTAATTTAACGCCCAACGTCGTGTGTAAACTATGGAAAGAGTTCCAGGATACTGGATCCATTGAGAGAAAGCTTGGGCAAGGTTATCCAAGAGCCACAAAGACCAGGGAAGATCGCAATTTATCCATTTTAGCGAGGCGTAACAGAGGGGCTACAGCTTCTCAGCTATCTTGGGACCTGTATGTAGCCACAGGAACCCATGTAACAAGGGTGACTGTTTCCAAAAGACTGAATGAGAAAGGGTTGTTTGCCAGAAGACCGGCTGTTTGCGTCCCGCTGACATCTACGAACAGGACAGTCCGATTAGCATGGTGCAGGCAGCTTAGTGATTGGAGTATGGAGCAATGGGCGATAACGCGAGGCCTCATAGAGCTGTTCTGGTCGACGAATTTCTCAAGAGTGAGGATATTCGCCGGATTGATTGACCAGCCAGGTATCCAGACCGCAATCGTATAGAGCATGTCTGGGATGCTCTGAGGAAGGCAATTGCAACTCGCAACCCCCCTCCGAGAACCATCCAGGAATTGAAAACAGCGTTGGTGAATGAGGGGGACCAATTGCCACAGACACTGATAAACTGCCTTATTTCCAGTATGACATCACTCTGCAAGGCGTGTATAGCTGTAAGAGGGGACCATATCCCCTATTAACACATTTCTTTTGTGTATTCTGCAACCGCTGTTTCATGCCTTCAGACTCCCATGAGTGTTTCGCACAAACATGTGTGTCTATTATAACTGTTGAATGTTTATTTTGTTTGTATTATATCAACCTATGTTCACACCAAATTTTACTAAAATCTGTCCAGTAGTTCTGGAGATCGTAGATAAAATATGAAAATTCTTTTAATTTCTTATACCTGTGTGTGTGTGTGTATATATATATATATATATATATATATATATATATATATATATATAAATGTTATTTCTTTAAACATTTATAACTTGTGCGAAACATTCAATACGAAGGTGAATCAAATATAAACGATATTTTTAATAGCGGTTAGATGGTTCTTATATGTTTTGCCATTGCGGTCATGACAAGTTATTTAAAGATTAGTTAATCATATGTCATCCTTTTATTCTTCTTTGGTTTGCTTATTTAATCACTAGAACCTTTAGATAAAATGGCCCAATATGAAATAACTCACAAAAATATGAACTATATTAAAAGCAAACTCTCGGATATTTTCCAAGAAAGTTCTTCCTACTTCCTTAAGATTCACGTAGATATATAAGTATTCTTTTTATGATCGTTGTACAATTAATGCTATATACTACTGTGAACTTTTGGAGACGTTTCAAACAGCATATTGGTTCAAACGTCGTTCCACTGCAATCCGAAATTTTTTTCCTTCTGGAGGATAATACAAAATCTCAAATAGCTGGTGCAACTCAAGTGAAATTTCAGTGGATAACACTAGAACGTCCTCTCTACAGTTCGGATGAAAAATATAGACCTTCGAGTACTTGTATATTGTCTACTCAAAGAAGCTTTTAGAAAAGAAAGATTTTCATCGATTGAAGAAGTAGAAGTATTTTTACGAAATAGACTAACTACATGCATCCGAATTCTATTTATCATACACGAATAAAAACAGTTATAAAATACATTAGAAATAATATGTAGATCTCAAAGGAGGATATATAAAAATGACATTACTATAATTTTGGTAAAGTAGTATTTCAAAAAGATCTTTCCAAAAAGAGTCTCGTTTATATTTACTCCAATGTAATTGTAGAAAAGTCACAAAAAGTAATTTATTAAAGGAACTGATTTTATTTTCATCTCGGTGATTTTCTAGCAACATCTACAATAATACGTAATTTTATATTAATTAGGAGCTTCCTACTATGTGCTATAAGCTGTAGGCCGATGATATTGAACAGTGAAAGAAGTATGAAGTTCCGATATATATTTCCCGCACAAATTAAATTAAGATATTGGTAAATAATTATAACTATTTTGTGATGCAGTCGAACATTTTATGTTGATAATGGTGAGAGAGGCCATATTTTAAAGAAATTAACAGCTGCAAGATTCGAAACTTTTAAATGAGCTATTTTTAATTTATGAATAAAATACTAAAAGCTCAATGAACCAATATCATCCTATCAAATGGATTGATAACCTGATATTGGTTCATGAGTTTAAAAAGCTCCAGGACGTTGAAAGATACTTGTAAAAACTTAGTATCAGAAGTGCAAACTTTAATTTACCCAAGCAATTGAAGTGGAAAGTCCAATCTTACTGATCAGATTGGTTAGACCCACAGATGTTACCAAGCCTGGTAGTACTTGGTCTAAATCATTATGTTTTCAACGGAATTTTGTGATGCTGAATTAAAGAGAAGGAAAAAATGTGAATACATGTTACACTGATTCTGTTCACCATTGCAATTGAATTTTGATATTTTTTTTGATTGTTGAAATTTGTAGTAAACTTTATTACAACTGTTAATGTTAATGAATGGATTTTTAGATTTACACAATTTAAAAAATGCATCTGGCATGAATAGATGTTCTCTAGTTACAGAAGAACTATTCGATGTAGAATAGCATCTGATAAAAATAATTCGATATGAGTATTTTCCTGTTGGAATACGGAGTTTAAATTCAGGTCAGTTTGTTTATAAAATGTCTTAAACTATATTAAATAATTCCTCTTCTATATTGTGAAGGAGTATTATTAGTAGAAGGCAGTGAAAGTTATTTTTTTAAAAAGTTTTCATAAATATTATCTTAATCCATTATTCCTTCAAACATTTGTACTGGAGTAGCCATTACTTTGATGCTTCTTCGTGTATAATGTACATTGTATAGCCTAAAAAAAAATGTTATTCTGATAATAAGAATTAGTGATCTGGACAACATTCCAGTTTCCGACCAATACAACTAGCAATAGCCTTTTTTACCTTTATCCGGAATTCAACAGATCCCTTTGATATTAAGGGTTTGGATTAAGTTTGACGACTTTTCGTCAAAGTAATCAAATTCAATGGAATTTATTATTATTAATTAACGTCGCAATTAGAAGTAACATAAGCAGGGACGTCTTAAGACTTCTTGAGGCCCTGGGCCCTTATGAAAAAATAGGCTCCTTCTGCGACCCTGTAATCTAATTTAGTGTACATACATGTTAAAATGAGGTTTTATGTGAATATTTGTTTTCTACCTTTTAAAATCGCAAAACCATTAAGTCTTCAAAATCAATTGTTAATAATATTTCATTTTCAATACTCATCAAGCTTAAATAATTCAAACGTGATTGAATCATACGATTTCTCAATTCATTTTTGAAAAGTTTCAGTTTTAAAAATGAACGCTTACCACTCGCGTTAGTAATCATCATTGATAAGAAAATTCTCATCATTATTTCAATATTGAGAAACACTATGAATAGTCTTACATTATACATGTATGTATAGTGAAATGTCGATACTCCAAGTTCAATTCGCCTTCATTAATGTCTTTATAGCAACATTTTAATATTTTCTCGCAGGCTATTTTAATTTCTATCTCATTTAAATTAGAAATATTTTCAAAAAATCCAAGCATTTCAAAAAGCTTGTATTTTTTACTAAGCGTTTGTATGTTGAAAATTAGAGTCGATTATTGGTAAAAAGGTTTCTAAATATCTGGCTGTGGCTGTTTTCAAGCGTTGTGTTTTCAAAGGTGTCTCTATTTCCTTCTAGGAAAGTTATCCTAACACTGAGTTGCCTTACACGCTTGCGAATACTTTGGTACTTCTTTATAAAGGATACTTCCTTGGATTTTGATTAATAATAGTCAAAAGAGTCTATTTGGGTTTGTATATATATCATTAACGATTTTAACAATTTTACACCTTTCGAGAAATCTATATTTTTACTCTGGAGAAATAGATTTACTTTATCAATACGTATCAAAATGTCATTCCAAGGGATAGTTTAAAAAAGTAGTTTTTAATTCATTCGTCTTAATTTTTAATATTTTAGCAGAAAGTCGAGTATCCGCTGCCCGTAATTCATCATTAATTTAGCAATCCAGGCTCATGAAAATATTTCAGTATGTAAAAATACTTGCAAATTTTTTTTTTAAAATTTCGAAAACCAGAAAAACATTTTTTTTTTTCGTTATTTCGAATGCATTTTATTCCATGCAATTAAAAGCAGTAACTTAGATGTAAAAAGAAAAGTACGAAACTTCATATGATTAACATTATCCTCGCGATTTCTTGGTGTCGTGTCGAAGGGAGCCTTAAAGGTTTTTTCTCAGTACTAACTGGAACACCCATTTTCCGCAGGAGTGAAGTTTTAAAATAAAATGATAAGTTATTAAAAAATAAATGACCTGTAAAATATAAAATAAATTACCAGTAAAGTATAAAATAAATGACCAATAAAATTTAAAATAAATGACCAGTAAAATTTAAAATAAATCACCAGTTATAGCTTAGAATCCACCTTTTAAAAGGTACAAGATGATGTACAGAAAAATTATGAATAATTTAATAAATGATGGCTTCCCTTTTATTAATATCCTAAAAATTTCTAAAAGATTTTTTTTAATAACACATTTTGGGCACAAGTTATTAGAAAATGAATTGTTATTTGACTACCACAAATAAATAAATAAATACTCTGTTCCAAAAATAATTATGGCATATCTCATGTAAGGAAAAAAAAAGGAAACTCGCTCACTAGTTTGTAAATAAAAAGATGTATAAAATTAAAGTATATATAATAAATTTCAATTTTTTACAGGAAAATTTGATTAAACATACACACGCAAATAGAAAATTTTTAGTGAGGGGTCTCATGCATTAAAAATCTCTTATTTTGTACTGTGTTGGGCAAGAATTTTTCCATTTGTGATGTTTACTCTCAAAACATTAAATTATTATCCATGCATTTATTTATCAAATCGTACTCTAGGATTCCTGTTATATGATTGTTTTTCTGCATATATATTACATTACTATAATCTATAGTAATGTAATATATTCGTTTTATAAATGTTCTTTTTTTTGATTTGGGTTTCAATAATAATAAAAAAGGAAAGTCAATTGAATTTTTAAACGATTAAAATAACGCTTTCCATACTAGAATCAAATAAAAATATTTCTCTGAATATGCATCAGAAATTCTTTTGGAAGACCATAGTGCATTCCAAATTAAGGAAGAGTGCACTTATGCATATTAATCCATATAAAAATATTCTAAAGATTTCATTGTGATATTTATATATAATTTCATAAACAGTTAAGAGATTATTTCATGTTGTATTTCATACTTTATATATATATATATACACACACACACACACACACATATATATATATATATATATAATTTATGTTGCTTTATCACGAGTGTCCCAACAAATATTCTTGATGTATTTGAACCAATGGTGTATTGTACTTATACTTGATGTTCTTGACATTATTCTTGATGAAAATTGGTCTTGAAGATTTTAAGTTTTACTGGAAATCTTAATTTCACTGAAATTATATGCAACTGAGCCCAATGAAGAGGAGGTTCTGAAAAAGAATTTTCGTTCATGTAGATTTTTATGTGATTTATATTATTGGTACCAGATAGTGCTAATTGTTTTGAAAAGATAAACATGAATAATTGCAAGTTTAGACAATAACTTTCTTTTTTTACGTCCACACACGCATACACTCTTCGTAATTCTTGCATATAATGGGAGCAATAAATGAAATAGTTCCTACATCTAAGAATTGTTTAAGGTGAACAAAATAAATTTGAAGTTTCGGGATTTTTTCTAAATGCATGTACTTTTCTCTATGATATATTTCTTGAGATAATTTTGATTTCAACTGCAGGGTTATCGATTATTATGCTTTCAGTCTTCTCATTAACTAGTTAATGATAGCTCGTTCATTCGCAAGGTATTTAAAAGATATTTCATGAATTATTGCATATAAAAAGTTTTTCTTGGGTTTTATTGAGATTTCTCTCTGCACGTTAGAATTAAGATTTACAATACATTTATCTTAATTCTTATTTTAGTAAATACATCTTATGTTTGTCACTTAACATCAAACAATATGTACTAATTTATTCATTACACAGACTTAACTTTCGGAAAAATCCAATGCTGTTAGATACTCATCTTCAATAAAAATGAAATCACAACATATTACTCAATTTCACAAAAGCCAATGCATTCCTTGCAGCAGATATACGCGTAGTTTCTTCAACAGTAATTCCTTTCGAATAGTGGGACAGAATCGTCCTGACCAGTGCATCTGCAATGACCCGAGGGTATTCAACGATTTTTACCTCGTTCGAGGATCGCGTAAATCACCAAGCGAACGATAACACAAGCACATCGAGAACCTCCAGAAGTACCAAGAAGCAACCATGGAACCGTAACATTATTGATGTTCTTCTCGCACTTCCATGGCCAAACACGAGCGCATTATCTGTGTCCTAGTGCCACCGTACCGACCAGAGACATCGTAAAAAGCCCAAGAGGAAGATATCTCTTCGCCTCGTGACGAAAATTCTGAGCGCGAATAGAACGTTTCTAGTCATATGTTAAAGAATATTTTACTTTATTTAGTTCTTCGCCTCCCCTCCGTTCTTTTTCGAGGGATATGTATTAAGCATATTTGTATTCCATGCACGGATTTAATGGTAAAGTGTATTTAGCATTATGGTAAAGCTCATTTATTTTTTATTTCTTTTTTCCTCAGCGCCATCCTCTTTATCTGCTATCGAAGATGTGTTTGCAAATTTCAGTGCGCAGTTGAAAGCTATTTTAGGGATATTTTAAGGTATAATCTTTTAGGAATGGATGATATCTGTTTCAATGTGCTAATGAGATGAAGGAAATTTCTGTAAAACGGGCAGTTTAAGGTCACCTTTCGCGTTAAATAAGGGTAGAACTTTCTTTTTCAAATTTTTAGTGGTAATTTTGCTTTTCGTTTTTCCTCCATCCCCCCTGTAGATTGCATCAAAGTATGTTAATATTTGAAGCAAAATTTTTTTAGCTATTAAATACATTTTTCACAAGGAAACATTGATGCTTTTACAGAAACATTTAAGGAAGTTTTTAAATTCATGTATAGATATGGCTGGATACTGAATTCTAAACCAAGTTTTAAATTCTTTTGAACTAAATTTTTCTTACATATATTAAAACACATTATATTTTTCCTGCTAATTATGTTAACAAGTCGAAAATAAGTACGTCATAGGAGTTTATATATGTAAAAAAAGGCACATTATATTTGCACATTTCAAAATTTTCCATGATATATTATTCAGATCAAATGAAAACGAATGCCACAAATAGAATTAAGTTATTATAGCGACTGAGGGACTTAAAATGATAAGATTCACTACTTGAAGCTTTTATTAAAATTAATGTTTCTTATTAAATATCCTAATAAAGATCGTCCTCGTCACTTGACCGTGGTTCAAAATTACGAGGTCCGTCGCCAATAGCCCTCGTATTACTTCTAGTGCGACGTTAATAAAAACTAAACCTAATAAAGATATTCTTAGAGCTGTAATATCAAACGGATATTCATTTAAAAGATATATTTTTTATAAGAATTCCGTTAATATTTATACTAATTTAAACACTTGCACCGATATCTTTTAGAAAAATAAATTTAAAACGGATTTTTTTTTTTTCAATTGCAAAGGGCGAAATAGTTCCACAGTTATAATTACTGGAAAATTTAATTTACGCTTTAAATAGTATTCGAAGCATAATAATTTTTCAAAATGTACTGTATGTTTTGCTGTATTTAAATAGTTTATTTAATAAGCAATTAATTGCTTTACAGTTTAAGAAAATCTAACTATAATCAATCATTTTTATCTAGATATCAAGATTTTTTACTAAGTGAAATAAAACTAATAAAAATAATAATTTTGTTCATTAATAAGAAATTACAATGAATCTAATCCAAGTAATATTAATATCTCTGATAATACGTTACAAAAGAAATAAAAAGTATAATATATTATAAGAAGTAGTAATGAGATTAAGTAATACATTATGTTATTTATATATTATAAAAATTTATCCTTTAATATTAAGTGATAAAAATAATCAATCAGATAAAATTTAATTGAACTATTTGTGTAAAGTGAGAACACATTAAGGAATTTCATATTGATATGGTTTTAATTTTATTGTTCTTCCTTTTTTTTAAAATTTGTTTCATGTTTGATTTTTATATTTATATTTGTCAGTTTCTATAGTTTTGCTCATTTTCTTTCTGAAATATACTATGGTAGTTTCGTTTTTTCTATAACATTTTTCTCAAGGTGAATATTGGGCTTGGAGAATAATTTTAAACCTGCATATCTGTCATAAGTCAGATTCAGAATTTGCAAACGTTATATTTTCATTTTCTTTTTGGTATACTTTTCCCATTTGTCTGAGTGGTTTTTTTTTCTTTTTTGTCATACCTAATTTTGAAGTTATATATGTTTTTTTTAAAAATAATAGGGGTGGAATTATCATTAGTGATAAGTATTTATATACTATTACTATCCATATCTTATATCTATTATTATCCATTCAGAAAACATACATAAAATACCAACCGACTGTCTCTTATTCGTAACATTCTTACAAAACTTTATTTAATACTTTTAAATCTGAATTTGTTATTTTTAATTTATCAAAGATTTATGATTTGTATATTAATATTTGTCTAAGGGTTTGGATTCTTTAATTTGTTATACGTATCTAATTTTTAATATGAAATTTGTGAAAATTTTAAATGAGATATTTTAAATTTGAAACATATATTTAAATAAGTTATGAACCTGTATTTTGAATGCAATGGGTATTTGGTTTCACATTCATAAGGCATTTCTTAAAAAGTAAAAGTATTATTAATTATATAATACTTTCCTATTGAGGAATCTAGTGTCAACAACAGACTTTTCCATCTTTGGCAATTTGGAAAGTAGTTTGGAACCAAACCACAAATGCTTTCAATGTTCCATGATCTCAAAGTGTTACGAGTGAAGCAGCTGCACATCACAAAAGATTTCTGCAAGAAAACTTTAAAAGAATTTTAAAAAAGCATCAAATTACCATAAACAGCAGAAACTGAATGTGGTTACATTCCGGAATGCAGAGAATGTTTCTTTTTAAAAGTTGCAACGAGAGAACTAGTGGTAGTCTCCTCACTAAAGGGTGTTTTAATGGGTGTTTGGAATGAATAAAATACTCTCTCCTTTGAGTGACGCAATTTTTAACGCAGCTGAAGGAGTTTGTTACGGACCTTCTGTACACGAGAGTTAGTTAAATAGTTAAGTGGAACTAATAGTCTTTAAACGTTGGTTAAATAAACGCAGAAAATGTGCAGAATAAAATGAAAGCTTCACAGCCATCATTATGGAAGTTGTAAGGAAATGTTTCTGTAATTAGGAGGGTAAATAAATGTTATTGAAGGAATAGCAATGCATAGAGGAAATAATCACATTTTATTTTAGTGCATTTGTGAATAAAGTCTACTGTTAATATTTAACTCAAACTTGAAAAAAATATTATTGTAATAATATTTATTTAAGGAGTAACACGCACACATTCTGTTTCATTTTATTTACCGCTTTGTTATAACGATGCATCAAATGCATTGTAATAAAAAGATTAAGTAATAAATGTTTGAAATGTATTTAATTGTATTGAAAAATAATTATTTTTAAGTATTTTTGCGGCTATCCTTCTTCTTCTTCTTCTTTTTTTTTTTTTAATTAATCATATATTTTCCAATTTTTTATTTTTCGTAATTTCAACAATACTCTTTATTTTTCCCTAATGCAACCTTTAATTACTTTCTACTATTTCGTGTTTGTCTTACAAGAAAGTGGTTTCGAATAAGTCTATTTCAGATCGTAAAGTTCACAGCCTTAATTTCACAAAAAATTGGTTCGATAGCTAATTTCTAAGCTTGTTTTCAGAACACCGATCAAGAAATATAACACAATTGACCCACGCATGCAATAATTCGAGTAATATCTTTATTATTTTGTAATTGAAATAACATATATTTACTTTGAACTACGAATAGCTATTGAAGTGTATTAAAACCTCAATGTTATGTAACATTATTGCAAGTTTTAATAACATTACAGAATATCACATAAACTATGAAATATTATTACATGTTCTTCAAATGGTATAGCTTATTACCAAGAAATAAAATTTTCAAATTGTAATTTCTTATACTTCAGGGGAATAGAAACTTCTTATACCGACGATGTTAAATTGACAATTTTCGAATGTACAACTTTTCTTAAAGTCTATTATAGATACAAGTTTGAAAATTTTTTCACAAATAAAAGAAATCTTTTTCATTATACGAAAATTATGAATTTCTTATTTATTTACAAAATATATTCATAAGAAAATACATATTTAAAATCTTTTAAAAACACTTTTTTCAGTATATAATAATAAACATAAATATGCCTGAAACAAATTACACACCTATAAACGATAGTTTCTTAGGAAAGTTACATCGCGCTTGATAAATTCACTTTTTGAGAAAAATGAGTTTATGTGTAAAAGTACTTAAATGTCACACAGAACAATTCTGCCCCATACTCTAAATTATCCTCATTTTTTAAAATTTCATCACTCCCTGTTTTCCTTTCCAAACATCCTTTGTTTTCTGTAAACAGGGGTATTTTGATTGTAACAACCTCTCTTTGTTGAAAAGTTTCTTTGTCTGTATCGTATAATCACCTGGTTCAGTACTCCATTTTCTCAAAGTTTGTAATTTTGAAACATTGCCAATATTAAAAGATGATTTAGTATCATATGTACCAAAAGAGAGGACTTCTATTTGCATCAATGTTTTCTTTGGTAAGCAAGAGAATATCACATTTTTCGCACTTTTATTCGGGATTAGGGTTACAGCCATGCAAATATATCTTCAATAATTCTGGATTTGATAATCTCTAAAAATGGGTAGCCTCCACAACAGCAGCAGGTAAACTATTAATATGATTGTAAATTTCTCCGATCAATTTCGCCTTTTTTTTACGTCAAGTATCTGCTGAGGATTTTCATACGTTGATACTTTGTGTAAAAATAGTGCCCATACGGCGTGTCACTTATCCTGTTCTGTAGACAAATTTCTCCGTAGGGATAGAGCTTTATATGTTTGCAAACGGTCTATTATTGCTCCTGTCAACCTGTTTTTCCAGACAAAGACTTTCAATCTTAAAGATTTTGGCCTCTCAACTTTGCAATCAAACGTCAAAAAAGTTTACCCTTTCTTCTCAATATATGTGACCAATGCATTCTAATTGTTAGTAAAAGTTAAATATATTAATTAGCGTCACACGTTTAACAATCAACCAAAAAATAAAGTGCGTTGCTTAAATTTTTCGCCATTTGAATTGAATATTGGTCCCTTTTCAAAGATGATTTAAAATAAGCTTTTGAAACATGTAATTAATCATAGAGATTAAAATAAGGTATTTTTCGAAAGAGAAAAATCTATACAATTTTAAAATATAAAAATCTCAATTCGTCATTTTTTTGTAAGAATTTGAAATTTCCCATTTGCACTGAATCTTTCATATTATTTAGCCTCTGAATTCATATCTAATCTAGAGACAAATGTGATTAAAAATTCGTATTTAGTTTTTTTTTTTTATCATAATCATTTCAAAAACAAATTAAACCTTATTAGTCATTATTTAGTTCATAATCACTGTTAAAATAAATCAGGTTAGTCACACATTATTTCAATTTATAAAAAATATCATTGATTACAAACATCTTATCCCCCCCCCCCTTTTACTTTAAAATGTTATTACTAATAGGTTATTCTTTATCAAAATGAAAAAAAAAATTATGTAAAAAATTCAGAACCCGCCTAAAGCTGAGATATTTGAGAGTTTTTATCTTGAAATCGAATATTATTTTTGTAAGAAAGTTTTATATTAATTATAATAGTGAGTATATATATATATATATATATATATATATATCTCCTGCTATAAATTTTTAATTCTCAATGAAATGTATATAAAATTACGTTTAACTTTTTTTTTTTTTTTCTTTTCCAAAAATATATATTTAAATTACAGTCTTTGATATAATATTTAAGAAAACCAGATGTGTTCTCTTTTCAAAGAGAGAAATATGTGATAGACATCCAATTAATCCCCATAAAATTTGTATTTACTGTTATTCATCATGTATGAATTTTTAAAAAAAAATTAAAATAAATTCCATGTCAAAATACAAAAATTTCAGTTAAGACTGACATTTACCGAATTAATACATTTGGTAAGGTTTCCTTTGAACATAATTATTTCCCACCATTATAATAAAATACGTGGTGTGGATATTAAATAACGTGATTGACGCAGCAAAACGTTTTATTTTGATGTCATAAATATTTACTTATCAAATTGAATTTTCACACCTCTATCCCTACAACGCACCATGCGAATCTTCTATTGTTCGAAACAGCGCTGAAAATCTTCTATCAGCTTCTTTAGGGCTGTTCTTTTTCACAATGTTAATGGACTCAAATCTTGTTCCTTTTAATGCAGATATCACTGAAGGAAACAGAAATCGCATGGCTTAAGATCCGGCGAGTAAGGTGGAATGCCTAACTCAAGGATGCTGTACTTGGCTAGAAACCTCTTGACAATGTGGAATGAGTCAACGCATTGTCTCGGTGGAAACATTTGCTGAACGGATTCTTTGTCAGTTCTAACTGTCTCAGCAATAGCAGGAATACTCAAACGACGGTTAGATCGAACCGTATTACTGATTTTTTCGATATTGTTATCCGTTTACAGTTTGGAAGCGCGACCCTCGCTTCAACGCCTTCTTGTACATCTTGAGAATGCTGAACCCCTCAAAAATACATGCACATGATGAACATTCATGGCCATACACTTCTTTCAATAAATTATAAGTTTCAGTAGCGGATTTTCCAAGTTTCTTGTGAAATTTCACAAAAATTTGTAGCTCACTTTTCCGGTCAAACAAAAACAAGAACAAAAAGAAATTATAATGCAAATGAAGATTACGGTATATGGATACTACGCGTATACGGATTTGCTTACAGAAACGAGATGCAATGCATTCAAAACTGAAGGCTTCACGCTAAAGAGCTGTCGGTCGCTGGTGTTTGGCGCTTGTATACTTTTGTAGCAGTGTCTAACATGTATCAAGGAAAATGTATGCATAAGGGTAACTTTTGAATAAGAAAGAATTTTTTTCACGTTTTGCTAGATAAATTACAAAAAATTAATCGAAATAAATTTTGGTCAATATCGAAAAACGAATTTCTCTGAACACGATATTAATATTTTTTATTTCAACTTTTCTACTCTATTTAATTAGTTTTTCTAAGTCCAGAAGTATTTTTATAGCAATTTACTTTTACTTTTCTGTTATATCATTTTACTATATGGATCCTGTTTTAAAATATATCGTACTAGAAATTGACATTTTTGAGATGAGACTAAATATAATATTAGACTACGTCTCACTAGGTGTATTCAATACTTCGTAACATTTCTCTCTTTCATCTGAACTAGCGCACTGAATATTGTTCACTTTAAATCACTAGAATCAAATAGAGAATTCAGTTTTAAATATCGAAAATCTAAAACGAACTCTTTTGAATTTTAGATTTACTTTTTGTAAAGTGTCTCGAAAATTGAAACGAAAGTTTTTCTGTATTTTGTGATATACATTACTATTTCAGAAACAAAACAAAAAGAAAGGAAATCTGTAACAAATTTTATTTAAATAAAAATATATTTGAAATGTGTTTTTTTTTCTATTCCATTCATGAAATTTTCATAAATCAACATACACTTTTTCCTATATCTTTATCTGGCCGTAAATCTAAAACTTATGGAAGAATCTATAAGTATTTTTTGAATTGCTAATAAACAGTATTTTTTTTAAAATTAAAGCTTGTAAAAATTATAAAAATTAAGAACAATGTTCAGAAAATGGTTACATTTTAAGCATCAAATGATTTTGTAATATTTTACATAAGAAAGTAACACATTTTAAAAAACCTTAAGCAAATAATAATTGTAATATTCACAATATATATAAATACTGTAATGAGGATAAATTTTTGATAATAAAACACTTATTAATTAGATTTATAAATTTATATACATTCTTTTTATATAATTATAATTTTTTTCAAATGGAAATGTTTTAAATCTTATGAAAGATATTGGATTTTTTTTTTTGAAATGTAATGTTATTGTTACGTAATTATTAAATATATTTGCATAACAATAACATTGTTCTAATATTTAAGTATTACTCCTTTTTGGGTGGAAATCATGTACTATCGTACCAATATGACAGAAATATAATGTATATTTTTACATAACTTAGGAAAATTATGAACACTTCAAATAAACTCCAATTAATTAAACGTTTTCAAAATATTCGTATATGTGTGAATAATACAGCTAACAAATATCTTTTGCAAAAAAAAAATGTGCGAAGCAATGCAATAAAAAATTACAGCAAATGTTGTACTCACAAATTTCAAAATCATCTCTTCTAATAAAGTCCTAACAAATCTTTAAAAATCAAACATCAAAAATTTCTAAAATTAGCATAATGATTACACATTCCAAAAAGACTCCTCAAGTCCAACCCTTGATATCAGACACGATAAGACAAAAGGCTTTTCCCTTCTCCATTTCCATTATTCCATACGAAGTGTACGTGTATATAAACGTCGCTATTTAGAACTCTCGTTTGACAAAAGCTTTCACCTCCTTTTCCAAGTTGTCGTCGTTTTGTTGAGTTTCCCAGCCTCTTTTATTTAAATTAAATCGCGGAACAACCGCCTCTCCTCTCGATGCGTTCCCGTTTTCCAAATTCCATTTAATTCTCGACCACCCTTTTTCGCTGAACCCTCTGCATGAGCTTCCAGAAAGAAACCTCTGCTAATTGCTTCGTCAAGAATAAAATATACTTTTGGCTTCACTGTGACCGCCAGAGCCTCATTATGAATGCACATAATTCCAAGTGCTGACTGCCTGCCAATGACAGAATTTCAATCTGCACATTTTTCACAGACTAGAAAAGTGGTACTTGTTTTTCATATACGTTTTCTCTTTCTCGTATTCGCTCATTCGGTAATGAAGATATGGATATTGTTGAAAATGAATGGAATTTCCTACTAAAAGGATAAATGCGTTTCATATGCATTGGTAATTCAAAATATTAGTTCCTAATGCTTTGTCCTTCCTCCAACATTTTAATGAAAAGATTCCTTTTCCAAAACATTGAAATGTCTGAAGAATTCTTTTTTTCCCCCTTTTCCTTTCTGTTTGTGATTTGTACGGCGTAAACAATGGGTTAGGATTTTGTGTTTCAAATGAAAGTTTTGATAAAATTTGCATAAAATGACAATGATTTAGTTAATCAGATTGTGAATAACGTCATACAACTTTCAGTAGTTGGGTTAGGTAACTAAATCCTTACTTGAAATGAATTTTTATTTATTATTTGTTTGTTTGAGTTAACGAGTTGTGACCGTAATAGTTTTAATTAACTTTCTACTTGTGTCAAACATAATCTTCATTAAATTTGCGTTTCGAATTTCTTCAATATTTTTACCAATGAGATGCGTATCTTGAAACATAAATCTTGCCACGAGCGAAAGAAACTGTTGATCCTAATTTTAGAAGCATTTCATTAATTAGTTCAAATAATTTATCTTTTTTTTTGTTCATTCCACTATAATTTTTATTATATTACTATGAATAATATTTTTATCACATTATATCTTGATGTTTTAGACAGCTACATGTTAAATAATGCAGTTTTAAGGGCACTTACTCGTAGAACCTATGCAACTTTGAAAAATATGATTTTTCAAATCTACATTTAAAAATAATTTGTAATATTAAAGTTTTAAGTAAATCAAATCAAAATCCGTTAATTATTGCTTCCTCAGCAATAAAAGTCAGAAGTGGCAAGCCTTATAAAAGCAATGTAAGCACCAAACGCTTCCGTTAGTCTCAATTTGGATTTGTAGTGTAGTGGTCATGGTTTCAGACACGTGGCCAGCGTTTCTCGTTGAGTCGCAGATTCGAGCCTTGATGTCACTAAAGACCCACAGTGTAGCCTGGGCAGATGCACGTTAAATGTGTCGGGGTCCAAAGTCTTCCCATTTGCGTGGTGTGGAAGTTAGGAGAGGGGGTGCCAGCTCAGGTGTCGTCCTCGTCCCTTGACAGATCCAAAATTACGAGGTCCTTCGCCGATAGCCCTGGTGTTGCTTCTCGTGCGACGTTAATAAAAACAAAACAGGCAAACTCGATACGGATTTGAAGTACGCTACTAGATTGTTTTAAAATTTTCAAACACTCTGTGATTATATTTTTCCCTTTACAGATGTGTGATTGCAACTCAGTGCAGTTTGAGCTTATGTAGATGTTTATTTTTTTTTTTAGTTTTACTTCTGTCTTAATTGCTTTTGCTGAACAGGAACTACTTTGTTTGGTATTAGATTTCGGGAGGATTGTCGAATCATCGTTTATATTTGGATTTTATCTTTTATATTTGAATTTAATTGTAAGATGTCTTGTTTGTAAAACAGCTCGAAGATCCACAAATGTCTAGCAAAAGAAGCGATATCTCAAAAGGGATTTCAATTAACTGGAAATTCTACTAATTGTCATAAAACATTGTGCCTTTTGTTGTGATGAATACAATAAAACCTGTATTTGCTGCATTATTTTTATCTAAGTTATTAAAGGAATGTTTGGAGGGAGAGACTTAGAATTTTAGAATTCAAATGGTTATTTCAGTTCTACAGTTTGCAAATAATATCCCAAAAATCGAGATATTCAAAAACAGTAGTTGATATTCTCTAAATGAGGCAACGAATTTATTTGATGATAGAATTACTAAACGACTAAATATCATGAAATCTTTAAGCATTAAATTAGAGCATTTTTCATTCATTTCATTTTTTTTAGCTGTTAATTTTTGAATAAAAATGCAGAAATTCAATCTAGACTTTCGACATTAATGGTTCGAATGGTTCTTAGGAGAAAAAGAGCTGTGCATAAGCATTTTGGAGTATATGAAATAGAAAGATTAACATATCATACGTGTACCTTTTAAGTGTAATCAATTATGTTTACTGTAGATAATAACACCGGTAAAAAACGAGTTTTTTGAACATGGATTTTCTATCAAACATCATACTTTGTATAACATTATTTTTCTATACCTCAAATTTTAAAAGCAAAAGGGAACGCTGAGTCAATTGAATTGATTCAATAATTAATTTTAATTATTTATTTTATTATTTGACGTTTGTTAAATTCATCCTCTAAAATAAATAAGTGTAAAATTTCTTAGCTCAAATAAGTATTCCATTTGGCGACTTGGCGAGGAAATTGACTTAAAATTTCATTCTGTAAATAATTAGTTTTAATCAATTGATTTTTAATAATTATAATTAAATTTCGTATTGTGATCCAAAACAATCGTGTATAGAAAATTTCAGCTAAATTGAACGCTTTGAAATGTAAGAAAAATTCTTTTAAAGTCTTCATACAGGCATACAATGTGAGTAGAAGAAAGCCCATTAATAATTTGTTTTAAACAAATATTTTTTTTTAGGATTAAATTTTTAAAATGTCATCCAAAACAATTGCGCATAAAAAATTTCAGCTCAATTGAGCGCTTTAAAATGTGAGAAAAAAGCTTTAAAGTTTTGACCAAGATATGCAATATGAGTTAAGGAAAACCCACTGATAATTAGAAATCAATATTTAAAATTGATTTTCTCAGTTACTAATTTTCAGATTTTCCCGCAAGATTAAATAAAAATTAAAAATTGTGTGTAGGATCCTGAAATTTTACATGTATGTTTTATTTGATGTTCATTATTTTGTAAACCTCAATTTTGTTAATGCAATCATTAGATCTTATTTTTTAGCATGATTAATAGAAAATATTAATAATTTTAAGTTTGTATAAATGTTTGATTTTGAAATACAACTAAATATGATGATAAATAAACAATAAATGATATATTTAACCCTTGAGATATACTGAATAAAGGCAATATAAGCTAATTTATAATTTTTGTTATTGTTTTATGTATTTTACGATTTTAAAACACACATACATATATATTAATTTCAAACAAAAAATGATTTAATATTTTGATTTAGCACTTTATTTTACTAACTGTATAAAATTCATAGTAAACTGAGCAAAATGTGCTGATTTATGATTATACAAAATGTCTACTATAACGTGTAATTTTTTGATCCCTTTCAATCTGCTTTGATCCATTTTTTTATGTCATCTAAAACAAGTTAATAAATGTAATATTTATTATTCATTAATAATATTTATTTATTCAATGAATATTGTTACTATACCTGTTATAACTATTGCAATTACTTTTTAATTATAGATAAAAGTACCCTTTTCGTTATATTTGTTGTAAAATTATTTTGATATGTGCATCGTATATTGCAAAAAAATGGATCAAGTGTTATTTAAGATTACCAAATGTGTTTTTTGAAAAATTTCTTGAGTTTATCCGAATATTTTTCAAAATTAATTCACAAAACGTTAAGGATATTAATGTTGAATTATAAATATAAGTATTAATTACAGTTATTATTCATTTTATAACCATTTCATTTTTATTCATACAGTTATTATTCATTTTATATTTAATACTACATTATATAAAATGAGCTTTCAATTTAATTTACTATACAAATGCAAATAAACACCAACTATAATTATTCAAGTGATACATGTGAAAACAAAAGCTTATCTAGCTTCTAATCACTCTTTTTTACGTTTTGAAAATGAGCAAATTAAGTCATCTCAGATGTCTGCGTTAATTAAAAGGAGAAAATTTGTTTTAATAATTACAGCAATTATTTCTTATTCAACTTTTTTCTGAATTATGATTAAGAGATTCTTAAAAGCTGCAATTAACTTCATATTTTCCAATGTTTCATGGATGTCAAAACTTTAATAAACTGTAGCATTAAGAAATAACAATTTGAATAGTACTTCATCGCGAGTCTGAATTTTGATTACATAAATAAATATATAGTTTCAAACCAATGTTTCATCGATACTATTTAAATACTTTTAATATAAGCTTTTGTTATAATATTTTGTTTAATAATATTGTAAAAAATATTTTGCACCATTTTGAATGCAGATAATAATTTGCGAAGTTGCAATTCAAAATAAGACTTTCCGAAGTCCTCCCAATGGCATGGTGTGGAAGTTAGGAGAGGGGTGCCAGTTCAGATGTCGTCCTCGTCTAAGAGATTCAAAATTTCGACGTCTGGTGCCAATAGCCCTCGTGTTGCTTCTAATGCGACGTTTATAAAACAAAACCAAACAAAATCAAAATAAAACTTCTAAAATATAATCTCTTTTTTTCTATATAATTCATCAGACAGTTATTTTCTTTTTGAAAAAAAAAAAATGTGTAGTACATGAAACTTTGTGAATTTTTTCACTCATAAAATTGCTCTGTTCTCAATAGCTTGATTTAATTACGTATCAAAACGCATTATAAAAAATAGTGATAGAATGGAAAAAGTTAACAATACATTTTCAACTATTCATTCCAGAATTTTTATTAAAGAATTAATTTATGTTTAAATAATTTTGGATTAGAAAACCACAACGGAAATTGTGAACGACCCTTATCATTTTATCTGATAAAAATGATATCATTTGAATAAGTACTGCATTCGAGAGAAATTCCTCAATTCTCTACAGAAATTTGGGACACAAATACAATGTAATGATCGAAGTGAAATAAAATAAGTTATCAAGGGAAAAGCAAGAAATATATAATTTATTGTCCTATAATTCAATGTAAAAATATGTAATACTTATTACTGTTATGTGTTACATACCCATAATTGAAATCAATTATCATACCTTTAATCAATTACATTTAAAGGTCTATTAATAAATTACTGTAAATTATCTAATTAATATCGTAATTTAATAACAGAGAAAAGAAGATAATAATGATAAAAAAACTTTCTGCATTTTTATACTTATAAGCATTTCTGCAATTTTTCATAAACTGTTCTGCATTTTAATTCATTTACAGTTTGCAGAAAATTAATTTATTTGTCCATGTGAAACCTTACGTTTTTGAATGTGAAAATGTCACGACTAGCTTCTTTAAGGGAATCAAATTGATATATTTTCTGACATTGTTATTTTTGTTCAGTTAAATTTACTTAAAATAAAGACGAAATAATGCCGGAGTGGAAAATAATAAGTAATTAAACAGAGTAAATGTTCAATGAATAATTCTTAAAATGTTTTTAAAGGAGAAAAAGAAATTTTATCAGCATTTTAATTACCTTTATTATGAATAAATATTTAAACACCAGCTTTCAGAAAAAATATACCTCAAAAACGTATTGTATTTCCGGATATTCTTTGATATGAAAAACAAAATATGGAAGGTAATTAGCGTGCTCTATTTTAATAAACTATACAATTATGACTCTGTTTAAATAATATATATTTATGCAACTATGAAATCGAATTCCTTACACAATTTGTTTTATTTTTACTTATTCCCTTGTTAAAAAGTTTGAAATATTTAATTATAAATGAATCACAATGTATATTGTTGTGTAGTTGTTATTATTATGAAATTGATTTGAATTCCGTACAATTGAAATGAAGTATGCTTTAAATATGCATTTATGAAATAGAAAGTCTCAGTTCCTAATGAGAACAAAAAATCTTCATGCTGAATGTTAAAGTAGTTTCTTACCTGAATTTAGTTATTACTTGACCAATTCAAAATATTTCACATCTATTGTAACAAATAAGTTTGGATTTTCGCGAAAAGCAATTATTTACTTCTACAATTGGTTGTAAATGAATAAAGTGCCATTTAATGTGTATAACTGACTTTTTGTAAAAGAAAAAAAAATGTGTTTATTTTCTGTTCCTTTTGTGTTTTTCCTTTCTTGAGTTAAAAACTTAATTGCAAAAACGCTTAGAGGAGCCGCTTTATACTTATAAAACGTCATAATGTTTAATAACGAAAATAGTAAGACAACTTTATTATTTTTTTTTATATTTAAGAAACTTTACCAAAAGTTTCATAATTTTAAACAAATGCTTTAGTAATGCATATCGTACAATAATTCTTGATATTAATATATTTTTTGTTATATTAATTAAAGCTTATTTTTTGCAGGTATTCCTGGGATAAAATTAAGAACAATGGTTTTCGAAGAAGAGAATCAACGTAAGTAATATTTTTTACTTTACGATCCTTGAAGTTGCAGTTAATGCGTATTAGAAGGTCTCTTTATTAAGAATTTCATATAAAGTTTTAAGATAATGTGTAAGAACTCAACTTTTCGATAAGATGAAAATGAAATCATTAGAAAAATAATACTTTTCATGGACTAAATATGATATTTTCTTGCTTTTTTTAATCTACCCTTTTGTATAATTAAATAAATAAATAATAGTTTGAAATATATATATATATATATATATATATACATTTAATGAAAATTACGAACAATTTTTATGTGATTTGTTATCGTATTTTTATTATTTCATACTGATAAAAATTATTTGGATACAAATATTTCCAATAACTCTCTCAAACTAGTATTTCCCCTTCAAATTTTACAATAGACAAAGAGCCGTACACCATTTTATGAAATGGAACACATGATAGATTTCAAAGAGAGATTTAAGCTATTGGTTTCTGTTATATACGTTTTACATTTCTATGGGACCTTTCAATAAAACATTGAACGGCGGTTACAAAGTTACTCAAACTCTGTGAACGGTAGCACATTCAACGAAAAGCCATTTCCTTAAAAATTTATTGCTCTCATAAATAACAGCTTAGAGGGCAACTATAAAACCATCGCCTATAAAAGGGGGTAAGCTGCGAATTTTTGTGAGTTTAATGTAGCTTTTTGAAAGAAAAAAAATAATACCTCAATAAATGAAAAATGGGAGACTCTCCCTCCTCGTTACATGTCCATAATTTGCTTCTTTTTTATATGCAGTTAAAATGACGCTGTAATCAACACTGTGAAAAACACCATCTAGTGTTTTTAAAATGACTCTTTAAAGCTAATATTAGAAAAACCGAAGGCTTCTATCAATTAAATGTCTAGACTTAGATTGTTCTTGTTGGATTATTAATGTAAAGCAAAAATACATTTTTAACTCATATTTTTTTTTTGTTTATTTTCACTTTATTTATTTGAATTTAATATTAGCAAAATTGTATTGCCCTGAATATTCAAGCTTTATATTTATAAGAAAAGATAGTGAGGAATTTTAAAGGAAGTTCAGTCATACACAATTAATGGCGTTTGTAACTTTTAGTAAGTAATTCGTATTTAATTAGGCTCAATTAAGTTCGGAATATAGTTATTAATAGTGCTAATCTAGTAAGGAATTTCACATTACAATATTAACCAAAAAAGTCTTGCTTTCGGTTTTATGAGAATTTCATATATATATATATATATATATATATATATATATAGCATTGTATCTTGTAAAGTTAACACTTATATAAAATTATGGTAATATATTTTCACACTAGTTTTAAGCCCTTGAATTTATTATATAATCAAAGAGCTTGAATATGTTACGCATTTAGATTAAAAAAACATTCTTTGAATAAAATATTATTCATGGATGTAAGAATTTTAACACGTAACAGGGGGATGTATGTCATAATAGGGAATGTGTGATCTCAGAGACTGTACTTCGTCGTATATTTTTTTAAAAAAATGTTTTGTTAAAGTATCATTCTGTTATTTTAATTACATGTTTTTAAACTTTTAACTGGAAGAAAATAATATGTTTTAACAATTTAATGTGAAATAAAACTTTTCTGAGATAATTTGATAAAGCCTTATAATTTTAGAAGAAAAGCATATGCTGCAGTAAATTTAATGAAATTAATTATAAAAACGAATGTATTATGTATTAATTATTATTATTATTTTATATGTAAATCAAATTTCAATATAAGAAAATTTATTGTACATCATTATGGAAAAAAATTAATTATACCTAATCTATTAGTATTTCAGATATTTCATAGAAGCAAACTGTTCCTCCTTTTTCGCATTACTTTTGCGTGCATTACTAACAAAGTTTTGGCAAGAGAAACATTAATATGTTGTTTTCCTTTTTTTTTTTTTGTTTGTTTGGGGGCAGAAACGACTTGTTTTCCTTGATTTTAATTTTGTTTTTCTTGTTTACTTTTCAACCTTATGAGATTCCGCTTCTTTTCCTCAATTCTGTTTTATCGTCATAGGGCAATTTGCGATTTACTCTTGGATTTTTAACTTTTGTATGTAGTATTTTTAAGACTAAATCTTGCGTTAATGTTTTTTAAAATACCATTCTGGTGTAGAAGATGTTTCGGGAACAGCATATAATGCGAGATATAAGCGTTTACTGTACTCATATCTGATAAACGGTACCTAACCATTTGAACCGATTTTTCGCATGGTACTATTTCTTATAATTTCCTGTTAATTCCAAGATAAATTATAATTATCTGAAGAAATTTCCGACTCTGTTGAAGAGAGACTTTCATTCAAGGGCAAAATCTTCAATACTTCTCCACTAAAATCTCTTCTAACTTCTACAATATTTCGCTGCTTTTCAGCGTAATGCAGACCAGATGGATGAGAATCTTCTCGGATCTAACTTGAGAGCTATGTGTACTACTGCAGAAAACTGTAAGGGAGGTGCGGTCTCATAGACTGCTTTTAAAGAATGCTTTGGAATTTCAACTGTATTCATACGCCAAAACATTGTGATAAGAAGGGGCGATGTTCAAGGTCACAAAACAGGAGGCCAGAAGTAGTATAAATTATATTGGACTGAGGATGTAATAGAAGTGATGAGAGGAAGATATTGAGCGCTCTGTGAGTTCGCACGTCCATTGTATGGGCGTAAGAATATTAATGAATCTTATTGTCATTTCGAGTGGAATGTACATTAAGATAATAAACCTGTTCATTTTTTTTTTGAAAGTAATGAATAATGAATGCTAGGTATAGTTGATACAGATATGAAAAAACAGGAAAGTTGCTTATATTGTTACATGAAAAGAATATTTCTAAGATACTTTAAAATTCTGATGTTTATTTTTTTAAAAAAAGTATTTGAAGCACTAAACTTATAATTCAAAGAACTGATCTAATTCTGATAAAAAAAAAAATGAATAATTCTCCACTAAAAATTTTATACAAAATAAAAATTTATCAAAATATAAAATTATGCAGTTAAACAGCCGAAAATTGATTAATAGTGCCATTATTATACAAAGAATAATATCTTACATTTAATTATACCAACAGTCTAATACTCTTTTGTGTCATGTAGTATTAGGCTCTTTAATTTGAAGTAAAAATGAAACAGAGAGTTTAAAATAGAATCTTGTAGAAAATGACGATTCTCCTAGCTTTCTCCTAGCATTGTAAGTAAATGTAACATTTGTATAGATGTTCCGAATTCTATAGTATTTTTTTCTATTCATTGTTTAACGAAAAACGAAATTCATTAACTAAACAGAGTTACATTTTAATTTTCTTCTGAAAAAGGGAAATCCTCTTTGGCAATCAAGAATTGTTTAAAATCATAAAGTTTATAAAATAATCAGTAACTTTAAGGCAATTTTAAGGTTTACATTTTCGAAATTTTTCTCAAAATCAGAAATTTATTGTGATAAAAACATCTGAAAAAGTAATATAAAACAGACAAATATCAATATGGGGGGAGATTAATACATGAAGAAAATATATATAATATCATCACAAAGATAAAGTTGATTTTCAGTGTTGATGATGCTTACAAATTGTGTATGCGTGTGATATATCGGAATTAATTTCCGTTTGTTTTTGAGCAAAAATACCTGTAGTTTTAAACATTTTAATTTCAAATAAATGTCTTAAAGCTATCTGTGAATACATTTTATAACAATACCTTAAACATTTTTAGATACATCTCTCATAATAAACGTGTTACAAATATTTAAATTAAATATAAATTTCGCTGCTTGTAATGTAAAGGTAAATCATTTACATACTTGAGTATTAAGGGGTTTAAATAGAACTTTATGTCTGGAAATGTTGCAATTCTTAAAAATTTAAAATAAACCCATCAAAAAAGGAATTTGGGGATATGACAATGCTTTTATAAACATATATATAGCAAAATATATAACTATTCAAAAGTAAATATTGTTACAGATTTATTCAAACGTTTTACGAGAAAAAAACAACAGTAATTTCAACTTTGAACAACCAAATCGTTATGAACCCGATATTTCGTCAATTTTTTCAGTGTAAGTAATTCCATTTAAGCGTTTAAAATTTTACCTTGTCTTGAGAGATTATTGTAACATAGATTTAAAATACCTTCTACGGAATTAAAAGCTGAAATTCCAAAAAGATTCAGAAAAAAAGAAACATTTTCATTAATCACAAATCTGTACGAAATGTGGAATAAATTATCTTTATGTTTTGGAGAACAAAAATAATTTTTGGAAATGAAAGAAATATTTAACAATCAAGTTAATTTTAGTTAAAACATATTTAATATACTTAGGATGTTTTTTTTAAAAAACTTTTTAAAGTAATTTAAGCATTTGAAACATTAATTTAGTTATGTTTGAATGAATTTCCGATGCAATTAAATACTAAGATCCGATAAGATTATTCTTGGATGCGTTTCGTTTAACCTCAATTCACTTTTTAATAGCATTATTACGTATGTAGTTCTGTTATGGAAGGATAAGGAAACGGATGCAGCAGAACACAAATAAACACCAGAATCAATAGCTACCCCGAGGAAGAATACGTTTTAGCATTTCAATCGATGTAATGTTTTGTCAATAACAGCGTAAGTTGCCAAGCGTGAACCGAGCCCTACTTTCCGCTCACCGATCCCTCCTTTTCCACTGATTATTTCAGTATTTTATTTTCTTCCCTGGCGACAATTCATCTTGTTTTGTGTTAAAAGAACGATTAAATTGAAAATGCAGTTTGTTATGTATTTCATCGGTTCAGTTTATTGGCAGGAAACAGATTGAATGGATTTTTTGGGGACATAAGTAGCAATAATGTTATTGAAAAACCGATAGTTTGTTCAGTATGAGATAGATATAGGATTTTAAAACACTGAAGCTTTCAACTTTGGTGTAAGATATTGCAATGAAAAAAGAAATGAGCAATTTTATTTTTTAAAAAAAGCGTTATATTTAATCTTTTGGCACCTTTTATGTATTAAAAGTTCTTAAAAACGCTTTCTTTAAAATGCAATTTATAATTTGTAAATTTTGAAGGGGAAAAATATCTGAAATTGAAAGTACATATATACGTCATTGTTTGTTATGCAACATTATCTGCAAATAAAGGAAATGAACTCATGTGTCGTTCATATTTTATTTTAGATACATTTAAATATTTCTATTATATTATATGTATTTGGTTTGAAATAAAATTACAATTTAATGAATAATTTTAGCGTAGTATTGATTTGTTTTCAAAATGCACTTACATTCATTCGAACAATTCACAAATAATTATTAATAAAGAAAAGAATTGACACATGGCTGCAAAGGGTGAAAAATAGGAAGAAACATTCCATTGTTCCTATAATATATTTAAAAGTCTGAAAGCATCTTGAAATTTAGAAAATAAATGAAGAACCTTAAGTAAATATATTTAAAAGAGCATAATAAAAACCTTGCCAATGTTACTCGATTGCAACAGAACTCTTAATACAAAACAATTAAATACACTAATGATTTTGTTCGACATATTAAATGTATATACAAAGTTATAGGCCATTGAAAGCAGAATTTAAAAATACATAATATATAATATTACCAATAATATATAATATATGATTTTTGAAAACAATATTTAAAGTAATTTTATTCATATTTGAGGCTTTCAACAGGAATTATTTAAATGCTTTTCCTAAGCAATAAAATTTCTTAAGTGGTAAAATTACTAATGGCTGTTTAACATTGCATCATTTTCATTTAAAAAGTTACTATTAGAATGTATAAGTTATATTATATCTCTTCTTTATGTATCATATTCTTGATTTTTGAGAATAATTTTGTTAAAATAGTGTTTAATACATATTAAAATTTCATTTTTAAAATTTTAAAATTATTGCATAAGTTCTGGACAAATCTATGCATGGAAAATATTTTCTTTTTCTTTTTAAGAGTTGTAAAATAATTTAGACTGACGTCTAGCTGTAATAATAAATGTTGTATTTAATAATTAAAATGTGATCTATTTTTTTACTTATTAGCATGATGGTTTTTAAAATTCTATTGTAGACTAAAGCTGTTATAATGGGTACGATTTTTGTAATGGAAAGATGTAATAACTTTCATCGAAATAATCCTTAAATTAATTTGAAATATATTTTTTTTCTCGATTGAATAACTCTTTAATTAATAATACAAAACAGCAGCTGAAATACTTTTATGCAGAATGATTTTGAGGATAAATCGAATACATTATTGTTTTTTTTTTAAATCTGTTTTAACAGTTATTGTAATCTCTGATGTATTTGTTCGGGAGCAATATTCTTTTGAATTTAAACTCTGGAAGAGAACTATTTATTTTCTGTTTTCCGAAACTGTTTCAGATACTATTTCAACGTTCAAATACTTTCTTATGTTGAATAGATTGAAATAGGTTAAGATTTTCATATGATAAAATTATTCATTTCCATAAAGAATTCGTAATTTATATAATTAAACATTGTGAAAAACAATTATTATTGCAATTTAAAGGCGACTATATTTTGTCTTATTAATAGTATATTGCGTGTAAATAGAAAAAAAAAATTGAATTTCAGATCCTTATATTCTTATATGTGTCGTGACAAGTTTGTTAGACGTCATTTTTTAAAATACTCATATGTATATTTCCGATAGAAGTTGCTTTCAGGCGTATTATAACCCCGAAGTGTTCTAGTGAGCTTTTTCTTTCATATGGGGTTTACTGTTTTTGGTAAACACGGGTGACGCACCCCCGGGTACCCTAGCGATCCTTCTCTATTTTCGACCCTCATTGTCAACCAAATTTTGTCTTTTTTTTCCAAATTTTTTACATCCAGACCACAGTTGCATCTTGTTTGGCGCAGCATAGACACATCTGGCTCTCTATATATAGTGCCAATAACATTCACTTACACTTACTCATTCATTCAGGTATAATAATATAAATTTGAATGTTGAATTTCATTTATCTTGTTTATTATGACTCTGCTTATCTGTAATTATTTATCTGTTGAGCGTATGCTGTAATTCTTTCTAATTAATCTTTATATAAATGTATCCAAAAGAAAATATTCTTATTTAGGATTTATATTTTTATCTTTGAAATAAAGGGAAAAAAAAACGAATTTAAAAGTCGTTAAAAATAGCTATTCTTATGATGAATGAAAATGTACAAAATAATTTGTTTTGAGATACTGAAAAGTTTAGATTATTTTTATTTCATTCCACTTTAAATTATATCATTTTGAATGAATACATACATTTGCGTTCCAGTTAAATATTTAGTTGCTTCAATTGTAATTATTGAACCTGTTATCAAACTGATTAATACAATTAATTTCATTCACTTTGTTCTGATATTAATATCTACTGTTTCTTTCAAAAACATAGCCACATGGAAGTAAATCTTCTTAAAGTGAGAGAGGCAGAACATATTTTATGTCCCGGTATCTTTTACAGTCATTGCCTGAATAACTGATGGATTTTTCCTTAGGGATAAGCCGATTAATTTTAGGTCTTGACATCGACTTGAATATTCTTAAATTGGCTTATGACTCCCGTTGTAGATGAATCTGCTTTGAAGAATAAAACTAATATGTGCTAAAAGCCCATTAAAAGGAGAGAACGTGCTCTAATTTCAGCATCTTCTTTCGTTTTTGCAGGATATCATGCACTCAAGTTTTTAATGGCTTCAATAACGATAATCTCAACCGCGTAGGAATACATGCTATTTTCATCTATCTGCTTGATACTTAGAATCGCGTTCCAAATGCAAAAAAAAAAAAATTCAAATTTGCATATTAGAGTTACTTTTTGTGTGCCTCTATTTAATTCTCTTAAGTTTGTTCGATATTTATTGTTACTATTTTGTGATCCTTAAAATGAGAACTAGACATTTTTTTTAAAGAGAAAAAGCACCTCTTTCTCGAAATTATATTTTTAAGGAAGGAATCATTTTGTTCCTTTGCAAATATTGTAAATATACATACAAATTAATATTTAAATTGGAAATTTAATTTTAAAAATCATGTTAAGCACAATGCTCTACAAAATATATTAATCTAATTTTTTTAGTTTCAAATTTAAAATTAATCATTCTTTTTACTGCTTCTTTTTTTTCTTCATTTTGTATTTTAAATGTTTGTGGAAGAAAAATTAATTGAACACATATATACAATGCAGAAATATGTACTTGGGAATATAATTTTCTTGATTATATTTGTTCCTTTCTTATTCTATTCCATTTTTTAATAGGCAGATACAATGAGCAGTTTTTTGTTGCTACTTGACACTTTCTTTTTTACACGAAAATTTAGTTCTTGTTTAAAATATTTAAACTGTAAAATTTCGTAACATTGTTTTTTCCAAAAATGTTTTCGTTTCTTAAGTTTTGCAATTGAAGGCATTTCATTTATAAAGTTATTTCGAATAGTTTAATTTATCAAATTGCGTACATTAATTTTGTTATTAAAACATAGAATGTTCGATAAAAAAAAGGTTTAAAAAGATTAAATGAATAAAACTTTCAGCTTCATATATACAGAGGTAAGAAGCTCTCAGCTCTAACATATTTGAAATATTTATGATAAAATTCTCTTTATATCATTAAAGTTCTTTAAGAGCCTTTAAATTTCTTTGAAACTGCAATTTTCAAACAATCAGAAAACTTAAAATTGAAAGCACGTTTAGGAAGTTCAGTAAAGAAAGGCCGTTAGTGATAATTGTTTGAAAAGAAATAAATTTTCACAAGACTGCAGCATATTCCATGTATTGAATATCTTTCCTTCATCGTTTCTTTAAACAGATTACATTACTAAAATTTCTTCTAATTTTGTTTGTAGCGGTGCATCTTTTAATAATACTTTTATGCAAACGATTATTTGTGCTTGTTCTTACATATCGTTCATTTTTGTTTTAATATTTTGTAACACTATCACAACAGCGAACTGTGTTCCAAGTTTAGTAATTCGTAGCTGTGTTTGACAAAATAAGTGCTAAATTTAATGTATTGGTCTTAAGGTGAAGGGCATAAAGTTGTATTCTTCCTATTTCTAGATGTGGCCGCAGTAGTTTATACGTCATAATCGTAGACTGTTGACCGGCATTGTTTTCATTGAGTCGAGGGCTCGAATTCTGAAAACAAGTTACTGCTATATATGGTTTTTAATAGCATAACTACTAAAGACTCGCCATGTAGTGGGGCTTGTGCATGTAAAATCTGTAGATGTTCCAAGTTCTTGTTTTGCTGCTAAATTAATAAACAATGAATCAAAATTGCGTTGCTACACGTTTTGGAATTGTCAATGGTTAGTTTTGTAAATGCTATGTGATGATATTCATTGTTTTGGAATCTTCATTCATTCTGGTACTATGCAATTATCCGTTACCTTCCTCGAATTCACTACGCATTACTCTAATATAATACGCCCGCAGGAACGGTTTTAATAGCTTAAAGAAACTGGATGCCGTTAGAGTAAATTTTTATTCTAATAAGCACACGCTGTTTTTTCTGTTAAGTCGAAGGCTCGTGTCATGATGTCACTTAAGATCTTCCGTGTAACGGAACTGTTACCCATTAAGTATGTTGAGGCTCTACGTCCTCTCGTTGGCGTGGTGTGACACTTTGATGAGGGAGGTTCCAGTTCACATACCATCTTCGTCACACGACCAAGGTTCCAAATTATGCGTCCCTTCGCTGATATCCCTCGTGCTACTTCTATGTGTGAAGTTAATGAACAATCAGTCAGAGAAAATTGATTATAAGGAATTATGTTGATTTCATCATAATTAAACTCATATTTAAAACAAGTGATATTAATACCAATATAGTCAGCCATTTTTCAAAATAAAGTCTTAATTCCAATAAATTAAATTTCATTTTCATCTATCAAAAGGTATTGACATTACTTTAAGGATACGTGTTATTAAAAGGGATTATTCTAATTAATGAGAAAAGAAAACTGCAATATTTTTCATCAATAAGGTTGTACACGTAAGACTCAAATGCATCATGTTGCACAAAATTTTGCATTTTTTGTAAATAATCCAAAGTGGCTTTCTTGTCTCTAGAACGTTGTTTCCTAAACTCGATGTTTATTCCTAACTTCCCTTTTTCCAAATCTGTAACGCCGTTATTTAAACAAGGTAAATTAAGTAAATAATACATTGTCGCATTTTTCATATCACAATTGATTGCACTTTATTTCAAAGAGATGACTCAAAGCAGTAAATTAATTCTACAAAAAAGCGAATAAAATAACCCGAATTTCAGTTGGATGTTGTATCTAGACTAAGACTTTATTTACAGTTACATTTTTGTTTGGTATCTAACTCTACACACACATGTGATACACAATGTCCTTTATTAAAATGAATAGTTATTCTTAAACAATATTTGGCATAACAAATGAGTAGCAAATCTTTGCTGTTATTCTGAAAATTAAAAAAAACAAAAAAACTCTATATAAAATTGGAATTAATATAATCCTTGCATATATTTATAATATTTTTAAATATTGATACAATTTCAAACATCTAATGCGATGTAGTACTAAAACAAAGTATTTTCAATTTATTCAAAAATACAAAAAGAAATAAAATTCTTGATATTTCGTCAACAGAACGTACATGAACATCATCTCAAATAAAGAAAACCAGCAACCTAAAAATGCATAAAACAAATAATGCATTTGTTTAGAATTTTATTTAATCTTTAGCTGTTTGGATGAAAATTTTATCAAATAAAAGAACAAGTATACATATTTTCGTTAGTAGATCGAGTCTTTTGAAAAGTTGGAAGTAACGGCTTTTTACACGCACTGTCAAATATTTATCGAAAATTGAAGATTCTACTTTTTGTTGTATTCTGCAAAGCTTTAAGTGTTCTTCAAGGACTTCTTTCCGATGAAGTGCACCTTTAAAAGCTGCTAAGTGATTCTCTCGTCGTTTGTTTTATATTTTCCTTCGCTCTTTCTTAACATTTTTGCGCTCTGCTTGGTCGAAATACGATTATTTAAAAATCGCTCTTCCCTAACACTGCTAGCATTTTACACTCTTTTTTGCGCAGCAATAGCGTACTTCAACTTCTAAGTAAATTGTCGCTTTTTTCGCTCACTTTCATTATTTTTTTTTCTCCTTGCCTGATTTCTTTATCATCAGTTTTGAGTGAAGAATTCCCTATTCAATTTTAAGCGTAATTCAACAAAAGAGTTTGGTACTTGAAATTTGTTGACCCGTTCACAAGTTTTAGTGAACATAAAGCATTCAATTGCTTTGAAAATTAAGATTTAAAAAACAGTTAAAAGGACATTTCATCTTTAAAAAAATTTCTTAAAAGTATCAAATTTTTAGGGACTGCATTTACAATGTTTTTCCTATCAAAAAATCTATAAAAATTGAGAAATTTTTATAGAATTACTTTTCATAAATAAAATTTACATCCCGTTTCACGTTTTAAATGGATTGATGCAACATTTTTCCGAAACAAATATTTTGAGTTTTATTATTTAAATTTGTTACTCTATTTTACGTATATTTTGAAAATGGGAAATATCCACTTTCCTTAAACCAAATGAACTCGCTTTGATTTCTTTTTCCTTTTGCATTTAAACATCAGAAATTACATCATGATATAAAATTAAGTATTCATTCACGAAAAGATCATCCTATTAATAAATAAATTTAAAAAAAAAACTGTAACAAGCAAATAATTAGTTTAAATTTAAAAAGTTACAAAATATTCTTTACAACTTAAAATGTGAATACATTTCGTGAAAATAATTTTTTAGGAGGGGAGTGGGGAATTAAGAACATGAAAAGCAAGGTTTGATATTTTGAAGCAAGTAAAACACATAATGAGCAACATGGAAAATTATCCATTTTTGCTGCCATTACTCAGCTGAAAACTAACATCCATAAAAAAATTCAAGATACTTAAGAGGATAAATGACACGTGTTTTTAAAATGAGTTGGAAAGAATCTTGTGTTTACGAACTGGACCAAAGTCAGCGTCCAATAATTATTTTTTTCCATATTAGTTTCAGGAATTTCATATATATATATATATATATATATATATATATATATATATATATATGTATGTATGTATGTATATTGCAAATAGCGCACCAAGGAATATGTGAAGTACAAAATAGTTGAAAGATGTTTGATATGAAAATTATCCAAGTTTGATACCAATGCGACTGACCACACACCTTGCAGTGGTGCTGAAAGGAAGATTATCCTGTATAAGCCGGTGCCTAGTGGAAGATTCATAAACGTAACGACCCACATTCCGATTCTAAGAGGACTTTATTAAGCAAAGAATGTTAGGTATATGTGCTAAAAGACATTTCTCACATTTAAACAATTTTGAGAGGGTCCTGATCATCAGCATGAAAACCGCAGGATGGCCGTGTTGACCTTCATGTCAATCGTTTAGAGATTGCTCATGAGAATATGCTGGGACCAGTGGGTATGAGATGGTACTCGTGTGGAAAGAACCGGGTCTGTAGCGATCAGGAAGACGACAGAATCAAAGGATCGTGCGACAAGTGCTTGTGGATGCTCCAGTGATTCGTTTCAGGATACAATCAGATATTGGGCTGCCAATTGTTGCACAAACCATTTCTGGATTATTTGCAGAAATGAATCTGTAATCCAGTTGTTCTTTTCGTGTATTGCCTTTAAAACCGAAAATTTTTTCGGCGACTCCATCTACAGTGGTGGCGACGTGGAATGCCACAGATTGGTAAAAAGTTGTGTTTAATGTTGAATTCCATTTCGTTTCGGAGGTATATGAAATATATATGGTATATGGAGGTATATGAGGCGCCCTGGTAAATGGTGTAATTTCACCTCTTTGTCGTTAGACACACTGTCGCACAGCAGGCGTAATGGTTTCAGAAGCCATACTCCATTCTAATTTTGGATACGTAGAACCTTGACTTGCCAAAGTTATGTTGATGTTATTCTTTGATCTCAGGTTGGATGTTTCCCATTTGGTTTTCTAGTAGCATTTTTTTCTACAAGATAATGATCATTCGCATGCAGCTGGAGTAACTCAGTACTTTCGACGTCATGTTCAGATTCTTCCATGATCGATCCGCTGCCCGAACATGTCCACTATGATCATTTGTGGAACCCATTGAAACGCTAGATGTCCTTGTGTCACTCTATACGATTTGGAGGTGCTGCTCAAGATGTGGGAACCCATGTTACTTCAGAACAATTTCCGACGTCTAATCTCCTCAGTGTCGGACCGATTTGCTGCATGCATTGCAGCAAGGGGCGGTCCGGTGAATAGTTGTTGAAATTTTTTATCAAATTTAACGAGGCTTTGGATTCCCTCGGAAGTTTATTGTTGTGCTGGAATGTAATAATTTGGTAGCGATTATTAAGCGAAAAGCAATGACCAAGATCGAAATTCGTTGCACTGTTGCACAATACTAATGCATCTTATTGAATACTTATATTTTCTTTAAAAACATATTCTTTAAAAGAAAAAGAAAATAATTAATATTGGAAAAACTTGTTAAATGAAAGATTATTTGGAATTAGTTTTTATAAAATCTTCTTGTCATTGATTTAATACATTAAATCGTTTCTACTAAAAGGGATTGTATTCGTATATGATGCAGAAAGCACTTCTCTGAATTGAGATTATTTTTGATATTAACACATTAATGATTACACATTTAGGCCGAATAGAATGATCGTACAGTTGGAAAAAAGGCTCCGACTGTAAATGTGGATAGAGATTTAGAATTAAGAATAACGGCTCAAATGAAGAGACTATTAATTTATCAATTAATTTATTTGAAAAAAAATTTAAGTTATCAATTACATACCTGGAGGGGGATAACAGGTGTGCCCCAATATGAAATTTAATCGTGAACATGAGTGTAGGTTTTTTGCGTGTGATTCGTGAGTGTGACATGTTTGTGTTAATGTATCCATTTGAGTGTGAAGGAATGTGGAATGTCGTGGGAGAAAGTGTCAAATTTCTTGCGAACTTCCTATTTAATGTGCCACCGGGGCAGATCAAGGGCAACGACAAAGAGGAATCAAGTGCCCTTTCCTTCTGGAATTACAATGCATACTCTTGAGGCTTAAATGTTCAATGCCATTCTGCGGGTCTTTCATGTGTTGCATTAAAGTGACGTAAAGGAACTATCCAAATTAAACCCACTTGTTTCATGATCGGGGGAAGAACCACTTATCATACAAAATTGCTGCTCTACAGTATGAATAGGGTATTTAAATTCAGCATTACCGAATACAAATCTTAATATATGAAGTACATGTGTAGAAGTATTGCATACATTTTTATCATGGTTCTTTCGTTATAAATTTAATGTAGTTAGTTCTGGAATCATAAAAATGTACAAACATTAGAAACATTTTTATTAACATCAGTGCGCGTAAAGTCTTATATCATATACTTCTGTTACATTTTTATTTTAAGATTAATCGATTCTGTCTTCAACTCTTCTTTTATGCTACCTTGAAGGCATGCAATTACAAAAATTTTCTTAACTTTCATCTTACTCGTTCATAGCATCTCTAACGCAGAGTGGAACTTAATAACATTTTTTTTTATTTTCTCCCTCTCATGTACACCTGCATAAAAATAACTCCGAGTACCTTACACTGTGCAAAATATGCAAGGTTTTATCTGCTATGACGTGCAAAGCCTTAATAACATGTTTCCTTAATGAGGGTTCACAGCAACCCTAAATTACAACATCACCTAACGATGTCTTAATTACCTTTTACCCACTAAAGTTCAAATGCTTATATTTCGAAAATGCAAATGTACCTGACAAACCAACGTGGCACTTTGCAATGAAGAGATCAATGATTCTTATTTATGAAGGTAAATTAGCGTAACAAATAAAGATCTCATTTTGTGGTTAACAGGATTGTTGTTCTTAATATCGGTGTTTTAATGAGAGAGAGAATCTAAAAGTAAATAGATACAGCTGCTATGTTTCCATTAGTTTACAGAAATGCAGAAGCTTAATTTTATCCAAATGTACATGCTTAAAAATTGAAGTGCATTCATGTCAAAAAACACCAATGATATTTTTGCTAGAAATAAATCCCGCGAGATTTGTTATATATTAATTATTATTCTGTTTCTATTTTGATAATGATATATTTCAAATAAGAAAGTTATATTTATTTCGAGAAAAAAATATTTATTTCATTGTATTATATGAATACATGAATTTCTTTTAATAATATCATTGTACTGGTATTAAATACATTTTCAAGGTTTGAGATCGGTGAAATAGTTTTTAATTACATTGCTCAAATGTATTATATATTTTCAGTTCACTTTTCTGAAGCACGGTAAAAATTTTGCCACCTGAGAAATTGAGAGAAAAACTTAATTTGAAATTATTATTCGAAAAGAAACAACAACAACATTAAATTGAAGACAAGAAATTTCTTAACTTACCAAATTTGGATTTTTAATAAAATTTAAAATGGTAGGGACTCGAAATATGATTTAAAAATCAAGTTGATATACACATTTTTTTATGTATCGCTGTTATTGCCTTTCATAAAATGTTACTTCTTAAATTTTGCAATAAGATTTGAAATTCATGACACACAAAAACTACAGTGCTATTTAAGTAATTAGTTTGAAATTAAATGGTTCAAAAATTAATTTTTGATTAATGAAGTTTATTTAAAAATAAAGGGGACGTAAAAAAAATTAGACTCTAAATTTAAAGTAGATATAAAAAAATGAAATAAACTGGTTTCTTAAAATAATATTCGTGTAAATATACAAATTAAAAAAATACTTCTCATAACAATTATACTCAATAAATGTCAAAAACACTAAAATATAAAATAAATTAAACGTGAAGCTATTTAACAATCATTTACATAAAAATTTAAAAAAAAAAAAAAAAAAAAAAAAACGAATCATACAGTGATTTCAATATATTTGCATGCATAAAAATTGAGTAGGACCTCGTTAACTCTTAAGTTCCGGTTTACTGTGGCTCCCATTTTATGAGATATAGATTAATCATTTTTCAGAAGACATCAGGACTTCCTTTAAGAAAAGACAATATATATATATATATTACACTGCTGGCCATTAAAATTTCGAACGCCAAGAAGGAATGATCTGACGAAAGTTAAATTTACATGAAAGGTAGAAGTTGTGATATGCAAATGATTAGCATTTCAGCGCATTCAGACGACTCAGGAGGGAGAAACGACATCTGAATCACTGCATAAAATAAAACTTTGTATAGTGGATTTCTCATTCGGGAAGCGCTTTGTTAGGTCAGAGTTTGCACAGAATACCGTGTTATACCTCTAATAATAATGAGAAGAAATTTGCTAGAGGCTGCATCGTTGTCTCTAGAGTGTGGGCTCTCGTTCTGTAATTTCGCCCGTCTCACTGGTCAAAATCTAACAATTTTCATGCAAATATGGAAGAATGGGTTACTGAGGGTCAAACAACTGGACGGCATGGAGGATCTCCATGCCCTCTCAAAGCTAACGTCCTAGAGGAAATACATATTGGGATATCGACCCTATAAAATCGAACTACATCACGGACCATTAGTCGGGAAATGATATTTTTGCTACATTCTCAGTATTTGCTTGCACGATACGACGACGTTTGCAGCAGCATAGACTATTAGCAAGGTTTCAATTACTTCGATTCCCTTGACAATGCAGTATAATGAGAGACGAATGTTCTGGTGCGCCGAAAGACAAAACTGGATACAGGACTGGTACAATGTCATCATTTCAGACGAGTCCCAGTTCTGCAGACAGTATTCTAACGGCCGAATACGTGTTTGGAGGCTTTGAGGTGACTGATCGTTTCCTGCCTGCATTCGATATCGGAATAGAGGCCCTCTACCTGGTATGATGGTTTGGACAGCCGTTGCGTGCACGACACGCACATCTCTAGTTCGGATCGATGGTAATTTGAAATTAGATCGGTACATTTCTGACATCTTACGTCCAGTGATTGTGCTTTGTCTTCAATGCCTACCAAACGCCATCTTCTAACACCACATGTTGCACGTCGTGTTGTGACCTTCCTTGATACTCAAGGTATTCCATTGTTGCCCTGGTCTGCTTGGTCTCCAGATCCGTCACCCACTGAAAACATCTGATCATAGGTTACTGAGAAACTGGCGCATTACCCCTCTTCAGCTAATGTGGTGATGAATTGTGGTACAGACTTGAAACTGCAGGGAATGAGTTGTCCGTTTCTGTCATCCAAGTCCAATTTTACTCCATGCCCTACTGGGCTGTTTTAACTACCAGGAGGAGCAGCTATTTCTACTGATTTCTCAATCCTGTAGACCCCCAAACTGCTTGCAAATTAAATCAAATTGACTTTATGCCGTTTTGTATACATACAATGAATATCTTTTTTGTATTTGTATTTTGTATTTTTTGTATAAGCTTCATGGTGCTGCAATTCTATTGGTCAATGGGGTATTTTATGCATACAATGTTTATTGTAGGATAAACTTTGCAAAATCAGATTTATACTCTGAGTGAGAGAAATTGGAATTATGAAAAAAAAAAATTGAAATGGTACTTGCGCGCCTAAAAACTACCAAAATATAAGCACCGATGTAAAGTAGAAACCTTTTAAACAACCAGAACACTTAAAAAAAAGACGACCAACCACCCGAATCGAAAAGAAGAGAACAAGGCAACAAAACTCGCTACTGACCTTTGTATATCCGTAACATAGAAATAGAAGCTAAAACAAAATTCGGGAGTGATGAAAATAACAAATATCTAGGCGAACAGGATGTGGGAGATGGAGAAAACCTAAAAAGAATCTGAAACGCTTAAGACAAAAAGCTTCAAAACGAAGTGACAGTCGTGAAACCATATCGTTATCCAAATAAAGAAGCGACAAGGTAATGCGAACGAGATACAAAGAAAACAAAAACAGTTGGAAAATGTCAATGCTCTGGATGTCTGAAGCAAGAGGGGAGATGACGAAAAGACGAAATCCCCCCGAATCGTAAAGTGTAACCGATGACTTTCGTCACAAAAGAGTGAAGATAAATATCAAATTAAGAGGAGATGAACAAAAAAAAAAGGTTTGTCTTTGAGACCCATTCTTTGAAAGTTTGGAATTAAGAATTTTTGACCATTTGATTAATTTTTTAAAATCTTTTTTTCTTTCTTTCTTTTATTTATTTTTTTTTTTTTTTATTTTAAATGGTTGTAATGAAAATCACACAGAATTTTTTTGGAAAATAAAACGTTCACGTGTGACTATTTTTTTTTCTTTCTGCAAACAAATTATTTTCCAAAATTTGCGGTCAGGAAGATTAGCAGGATGCTCAGTCATTTTTATTGGATGAAATTTGAGGTATTAAAGTTTCTTTTTTCTTGTAAATGGGATTTCATTAATAACTAAAATCAAGTAATATAAAAAAAATTAAAGTCGATTCCTACTTAGGTCAACAAAGAAAATTATCTTTAATTACTTTTATTTACAAAGAAAGTTACTTTTAGTAAATAATTACTTTTTATTAAATAATTACAATTAATATAAATATGTTTATACATATGACAGAATCACAATATTAAGTGGCAAAAGAAAATTTTTCCAGCGATCTACACACTTCATCACTGACGGTATTTGTTCCTAAATTTATATCCTGCTAACTATCTTATATAAGAAAATTTTTTTTTCTCGCATATAAAACTAAAGTTAATTATTTGAAAATCAAATAAGAAAAAATTATGCTTCGACGTGATTCGATCCGAAGGCATGAAGATTCTACGCCGACGCTCTATCAACTTTGCCATTGCAAGACAAATGACATAGTAGAAACATTGGTTTGTTTCTTAATTCATCCGATAAATTAAATGTTTGGAATACAGTTTAGCCCAACCACCCTTACCGACAGGAATTATTTGGCGGTATTTTGCCAAATGTGGCTACCCTGTTCCGCTTCACGGACTTAGCGTTCAGCCGAAAAAAATCGCCAAGTTTGCCAATTTTTGAAATCGCGCTAAATGATTGGGCTAAACTTCATTTTCACCAATTAAATTTAAGTAATGAATTAATATTTGAAAAATGGTATTAACATCAAGTGTCATCCACTACAAGTTTTAAAAAATGTATTTGAACTTGAGTGGATGGATAAAAAGTATTTTATTAACGATTGAAAATTTTGAACAAGATATATATATATATATAGGGAGAGTGTGAATTAATAGTAGGAATTTAATAATGTCGGAAGAGTGTAAATTTAACGCTAAAAAGATTCATGTTGGAGTTTATATTAATACTATTGTTCGTAGTTCACTTAACTCATGATTTAGTAATCATGGTCCCTCACTACCGTAAGTTAATTGGATTTGAATTTAATGCACAAATGCATAACATTGAGATTGCAGACATGTATATTTCTTACAATTAATTGAACGTGACTTCTTCTTCCCTAAAATGAGTGAGTTAGGTGCTTTAAAAATATTCAGATTGAATAAGAATGATTGAAATTAAATTTCAGATTCATGTGTAAATATTTCCACCTACTGGTTTGAACATTAAAATAAAAGAAAAAATACACAATTTGAAAATAAAAAGAAACAACCAAAATAGCCTAATCATAATTTATTTTAGGTAAATTTTGTTATTAATTATCTGTACTATCTTATAAGTATAGTTTAAGATAATAGTTTCCTTAATTTTTAAAGGGAGTAATGCAACCTGTATTTATTTACATTTATTTTCATTAAAACGTTTCAGAAAAAATCGGAACATATTTCTTTAGATATATCTCTCACAAAATGAGATAGCTTTATATAACAAGCACATTCAAGCTGTTCTTATAAAATGAATCATTTAATATTTTAGCAAGAAAAGAAAAGCTGAATTTACAATTAAAATTTTGCATTTTTTATATCATATATTACTGAAAAATATGACAGTAAACATCATTAATAAATTTCAAATAATTGATACGTTTATAATATTCAATACATTTACTACACAATCACTATCATATAAAGTTTACTATCATACATATACTATTATATTGACACATTTTATCCTTCCTTTTTAATTCTTATTTTTCATGGAGGCATGCACATATGTGGGTATTCAGTTGTTCACCAGAGAACTAGGCATGAGCAAAAGGACGTGTCTGAGAGTAGATAGCATCATTCCCAGAAGGGTTCAGTGTACTGTCAGTTGTGACACATTAGTCCCGTCACATGCATTTCAATTATATACCATTCACGCATGGGTAATCATTCTGTTGGATGCAACCAGTCATAGGAATAGCTTCTAATGATTCTCGTACTGGAGAGTAGTGGTTGTGGATCTTTATTCACTTCAGTTAGGATTCGTAGCTATTTCTTCTTGAGTAAACTATTTTTTTTTTTGACGAAATTAATTCATTCTTACTCTCTCCGTGTATAAAGTATTTGTCCTTGAGTTACTTATACAGATGTATATTAAATAAAAAAAATTACAAATGAAACTACATACATAAGCATGGCTAAAGTTACTTAAATATTGCAATATATCACAAAAAACTATGAATGAAGACAAAGAATACCAAAAATTGAAATGAAGTCACTTAAAATGATGCGTCTGGCTGAACATTAACGGTTAAACATATCTTAGAAATAAAAAAAGACATTCTACTCAGTAAGTTACATTATAACAAAATAGTTAACACCAAAATCAATTGAAGACAGGTACCAATATTTCAGAAAATTACATTAGAAAAAAGGAAACTTACCTCTTATAATGGTATCACAATTCTAACTCAATATTTTAAAAATTATCACATTGCAAACATTGTACAATTTTCCAAAAGGAGAACATAAATATCGGATTTGTAATTATAAATATATTTCGTATGTATTAGACAAAATATTTAAATTTGTCAAGATTCTCAAAATCTATTTTGTAAATTAGAAATAATAAGTTTAAATTAGAAATCGCTATAAAATCAATACAAATGAAATGGATATGATATATATATATATATATAATGTTATTTGAAGATATGCGCTGTAGTTTGTAATGATTTAAAATAATAAAGTGCTCACTATTAGGTTACAATGAAAAATATTTCGAAAATTTCGATTGATAATTTCCATTTCTCTTTTCCTGGGCAATTTGATCATTGTACAAAAAAACTGTAAATTTGATATGAAGGTTACAAGTAAGACGAAAACTGATGGCTTAATATATTTGAAAAGAACATTATAAAAACTAATGGGAGTAGAGAGGGAAAGTTTTTTATTGGAATCACAAGTTTTCAAACTGTCCAATATTACAAACGATAATTCAGTGAATGCAGTAGGTTGTTGACTTCAGTGACAAATATAACACATTGCAGAGAGAATATGTATAATTTCACTTCTTATTTTCTATTTTGGCAAATATCGTGAATATGATCCGTTTGACGTAGATTTAAGATAATAACAGAACCAGAAATCCATCAGAGTAGATCTGGAGATTATGGTGGCCGTGAAATGTAAATTTATAGAAGATGACTTTATCACCAAAGTGTTGTTGAAACCCTTGTTAAAAACATGAGGTGACATTTAGAGGAGAAGGAGCATGCATCCATTCGATGGCCACATCGTGAGGAAATTTCATTAGTCCGGTGAAATAAATGAATTAACTTTATGCTGTCAATTAAGGAGAAATATTCCTGATCCTTCCAAAATATTCACCACGGCCGCATGCTATATTCATCAAAAAAGAAAAAAAAAATTCGCTATGTTGACGTGTTCGTCTCCATGTTACTATATCTGAATACGCTAGGATCGATAAGGAAACATACAAAGCGTAGAAGTTTGAAAATTAATTTGGCTGTCAATATATATCAAAATTGCATCATCTTTTTGCATTATATAATGAATATACAGTAATTATATTATGCACATAAACAACAATTTTAACAGGAACAGAGAGTCATCCTGATTGTAGTCTATTAAATGTGCATCCAGTTTTTGTTATTGTTTTTACCAAGTCAAATATAGTACTTAGAAAATCGGGCCTCATCTTAGATTATGATTTCGCTGAAAATCCTGATAATATTGCACTGCTTCAGCAGCATATCCCCCGCACAGGTAAAATAGTTTTGTCATTCCACCTATTTGTTTCTTTATAAGTTTCACCTTTCTGTCACGTTCGAACATTTGATTGAAGAAACAAGCTTCCTATACTGCTTATTAAAGGTTTTATCACAAGATACGTTTTGCACATGGAGTTCTGTGGTTGGCGCTTCTACTGTATGTCCCTGTGAATTATGTAAAATATGTCTTGACACCTCCTTTCTATATTGTCAGTGGACCTATAAAATATTAAAAGAAAAAAGTGGGTTTTGCTCTTCGGAAATTTTGAAAGTTTTTTTTTTTTTTTAATTTTAAGCTAAACAATAACAATTACGATTACATACTATATAACAAGAATATCTGAAATTATCTTTTGATTAGTTAAGTGGATAGGCCTATAAGGGCTCCCAAATAGGGTTTTTTTTTATAAAAACAACCCTGTATATACGTATAATTTGAAATTTATATTTAGTTGAACTATAAATTTTTTAAAACAGAAATAAATTAGGAAGTTGTTGAAAAATTATAATTATAACAATTTGTAAAGAAATCGAAGTAAATCAATGAGAATAAAACGTAAACCTTATCATATATATTATAGGCACATAAAAATTGCAAAAAGAAATTTAATAAAAGTATATTATTCAAATTTAACAATAAAAGAAGAATTATGCAAACTTCAAACGAAAGTGTATTAAAAGAAAAATAAATATGTAAATATCTGGATTATTAAAGTGATATTTTTGTTTAAATAAATTTAAAAAAAAAACCCAAAATTTGAGGAAAAACAAAAATTGGAAAATTATTAATTTAAAGTTATAATAGGCTTAAAGCTCTTAGGTTGAATTATTCTAGAATTATTGGCCAAACTATTTCCATCAGAAAATATATTACTAAAATAATGATTTTAAATCCAGAAATACAATTGTAAAGAAGTTAAAATCAAAATAATTAAAAAACAATTCAAGCTAAATCTTGCTAATGTGCCTTGAATTTTAGTATGCCTCTGTATATGATTTCCTCTATGGTAGAGGATTCAAAGTGCTATAAATGTTAACCGATGATCAGTACCAGAGCGGACATGAGTCGCAACCTTTCGCCAAGACCTTGACTGACTTATCTGTCTAAAATTGTGAAACTTAAGAGGAAATGTATCAGAGATCTGGGTTCTACCCTCACAGTCGCCTTATGTAAATACTAGCTTCCAGTCAAAATGTTTAAATTTGACTCAATCATGTTGGTCTCTTCTCTATACCACCAACAATTTGCATTCTACACGTTAACGCGCTCATTAAAAATGGAGTTAGGAACATTAGTACAGGAGTTTCTGACAATGAGTCAACGTAATATTCAATGATAAATCTCACGGTAATCATAACACTGATTTCCATCGATTAACGATATCGTAACAGTGAGGGAATCATTTGCATCAGGTGAACATCTACGAAAGACATCATTTTCTGTTAAGAGAAATCATGGTGTAGGCAGGTATCATACTCGGCAGCCAAAGTGATAGAGACAAGGTCTGCGACTTCTAAAATACACAGAAATAAATTTCTTGACCGTTTTTTTTTTTTTTTTTTTTTTTTTTTTTGTGGAGGTGCTGCCGGTATTAACCTCATAATTTTTGATTATAACGCTCTTTGCTATTGTATGACCTCATCGATTACATGATATAAACTTAAAGTTTCCGGAGCATGTCGTTGCCTGCTTACTTATATGATCTGAATTCTATTGAACATGTGAGGGATATGCTAAGAAGACAGCTTGATGACTTTTGCACCCACCAAACTCTGTTATAAAATTGAAGATCGTTTTTCGGGACGTTTGGAATTCTTTTGAGTCTACAACTCATTAACAATATCATAACAAGTGTAAGAAATTGTTGTGCAGTGTGCTTGATTGTCAGAGGTGACAACACCTTATTAAAAACTACTGCACTACCATATCACTTAATTTATCTTTCACTAATGTATGAACTCTTTTTATGCTCAGTTTTCACTTAAACTGCTTCTTTAGAATGTAAAAGTTTTTATTATCGGCTTTTCGCATATTTCTTAAAAATTTTATAACTGTTTTACAATAGCACGTCACGTCTCACTCATGTCTACTTAGATCTCCTTTATTATTCATATAATTACAAACTATGCTTAACTTTTGATATCAGTTTCAGTGACCTTCTTTTAATCAAGCTCAAAAAAATATTAAACATTTTGACCAATATTCTACCTATTACTATAGTTGTAAATATTTTGATTAGTGAATGTAAATGAGCATCAAAAAGTTTCATTTGTTATTGACAAAGAAATAACCTATTCATCATATTCAAATTTTTTTTTTTTTTTTTTTCAAATTAAAATAATAAATAATTGATAATAAAAGTTGTCGTTTTCGTACTTTCGCGTTGCACATATATATATATATATAGGTGATGCGGGTGCAAATGTCAAACAAAACATCATAGGCGACGTGAGTATACCCAAAATGCGTGCGGTTGGCGCGTGCAGCTCACTTCAATAAAAGGAAGAACGGAGGAGCAATTAAGAACATTCGCTGCAGGTGAAAGTGAGTTCTTTCGTGAAATATGGCTAGAAGAAACCACTTGTATGACTTAACACGTGGAAGCAGGATTGGAAAGCTGGAGGAGGGGCCTAGTTTGACCAGAGTAGCTGAAGAGTTCAGATTCAACAAAAGTGTCGTTTCGCGCTCTTGGAAAGCCTTCAAAACCATAGTTCCAGCGGTTAGAGATGTTGGTGGTGGCCGCCGTAAGAAAACTACTGCAGTGGATCACCGATATATCGTCCTGCAGGCGAAAAAAGCTCGATGCCAGTCGGTAAGCATCATTGTACAGCAACAGGGCGACAAGTGTAGCCAGGCGTCTTCACAAAGTGGCCTATTCTCCCGCCATCCTGAACGCTGCATCACTTTGAAAGTTGGCTATGAATGGCACCGTTGAGTGTGGCGTAAGGAGCAAAAAAACTGGACATCTCATCAATGAAGTCGTGTCCTATTTTCGGATGAGAGTCGTTTTATTGCCACAAGCGATTCTGAACTCCAGTTGGTTTGGAGAGAGGTCAGGACACGGTTTCATCCCAGTACATTACGGAAAGAGACCGTTACGGTGGTACTGGAGTTGTTGTTTGAGGAAGCATTATGCTAAATGGGCAGACTGAGCTCCACATTTTAGATAGAGCTTCTGTAACCGGAGATGACTATTGTAAGGAGGTGATCCTTCCTCATGTACGTCTATTTTGATGTGCTATTGGACCATGACTTCGTTTTTATGAAAGTCATTGCACGGCCACAAAAGACTGATGTTCAGCAGCTACTGGAGAGTGAAGGTATCACTCGAATTGATCGGCTAGCGTTCTTCTCTGATTTATATCCCATGGAACATGTGTGGAATGCTTTGGGGACATGACTTGCGGCACGATTATATCCTCCAGGGAACACCTAAAAACAGAAAGAGATGTTGATTGAAGAATGGATACTCTTACATCAAAAACTGTTGGACAATCTGGTGCTGAGTATGGAGAGATGTTGCGAAGCAACCGTTTTAGTAAGAGGAGGGCATATCCCATATTGAGTGAATCTGCTTCCTCTTGGACAGACAATCAAGTGTAACGATACTATGAGTTCAATAAAGTCTCTTAATTTGTTTGATTCAGTACTATATTCATTGTATCCAGTTTTGCGCAATTATGCTTACGTCGTCGTTTATGTATAAATTGCTGTCTCTCATTTCTGAATTTCATGTCTCTCAGATGATTTCTCTTGGAGTTATGGCAAAAAAAAATGTTGCTTAAGTTTTGCACACCAGTATATAAAACATATAAATTATGCTTCATTATTTAGTTTTCACATGTATAGTTATTTTAGTAGGAGAATGAATAAGTTCTTTACAGATATTGGATATTTTTAACGATAACAGCATTCTTAGTATTTTTTTCTTGTTTCCTTTTGAAAGTTTTAGAGCAATAATTTTCATGATGATTATTTCAGTAGTGTAATAGGTAATATTACAACTAAATGTAACACACAATTTAATTTCGATGCTTTCCTTGACAATATTTTGGATATTTTTAATATATCTCACTAAAGTTAATATCTTCATTGTCAGTTATAGTCAAATTTTTTAAACTAATAAGTAATTAACAGAAAATTGAGAATAACTCAAAAAGTAAGCAAGTACATTTGACGATAATATTTGTTAATTGAATGATTAATGATAATATTTATTGGTGATGGTATTTATCATTAGTAATTTTAAATTGTAACGTAATTTTAATGTATTTTTAAACATACAAGAAAATTACTTATGTGGTATTTACATTTTGTGATACAAAGGATTTATAAAATATTCTAATTTCAAACACACAAATTAAATGTAAAAAAAATTATCCCCCCCCTCCGAGAAACAATACAGTCTTGACAGTTATATTCTATGCTATTTATGATGTTGTCAATGATTTGCATGAATAGCAATGCCCCTTGATCACTTGAAGTGGTTCTAAGCCCACGTAAAATTTAGGTAATTCAGGTTTGGAGGTCAGAAACAATCCTCCTTAAAACGTCCCACATATGCTGAATGGAATCAAGGACGAGTAACTATGCTGGACATTTTAATTTGAATTATAGTTTTTTTTTCCTCTAGAAACTGGTGTAAAAGAAGATTATTGAAAGTGCCAGGTATTATCTTTTGGCAAAATAAAATAATCACTAATAGCGACAGCTTTAAGGCGGAATATAGGAGTCAGTATTTCGTCTATGTACTTCTAGAGTGCCTACATCAGTATGTCTTGGAAAAGCTGAAGCATTAATTCGAAATTGACTCCACTAATATCTCACCAGGCAGCAGTCAATATTTAGCCATCTTGCAACGTCAACTTATCGTTGGTTTGTGTCTAGCCCGCTAAGGCTCTATAATACAATTCTAAAGGCAAATGTCGCTTTGAATTTATTTTTACACTTTGGTATCTCGAAATTGCCAAATATGCCATCATTCTTTGAATAGCAGCTTCTTCTTAAGCAGCTGGTTTCAAGTCCTATCGTAATTACATAAAGTGATGGCAGTGCTCTTCGTTTGGATAGTGTTAGTCTATTTCGCTTGCTTTCTTTTTAAACAAATCCAGATTTGAAGAATTTTGGACTTTTTCTAGCCTAACAAATAGAATTTTCTATTTTTCTATTTGTTGCTTAACTTTTAGAACCCAATGAGCGCGTTTATCCATTGTACCAATGTATCACCAGAATGTTCCTTTGAAGCACTTTGACTTTTTAAGTACAAATGACGTTTTCTTAATGGTTCTATTTAACGTATATTGTAAATAATTAGGTTAAAAGAAATTTTGCTGTAAAGGCTAGAAATGAGGTTTACGAAGCTATAAATTAAGGGGGAAAAAACACTATATTTTGTATAATAAACCTTTTTTTAACATAACCTAGCACTCTTTAAACATTTAAAATACTTTAAAATAATATGCAAAATTAAATAATTTTAAATATATCGATAAAATAAGATATATATGAATTATACAATTTTATGCGTATTTTATTGAAACTTCTTAATTTCTTTTTTTCCCCTTTCTCTCTCTTTTTTTAGTGTTTTAATTAACAAATAATTCTGAAACTGTTCTTATATTGACAAGTACTCCTCGAAGTATACCAAAAATAAAATTTAAAGTAAGGTTAACTAAACTGTTAATTAACAGCAAAATACTTTCCTTTTTATAATAAAACCGTTTGCAACGTAACCTAGCATATTTAAACTTTGGAAACAGATTACAGTTTCCATTATATGCAGGAATAATAATAGAAAAACAACAACAACAGTTAAATGAAAGAAAAACCATCATTAGGGTTTTTATCAACCCTTTCACTACCGGATGGTGAAAAAAGAAGTGCTTCTCTGGGCCCGCAGATTGTCACGCTGTGCCCAGATGATTTTAGATAACTAAGCCTAATTCACGAAAAAAATTCTTCTAAAATTAGCTATTCATTAGAATATTTTGGTTCTTACATATATTATTAAAAATGCATTAAACTTAATGTATACGAAAGAAAAAAGATGTAATGGAAAATTGCATGTTTTACTCATTAAATTACATAAAATTATTTCATAAAAAATTATATCTTTTAAGAAAATACAAAATATACTTACATTTGTTACATAAATTTATTGGTGTAATGATGAACCATTACATGGAATATTAAGATATGAAAATGAATCTTATTTTGTTGTATGGTATTCTTATAGAAAAAAAAAATCTTCAACGCATAGTCCAACGTCACATGTCTTACACACATGTTTTGTCAACTTTTGACGCTTCACGGAAGATTTTGAGCTAAGGGCACATCTTCGTCTTCCTTTTCTCCCTTTAATGGCTATGTATTGATTTGGATTACTTTCGCTAACATCACTGTCAGATTCATTCATTAATTCGTGAATCTTCGTATCAAATAAATTCTTTCTTTTCGTCATGAATGTCGCTACAAATAAAAACCGACCGAATGAATCGAACAGCAGAGAGCATCGGCTACGAAAAGCCCTAACCCCCATAAACATTCATAAATTCTCATTTGACCTTCTAAGAAGCAAGCAAGAAAGAAAGAACATAAACTGAAAGCAAGTGCACCCTTTAAATCATGTCATTACATTTAAAAAGCCGCGTCGCAACACATGTTTTTAACATTACCCCTCCCTCCTGATAGCTTGAAAAGGAATCCAAACCCATATCACCAAGGTCAACAATCCAAATAACCTATCTATTTAGATTTCGCGGTATTGTATTGCCATCCAGTAACATTGAAAAAATCAAATAATACGTTCTCCTCAAGCGTATCTCTATTGATACGTTGATCTGCAGAAGGCATTCTCAGAGCGTATCTAATGCGATACTATGGACACAGGAGAGAAAACGCGAGCGTTTCGCATGTGATACGCTGGAAGTGAAGGGGTTGATAAAAAATAAGTTGATTGAAACATGTCAAAACGTAGAACATTTTTTTCAAAAAACAACTTGTAAATACAAGAAAGAAAATATTAGCCATTTATGTTGGAAAACTTTTGTAATAAACATTTTGAGAACCAAAAGAAGATACTTTCATATAAATCAATTTCAATATAGTGGACAGTTTAGTCAGTTAAAATGTTCTTAGTTTCCTTTTATGAATTTTTGATATTCTATCATGTGATAAATCATGTCAGTAAAATATATAAAGTAATTCGTAAGTATCATGTATACACACCACTACAGAAAGAGGAAATTGCCAGTTATAAATTGTGAAATTTCCATTGCTTTCCATTATTTTCATTATATTTATAATGAATTATGGTATTACATTTTTCTAATTATAAAACAACAATGCGCAAATCTAATTTTAAAACGGATTGATTACCCTTGTCTAAACTAACTTTAATTCGAAATAATAAAATCTAATTAAAAGGTTATCGAAATTTTTGCTATTGTAATTGTAAATGCCTGGGAATTCGTGAACGTTTCAGAATCTGTGATAAGTGTATGTATAGTAAAAATGATCCTAATAACAGATGTAGAATTTGCCAAACTGACTACAATGGAAGGTTTAAAAATCATCAGCCGAGTAACTCAATGACAGCAACAATTTATTAACAAACATATTTAAAAGATAATCAAATTCAGAAAAATAACAGCTGATTATCGGAACTGATGAAAAGTTACAGGAATGGGCTTCAGAAATGCAAGTAGAGGTTGAATCTGCTCTTTAAGTAGCTGTTGCAGAAGAACATGGAATCGCTTCTTTATAGCTGTTTGTTCTCATTCGGCCGATAAGTCTCCACAACACCTAACTAGTTATCATTGTGGTAGTTACGCAAGGCGCCACAATATTCCTTTTCGAAACCGAAAGGTAGTCATGACTGGACCGAAGGATTTAGTATACACAGTAGACCAAAAGTTCTACGCCATACAGTCAACATTATCTCATAATTCCTTTTAGAAACATTTTAATATAAATATCAGTGTTTCATTTTAGCAAATATCATTTTTCATGCTATGAAGATAATTTAGTAGGTCCATTTTTTTTGGCAGGAGTATTTATTTTAGCGTGATTAACTTAACAATATTAAATAATAATTCATGTTTTATTATTGAATATGTTATTTTGCTTAATTGCATCTAAAATACATATATCGGTAAAAAAAAAAGTATTGTTATTTTGCTTCAAAAAGTACAATTGAAATTAAAATAAACTGAACAACCAAATTTCATGTTCTTTCAATGCAATATTTAGGGTGCATATATTCATATTCTTATAACTGCATAAATATATGTATTTCATAAAATGAAAGAGGTGTGCTAAAATGCATCATATGTAATTGACCTAAATAAAAAAAAATCGTAATCAGAAAAGAATATGTTAGTTCAGTGAAGATATCAAATTATAATTTTATCCAAAAACTATTGAGCTTCACTGTGTTGAGTCAATGAAAGATCAAAAAATAAAAATCAATAATTACCCTGGTTACCAGGAGCATTATTCATTTTAATAATTTATGTGTCGGGGCTTTAAGTATGTTTTGTAAAAAGAGCTCGAAGTACAAAATTTGATTAGTGGTTTTGGCTGGTGCTTAAACAATAATTGATGATGATTAGTGAGAAAAATACATTAAGTTAATTTATGTGATTAAAAAAAAAGAAATTCTCGACTGAGAAAGAAATCATATTTACTTAAAGATAAAAGTTTACAATAGATAGTGAATATAAATTATTAAAGATAACACAGAGAAAATCATTAAAGAAAACTAGACCATTTTGGTCACAACATTAATCGTAACTATAAAGCATTATTCATTTAAGGTGACTAATATAACATAAAATACATAGCGTAGAAATTTGAAATAAATTAAATAAATTTATGTTGATAAAATAGCTTATATGTGTATAAAAAAATAACATATATTTGAAAAATGAAGCTTTCCAACTTACTGTAAATCATAGTAGCTTTTTATATTTTGAAAGAAAGGAAATGTAATTCTTTATAAAATGTGTTAAATAATCTTCAACTCATATATATTAAGAAAAACATTCAAGATTTAGTTTATAATTAAATGCATTTTTTTTTTTGTATTCCTAATAGCTTTTTGACCTATAGACTAAGTTAAAATAGACTTTATACATCTATTTTCTTATTATTTCTTTTCAGAGTAGTTTTTTTTAATTGAAACTTCAACAAGAGTTAAAAACTTCAGACATTTTGCATTTCTTATTAACAATATCGATAACATCTAGGTAGTTTCTAAACAAAACACAAAAAATAAATCACTAAACTGTATGGTAAGTTTGTCGGAATTGATTCACATGAAATTGCTTCCTACAGCAAAATTCAAAAGACAGTCTCTTTAACATAAAATGACAAAATCTATCTACTCTAATTATCTCAGACAAAGCGTCGTAAGTACATGGTTGCAACACAAGATTGAAACTCCTCGAAAAAAGTGTCAACTAGAATTGGGTGTTCAAGGAGTCCTCTTCAGTTTTCAATCTCATCTTATCCTTTGTCCTCAGAAAGGAAACGATACTTTACGTATAGTGAAAAAAACCTCCCAGGAAAGAGTATTTTTGTTCCTTGTTCTTAAAAGTGAGCGCTGAGGTAAAACTCTATTTTCTTTTAAGAGGCTGCTTTTGTATTTTGTGAGCTGACGTCAGTATTAAATATTCAATCAATGCCTAGAAAAATGTATCATATTAATTATTAGATGTTAATTAGACCACGCACACCTCTAAAACAACTGATAAATATTGAGGGAAATGTTTGTTTTCTTTTAATTCAGATTTTTATCGAACCACAAAGTTTTTTGTGAGTCTTACAAATTATTACGTTATTGCAAGTTAAATAGTACTTTGAAATCATTAAAATAAAGGAGAAAAGAAAGAAATATCAATACATTTGAAGTTTTCGAAAAACATTAAGTTTGTGTTCCATAATTTCTTTCATTATTAGTAATCATTACTTCTCAGGAAACGTTTATTTCAAAACATTTGCTTTACAACTGTATATTAATTATATATATTAGCTATCAACAGAAATCATCAAAATATATCTGCAGTTTCTTTTTCATTAAACAGAAATTAAATATAAATCGAGATGCATATCTTATGTTTCTTGATACCTAAAATATTAAATAATTTAAAATATCGCAAAGAATACCTGCATTAAATATGAACCTTTTCCAGTTATGTTACTTGGATACTTATACAACTAATTAAAATGAATTTTAAGTAAACAAAAAAATTCAATTGGCGTTTAAATTCTCTAACAAATAATGTTACGGTTTTCTTTAATATTATAGTACTATAAGAGATTATTTATATATAAGAAATAAAGCAGCATATTCAGAAATTTGTGTAAGAAAAGTTTTACTCATACAATTATAACCAAAAAAGTATTGTTAGTGTATTAATCTCGTGTTTAATACTATGCCTTTTTTGAAAATTTAGATTTTTGTCGGCATACTCATGATAAATAGATAAATAAAAAATGTCTAGTTCTTTCAATTATATCATAAATATGAATAATACCTTTTAATTTTATAGTATATTTTAAATATTTTTATAAGCAGTTGTCTGTGTTATTGAGCTATTCCAAAATCTTATATGTTATTTATGTAAATTTTAATCCTTTTTCTGACTTTTTCTATTGCTCAAATATATTTGATTATATGTCTGAAATAAAATTTAATTCTTTATCCATTTCTGAACACATTAGGTAAAAGAGGTAATCTAATTATTAGTTTCTATAAAATAATCATTTTGTGATTCAAAGTGTCTACTCATTACTTCAATTTATTTTCCCTAAAAATTCCTAATCTATTTCTTATTTCAAGAATAAAAAAAGTAAAGAAAAATCTCAAACAATGCATAGATAATTCAACAAAAGTTACAAAGGAGCATGTCTTTGCAAATAAATTCTTGTTTTTTTTTTAACTACTTTTCCCAAACACAATCACAAACATTTCATGCTACCTGTTTACAAAAATAGAAACTTATTTTTCTTGAAACGAAACATCACTATAAAAGAATACGACACAGTCTAATTCACATATTTGTATGGTTGAAGGATATTTTCGAAATCTCAGTTGCATATAACCATTTTTATTTCGATTTTTCTTTCAGAGTTGCCTGAATACCACGCCGTAACGGGTGGAAGGGCAGAATTACCTTGTAACATCACTCAGCATTCAACGGAGGATAAGGTGTCTTTAGTTTTGTGGTACAAAGAAGACGCCAGAGCACCCATTTACAGCGTTGATGCGAGAAACAGCCCGCTTGAAAAGGCAAAGCACTTTCCAGGAGCTACATTAGGCTCAAGGGCATACTTTGAGACTTTTACTAAGCCCACGATTCTGAGGATTGAACCCATCCAAGAGAAAGATGCTGGTATTTATAGATGCCGCGTGGACTACAGATGGGCAAGAACCTTCACCCACAGTATGATGCTCAATGTTATCGGTAAGCTTCATTTAATGAATGTTTGATACTTGTTGTGGATCCGCAAAATCAGTTTTTGTTCATTGTCCTTTCTCTGGTATGTATTTGATGCTCCATGTTTGATAAAATACACATGATTTGATGCTCCATGTTTGATAATATCATTGAAACCTAGAATGAACGGAATTGATTATAAATATTCTTAAACTTTCTTCTTCCTTAGTAAAAATATACTCATGGAAATTAAAATGCATATAATTATTGACTAATTTGATAAAGTAATGTCTCCTGTAATTCAAAAATAGTCAACTAACAACCCTTAGTAATTGGTAGAATAATTACGTTACTGCTAAAATATTAAAATTAATCTATTAAGAAATTATCCTTCAATATAGTCTAATTTTATATTTAGGTGTTTCAAGTATTTTATGTTAACACTTTTAAAAATTATAATTAAGAAGATAATAAATTCTTGCTTTTGTAATGGGAATGGGAATTTTTTTAAAACCACTCCAATAACCCCCCCACCCCCTAATTACCTACCTGAGACATCTTATATTTTCTAATCATAATAATTTTTCTTTTGTTTAATTGTGTAGATGACCTTATAAATTTTCAAAACAATTATGACTGAGACATGAAGCCTAATTAATATTTTTATCGTTCATATTTAAATCTAATTCAAACTAATAATAATAAAATGAAAACTGAATGTTTAGATATTAAACGAGAAATTATTGATAGCAAAATACTTAATAACATCATGCAAAAAAGGAGGCTTCCAACTTTCATGTGAGCAAAGTACGTTTCTGAGCACTAATATCTACAATTCAGTTTTCATAAATAATATTTTTAATTATATCATACGTAATTAAATTTTTACTCTGATATTTTTGCTATAATTTTAATAATTTTTACAAATTTTGCATTGTAGAGAATTTTTTTGTAATATTTCTGAAAATTCATTAAAAATGTGAAAATTATTGCACTAAACAAAATACTTTATGCAATTTCTTTAAAAAATATTGATTTAAATAGTTAATTTTACGTCGGTATTATATTGATTTCTTTTTTACTGTATAATATTTTTCATTATTTTTTTGTAGTTAGTGATATTAGCATTCTTCTTCTTTAAAATGTATAAATATTTTTCAGAATTTATCTAAGTTACTTATAGAATCTTTAAATTAATAAAATATTTTTTGAAAATCGTCTTAGAAAGCTTACAATATTTATTTGTGGGTATTAATATAATTATTCTAACAACTTAAGTGCGTTAAATTATTAGAATTGATAGAATAATTGTTGCAATCCTGGTTGAAATATGCAAATTTATCAGCAATTAAAAATATTTGCATTATTATAACATTAGTTTTTGTATAATAACATTATAAATCGTCTCTTAACTCTTGATGTTTGTAAATTAAGTAAATTACGTTTTTTAATGATTATTCTGTTTTTGATATTTTATTCTGTTTCGTGCTTTTAATTTTTTGTGTACAATATTTAAGTTTAACTAATTTTTCATTCGATGTTTGGTCATTATTTTTATTTAATTATAGAATAACAGCCGAGTGAGATGGTTAGGGAATCTTTTATATATATATATATATACATATGTATATATATATATAATGAGTTTAACCACGCATCACAGTAGTAAGCAAGACAGTATTACTTATTATTTTATGTACTTGATTTGTTCCATTATTTTCTTAGTTAATTCAAATTTTCAAAAATTTCATTTTTGTCTGTGACTTACTTTTTCTAATACATTAAGTATCAATATTAATAGCATTTTTCTCATATTCAAAATAATTTTTAATGGTTTCACATTCTAATTGTTTCTTTGAATATGATAATTATTTTTATTAATTACTATCTTAAACACAATAATAGAACGTACTATCGCTATATCTTTTTGATTGCTTTTACTTTGATTTTTGTCTAGTTATTAATATATCTCTAGATATCCTTTTGTTTATAAAAACAAATTATACCTTATTTGTATTACCACACACACACACACACACACACACACACACACATATATATATATATGTAAATATAAAGCCAAATGTTTTGAAATTTTTAAAGAAATATTAAAAAAGTCATAATTTTTAAAAGAAAATATGTATTAAAAGCCTTTAAAAATAACTTTGTAAGTTTATAATGATAATCAAATTACAACCGTATGCACTTATCATATTTTTCGAAATAAATGAAGTAGTTTTACGGACCAAAATATGAATTTAATCAAAATATAGCAAATAGTTTTACATTAAATAATATTATAGTTAAGTTCAATTAATATATATGTAAATTATATCAATTCCGGAACGTATATTTACGTTACGCTTTCTGAACTGTATGCAGACATCAAACGCAAAGAGATTTATTCCCCATTTTACTATCAGTAATTATATTTAGACTGTAAAAATTATTGACATATGCTAAGAACATGTCAGTGAGCTAAATATGTTCAAATAATGTCAACGAAGTGGTAGAAACTTATTGATACGTAAGGAACTCAGTACGTTTGAGATATAGGATTAAATTATTAGAATGTATCTGAAAATATTTCATTGAAATTTGTTAACTTGGTGGAAATGAAACGCACCAAAGCATTATACAAGAATGATATCCTTTTGAAATTAGAAATATTTCCTTCATTTACGATACAATTTCAGGATAACACATTTAACTGATTGAGATACATATTATTCAACAAAAAAAAATAATAAATTAATCTTAATATTATAATATCACGATTGTATTACAATAAAAATGTCAGCTTTTATTTTGAAACAACATCAAGGGAAATATCTTGAATTAATGGGTTTACATAACTTTAATTTATTTTGGTCTGAGAGCCCTTTTACACTGATTAAGGAAATTAGTAAATTGAAGCATAAGATTGAAGTCATTTTTGTCATTTGATCATGATCAAAATCAAAAAGTTCTCCAATAGACCCCGCATTTCTGAAGTTACGTTTAGTTTTGGAGCAATAAAAAAAAGAAATACAAATTCAGAGAAACATTAATGATATAGTATTTCGAATACTTGAACAGACACTTGCAAAACAAATTGTATAAAATATGCCGGTGTTCAAAAATTTCTTGTTGACATTGCTTGCTTGTAGAAAGCGATATCAACACCGTTATTTGTCCATTATTCGGAAGTTTTGAATTGGGCAGAAATAGGTAGATTTGGAAACGTTCAGCAAATAAATAAACTAAATATATGAAACGGCACAATGGTATGACACCATGGTATACATGTTTAGATCTATAAGAATTATGAATATATATATGACAAAAACCTATATAGTCATTTATGAAAAAAATTTAGTTCATTAATTAAAATGTTTATGAACCGTGTTACTAATAGTATACTTCATTTATCTCATTTATTATTCGCTACATTTAGCTAAATATTATAAAAATTATCAAAACGATTACAAGTATTAGATATTTTGCATATGCTATTTTTCTTCCATATAGTAGCATGCTACATTTTAAAGGACCTATATCGATCTGAAGGCCTCTACTCAATCTATTTTGTGGAATTACGAAAATTAAATGCATACGTCTTAATTACTAAGAATTATCTTAAAGAAACATTAAATAGTTTTAAATAATTATATATCTGATCTTTTCTTGAAAAGAAATTTGTAACTGATAAGATATTTCCTAAGCCATATAATATTTCATGCATATTAAAAGCAATAATTATATTGTTTGCCCCGGTATAGTTATTTATTTCTAGAAACATTTATATATTTTTGTATAGTTACATATTGTATCTTAAGCGTGATATATTAATGATATAGCGAGAAAATAAAAGATATAATCTATGTAATGAAATAAATAGCTGGAGTGATTTATGTATAAATATGGAGTGATTGATTTTTGTTCTGAAATAATAAGTACTTATGTGTGTATAATTTAGGACACTAAAAGGGATTAAGGTAAATTGAAAATGCACTGAAAAACGAAAAAAATTGCTCGGATGAAATCGTTTGAATTATAACTAATCATTGTGCATGCATTTTATATTATACAGAGCGCACAAAATTAAAGTTACACATTTAAAAGGCTATAATAATAATAATAATAAAAAACACGGGTAAGAATGACATGATACTCCTAATATTTCATCGGAGTATATGTTAAGTAATTACAATTTGTTTTGCGGAAGAAAAAATAGTTCAAAATAGACGGCGCTATACTAGTCATAAGAGGCTTATTGAAAGACGAATATGTTGTTACGGCACTCTTTGTTCAAAAATCATCCACCATGACAAGATGATGTCCCAGCGGATAGGGAAAAATCTGTTTTTAACTGTCTCAAGGGTAAAAACAGTCGGAAAAGCAATAATAATAATAAATAAATAAAAAGATTAAACCTTTAAAAAAAAGAAAGTCGTGAATAAGCTGATGCGACTTGCTTATGAAATGTTCAACATGTTGTCTACCGTTTCCGGCCATGAGTTGAAAGTACAAAATAGTATGTTCCACAGCAGATCGTAGTATGCCAGCTGTGATATAGTGAATTTGTGTTTCAATTCAACTAAGTTCGCAATCGGAGCCCCGTACCCAATATGTCTTAGGTTACCACCAGCAAAAAGTTACATAAGCTCAGATTAGGTGATCCTGGGGACTAGGCTGTTGGGAAATGTCAACTGATAATTCTGTCTTTTGCAGAATGCATGTTTAGCAGATGCTGTTGTACTTTGAGTCATTGAAGACGCTCGATTTGATCGTCCGATCATGGTACTGATTTCGAAGCGCATTCATTGTATTTTGTAGAAATTTGAGAGGGGAAGAAATAGGCAGTCAGAAATATTTAATAAGTGGAAAGAAATAAAGTTATTTTCATATTATGAACAATATCAATTTATATATGAAAATGAGTCAAAACGTTTTTAGAAAATTTTAGATTCTAGCATTGAAAGATGTTAGATGAAAGACGTTTACTAGGAATAAATGCAAAACTGAATTTTGAAATTAGATTATATATTCATTACCGAAATTCATTTTAGCAAGCTCGTAAAAATATGCATTTTCGATTTTTTAAATTAATGAAAAATTGGTCCAAAAAATAATATAACGATGTAAATAATGTTTAAAAGTAAAGCAAAATCACTTTGTTTGCAGGTAAAATATTATTTACATTTTAATGTCCGCAATTTTTTTTTTTTTTTTTTTTTTTGCCAAGCACTTAGTCGTTAAATGTTCTTATGTTTTACATCGGGGCTGCCTCATTTTCAAACAATACACTTATTTAGAATTTATAATATTTAAATTATGTGAAATAATACGTACCTCGGCAATATGATATTGTACAGAAAATAAGACATTTATTTGTTTTGTTACTTTTAACATTCATTGATTATACAATTTCTTATTTGTAGATGATGTTGATGTTCCTTTAGATGTAAAATATGAGCGCAATATTTTAATCATTCCGATAATACTAGCAACAATTTCTTAAATTTTGCTAGGAACATATTCATCAAATCATATTTTAACTGGATTAGATGTTCTGCTGAAAACTTTCATTTCAGTTATTTTTTCTGCAAAAAGCAACAATTTGCGACTAAATTTCTAGAGGCAACAATTTGTGACTAAATTAAGGCGAACCTGTACTTAAGAATCCCTTGTAATAATATTGGAGCAATTTGCATATGTAAATCATCCCCCTCTGTAATGATTGAATAACATGCACCTCGAAAAAATATAAATTGATCCATAAAACAAATTTCGGAAGTTAACATTTTGATATATCTTCCAATATTCAACGTTTTTTTTGACATCTTACAAAAACTCAAAGTGACCCAAACATTATTCCCCACAAGAATGTCTTATCGATGCAGATTTAGAGAGAGACAGGGAAAAAGAAGCGCTGAAAAAGCTCCGCCTCCTCATTTACGTCGATATATGTTTTGGACAGCCTGAAACCTGACTGTTTTTAGGCGGATATCGGAAAAAGAATTGCTTTCTTCCTTTGAATGTGAGATGTAAATTTTCAAGGTGATAAACTTTAAAGGACATAGATTTCAAAAGACCAAAGAAGATTTCTTTCTACAGGAAAGATTCCATTCGGTAGAGATGCAATTTCATGTGCTGTTTCTAGAAGAGATTGTTTCTGTTTGGTTGGAAACTAGATAAACTTATGAATAAAAATTAAGCTACTTGTGTTTACGTAAATAATTATATGAATATTTGACTTATTTATTGATGCTTTAGTTTCTAGAATAACGAGAATTTTTCTACTCTTTAAAAACTAAGTTTTAAAAACATTTTCTTCAGATAATGTAAAGTTTTGTTGATTTAATTTGCATAATGTTGTTAACTTACTTTGCTAAATACTCCTTAATTATGCTATACTTTGTAATTTTTACTGATTTTTGAAATGCTACTGGATACAAATTTCAAATTCCTTTTCAGCTGAATTAATTACGAAAGACATTTCTTTGTGTTATAAAAATAGTTTAATCTCTATAAATTTTAAGAACATATTATAAAGCATATTCGATAAACTTGAGCCTAAAATATGTTCTTGTAATTTTTGCAAGAACAGCTTAAAAACTTCTTCGCTCTTAAAGTCTATTTTTTGAATAACTGTGATTTCACTAAGTTTACAGTAGAAAATCAGTACTATTAGAAAACACGTACAGATAATTAGCAGTGAGGCTGTTTTTTAAGAGATAACATCTTTTGTTATAAGAACCAATGGATCCCAAAATCCTGTAAATGCTTATGTAATAAATGGAGAATACTAATTTATAACTGAATTTTTTTGCGATTTACAGGAACATGAAATTAATCATTATCAAATTACATTTTCAAATTAAAAGAGCATTTGAAGTTGCAAAAGAACAAGCAATATTTTTCTCATGAAGATGCAGCAAACTTTTTGTATATTAGATAGTTAATTACATATTCATTTTATATAACTCTTGTTTCTAATAATTAATGCCTCCCTCTGTTTTTAAGGCTGATCTTTCAGTTATAGCTTCTAAAATTATAAAGTAACATAGCCCATTCGAAGAAATATATTGAATCAACGTAAATGTTGCCTACAAATGCTTATTTTGTGTCCTTATGGAGATTCAAAATTTAAAAAAAGTACCCCCAAACTTTTGTTAGTGCATTTTTTTACTGTCTAAAAGGGAGTTTATTCAAATATAAGCAAAAGTTCAGACTTTCTAGAAAACATAGAAACTCAAAAAAAGATAAATATATTGACATTTTGTAAATTGAATAAAATATAATATTACTTTATCTAGAGGATAGGCTGTTGTTTGATAATATAATTGATACGTTATGGTAGTTCGAGTTCTGTACAATGTATATATATATATATAGAGAGAGAGAGAGAGAGAGAGAATAGACGATAATGGAGATTTTATATTGATCAGAAATTTTTTTCTTATACAACAATAAAGCGGAAATTACTATTACTTTTAAAGAAAATTTCATTACTCTCTCTCTCTCTCTCTCTTATATATATATATATATATATATATATATATGTGTGTGTGTGTGTGTGTGTGTGTGCGTGCGTGCGTGCGTGCGTGCGTATTAGAGCGTTTTTAGAACCTTTCATTTCAGAGAAATTCTTGATCAAATATTATATTAAAACAGTTATAATTCAACTTCTAAATAATATAGAAACAGAATTCAAACAGATTTTTAAAGATATAATATAGAATTTTAATATGAACCTAAAAATAAAAAGAAATGTATATGTTGACCAGCAATTATATTTTGAAGATATGCTCTCACATTAAGAGTTTCCGTAAGAAAATGATGCTTTAAGGTTATATTGATATTCGTTTCTCACAAATGAAGTTTAATAAAAATGAAAATGGCATAAGTTGTTTGATAAAACGTTGTGTTTTGGTATTTGTAGATAATTTTGTAAGAATTTACGCTTGAAAATACGATGCTGTCTTATATATAATTTTTAATTTTTTATTTACTCTCAATGCAATATAAGGAACATGAAAACCTGGGTTGAAACTGATCTTTCTTACGGTTTACTGGAGTTAGTAAATATTAAGGTGGTTGGGGGATTATTTATGTAGAATATGTAATTTTTTTGCATTTAATTGATCAGAATCCTTATGAGTTACTTTTTTTACTTTAAATTGATTAGAAACTGTAGTTTGTGAATTAATAAAAATTGTATGACTTCAGAAATATATATTGCATGCAATGTTTTTCAATAATAAAATTTTCTTCCTGTGGCTTATATTGTGCCAAACTCTAGGTGGAAATGTTACAATTTTTTTTATGTAAAACACTTTAAAATTCAAGTTCAGCTTAGATAATAAATTTTTTAATTAAATTATTTCTATGGAGTAAAACTACTATCATTTAAAAAATTAAAAATATTTGGATTGAGATTTTCCCCAAGTCATTGAAAGGTAATGTGTTAGAATTTAAAGGCTTAACACGAGCATGGCTAAAAGGAGAACACTCGGCTAAGATGTGTCTTACAGTCAGAGTACAAACACAATAATAACACATAGGGGAATATTTCCCTGAACTATCTATGTCTCAGATCGTTTGTTTAATTCGTAGACTTGTTAAAATAACGACTTGTAGTTAAATTCGTTTTCATGCAGAAACATGAAAAGGAATTCCCATGAGAAGTGAAGAGTTTCACTTGATTCAATTTATATTTTTTTCCAGATTCCATTTATCCTGCCAGTTGGTCAAGAAAATGTGCTTTAGTACATTTCATTACATGGTTATATGGAATGGTGGGAGAGATCGTTCTTAATGCGGATTTAATAGCATTGTCTTCTGTTTCATTGCTCTTGATTTTCACTCGAAAAGATAGCGAAGAAAATAGTATTTGATTGTTTTCAGACTTAAGGTTATAAATTTATTTTTTAAATGTGAATGATTAATGGATGAGATAAAAATTTTCATGATTTAAAGATTCCAATGTCCTCTTGGAATCTCTGTGAAGACAATAAAATGTTTAATGCGGGGACTTTAGAAACTTTCTAACGCCTTATTGACATGATAAGACACCAACACGAGGTATAGATTTAGAACCATTAGTGTAAATTTGTTTAAAATCTGGGTATTGCCCTGCAAAGTCCTTAAAAATCGGTTGTAAATGTTATAAATGACTGATTTCTTCTCTCTAAAAGTTTTAAAAAATATTTTTGATTTTAGAACTTTGTTCGTATCAAGGTGTAAGCTCTCATTTGCTTTTACCACAGATACTTTAGATAACGCATAGAAATCGATTAATGTTTTTGCTTATTTATGAAATAGAGGTATAATAGTCTTTATGCATAGTAGAGTCAATACAAAAATCCTCTTTTATTTGAAAGTGGTGAACATTCTGATATTCGTGGAATTCTAACTGGAATTGAAGGGACACATTTATCGCCTTAAGTATAGATATGGTTTTAAATAGGCAATGATTGAAGTTTGAATAGAGGATTTTCGAAAGTCTCCAGAACAAAGTCGTAGTGTAGTATATCTCGTCCAAGACTCATTTTGGCTTATACGTTGTATTTTTTTCAAAAAGTGGCTGTGTGTCGCTTGTATGAAATAAAATTAGTAAGGTTGGGCTATCTTCTAAAAATATTCTATCATCTCCTCTGATTTTTATAGGAATCTTTGCATTCCTTTTTCCACCATAGTTTTGTTTGTTTGAAAATTTAACATTAAAGGAAAAAAGCATTTTTTTTTATCTTTCATTACTAGAAAGTCGAGAATTTTTCTTTTACTAAAAAGACGGAGGGCCGTCAAAATGTTTGGTAGAAATAAAATCAAAAGTGAGATATATGAAATGCATTTTTAAATAAAAATTATCAAAAATATAAATATTTCAAAACAAGAAATAGTATTTTTCATAATTTATTGAGTTTCATTTTATATATTTTGAAGTCAATAAAAACACTATATTTTAAAGGAGAAATTACTAATCAATAAAACAAAATCTTACTAAATTAAAAAAAATTTCAATTATCAAGCATGTTAGTAAATAAATATCCCTTTGAAATGTGGAATATTATATTTAGAATCGTTGAACTACAAATATAAATGATACAATGACCTTTTTTACCTCTACTAAGCGGCTGAATGAATGAAATGTCACATGTTTTTATATTATGTGGGATAATATAAAAAATGCTATTTCAATAGATTTTGGAAGTGTTGGACTAATAAGTGTAAGTATGAGGTGCTTGATAGGTAGTGTATAACTATTATGACGGATCTGACGAACGGCATAAACATTTTGATTTTGAACGGTTTCTAATAAGTCATTTTCTGTATCATGTCTTTCACCTGTTTCAAATATTACGCAATGCGATTGATTCCACGAGGGTTGGCATTAATTAAATGAGTGCCTATATATGCTTTTAATTTTAAAATAATCTCCAGTATTTGTATTTTTTATTGATAACACTTGTCCACTATTCCTAAAATTATTTTGTGAATTAATATTGCATATAATTTGTTAAATTATCTTGCCCCTTTTTTACTATAAAATTGGAACTATTTTGTTTTGTATGTGGTTACATGAGATGACAATGTACAGTGTTCATTAAATGATTAAGGTTTCTGTAGAGACATTGAGATGATTTTATTTCGGATTCATTTCCTTTTTTCTTGGAGAAAGAATGCTCCTCACATGAATCAGAAATATCTCTGCTGGTCTCATAAGTCAAATCCGATTTCCCTTCCCCCCTATATTTATTTTTAAACACGGATTCTTTCCAGTTCGATTGGACCATCCCTCATGGCCACGACGCTCCTCCCTCTTCTATGATGCCTAATTTAAGAGATGGAGTGTCATGTATTTCGGGCTATAAAGAATCTACCATAATGTTCAGCTGGTGCACACTCCCAGGACAAAACAATGGAGGTATTTTCAATATGGCTGGAATTCCAGCCACTAGTTTAACTCCACCTTTAGGACCATTTTTGGGGGAAATCAGTCCTTGAACACCCTGATGAACGGCCATGCCGCTCCTCTTGTCTCATGCACCACTAACATAAGGCTATTCCCAATTCGAATCAGTGTACCTCTCGGTAGAGGATGAAGAGAGGTACTGGATCCCACAGAACAGGAAAGGCGAAACCAGGGATCTGTTTTAATATGACACCTTTGTGTATGTTAATTTCATTAGGGATAATTCCACTTTTTCTCTTAAAATTTAAAAGTATTTAAAATTTTTTTTTATAAGCAAGGTTTATAAAGAATTAAAAACTATAAGGAAAAACATTTAAAGGAAAATCATAAAACGTTACGAAAACGAAGGAAACCAAGAACTTTGTGTATTTTTTACACAAACAATAAATTAAATTCTCCAAAAGAAAATATATGGCAAAAGGGGAAAAAAGGGTGGGAGGGGAGAACAATATGTAGAAAAGTTCGCTGGGATTCCTGGGTTTCTTTGAGTCCGTATTCATCTAAAGAAGATGAACACCTGAAAGGAAAAAAGTTTAAAATGAAATTATCTATAATCAAATTTCTGACAATATTTTTTAAAAAAGCAACTCAATTCTTATATCATCATATATGTATATTCTAATTTATGTAATTATTTAGTCAGCTTTGCTTTCTTTTCAAATAATCAGAAATGCGGATTGGACATGGGGAAAGGTTTAATTTTAATTCTTTTAGAAGGTCTTCAAGATGATTATTGATTTTAATACTATGTTAAAGAAGAAACCGTTTTTTTTTTTTTTTTTTTTTTTTTTTGTTGAAGGTTCTACTCGTACGTTATCTGATTAATGTCTATCAGCTACGAATAGTCTCAAAACAATAGTACATAAATTAAAAGTATTTCTGAGATTCAAAATGGGTACTATTCATTTAATCAAAATTATGTACATTATCGTTTTTTTTTTTTTAAAACAAAGCCATTTGTTGAAAATTCATACAAATGTTTTGAATCATGATATAAATTTTTAAAGGAATATATTATTCTTTATTGTTACTTTTATAACTTACTTTTCTTTTTGATTTTGTTTATGAATAAAACGTAATTGATTATTCTGAGGACAGATACATCCAATACATTGGAAAATAAAAATAAAAAATTGATTTGGTGATTTTTAATATATTTACAGAACATTAGAGGAAAAAAAATGTTTTTCAATTTAATATCATACACAAAGAGGATTTCAATGACCGAAAATAATTTTTAAACCAGCTATTTATATATTTGAATTTTTTAGAAAAATACAAAATTTTTATTTCAAATAAATAAATAAATCTTAAGACTAAATGAGATAAAAATGTACGTATAATAATTTAGAATAGGTTTTCTGAAACAACAATTTTGCTGAAACATTCATTGCATATATTATATATCGGTAAGTAATATAAGAAGCATTATTAAAATGTTGGAAACTTTGAAATATGATAACGTATCTATGAATAATGAAAGAGAAACTTCATTGCGAAATTACTTCAACGAATATTAAGCTGAGTATATTTCGGCAGAAAGAATTTATTGAAATATTTCCTTTACAAATCGGAATCATAAAGGAAATTCTTCATCAATTTTGAATCTAACAAAAGATCTTACTATGTCCGAAATAAATTAATGTTCTGTAACGATATTCGATGTAAAGTTTAATAGCGGTGTATTTCGAAATATCCCATTCAAGTTATTAGAAATCAAACTTCTTGCGTCACCATGGTTACAGTATTTAAGTAGAAAATAAAAGATTTAAATTTAGTAATTTAGATGTCCTTTAAGAACATTTAATTTTTTTTTTTTTATTGAAGATATTCTATCACATAAACTATTTTAAATAAAGAAGGCGTTTTGGAAATTAAGCAAAAATATGTTTTAAAATTGTTCAAAATTTGAAATCATTACAGTTAGTTTTGGTGAAATTGAAATTGTACTGACGCAGCTCTTTTATCTTTCAGAATCATTAATATTTATAAATCTGCTCTTTTACTTGAAGTCTTAAGGTTAAAGGATGAGTTATACTAATTGTGCAAAATAATATCATGGTGCTATACCACAATACTAGTTTAAGGTTATATATATATATATATATATATATATATATCAGAGGTATATATATATATATACAACCTCTGACAATAAAGTTCGGTGAATAGTCATGTAACATTAACGTAGATGAAATATTAACGAAAGTTACCTTACTGTCCTTCGAAATAATCACCTCCCATAACTATATACCCCTGAGATCTGCTATACGTGTCCTGGAAACTTTGCAAGAAGTCTTCTTTTGGGATGGAGTTCAAAAGACTCGTCACGTTTCGTTGGATGTCAGGAATATCGTAAAATCTCTTTCCTTTCAAAGCGAGTTTAAGTCGTGGGAATAGGAAAAAGTCTGAAGGATTGAGATCTGGCGAGTATGGTGGATGTTCAACTTGCACCATCCTTCTTTTGCCAGGAATTGTTTGATGATATTGGCTGTGTGAGGGTGAGCATTGTCGTGAACAAAAAACCATGAGCCTTGTTATGCGCACTGGGGTCATACCCTGCCTAGATATTTCATAAAACGGGTCAAAATTTCAATGTACCTTGCTTCATTCATCGTCGTTTCCTCAGGTAGAAATTCCTTGTAGATAATGCCTTGATTATCAAAAAAAGGGGTGAGCATAATTTTTATGCATTTTTCTGCTGTAACCTTTTTCCGACGAGGTGATGAAGGAGAACGCCATTCCATGCTCGGGCGAACCTCTCGTACACACACTTCAAGGACAGTGCTTGATCTTCATAAACACGCACCAGCATCGCATGAGTTTCTTTTAGTGTCTTGCCAAACTTAAAACAAAACTTTAAATTGATCACTTGTTTATTCATTTTCCTGTTCTCTGCTAAGAACCAACGCACTAAACAAGCACTTAGTAAAACATGTCACAAACACAAACGACGCTCTACGGAACAACGGTGGGGGCAGATGGTCAACACTTGCAGCTACGCAGGTGCAGTATTTTGTTTCGCCAGTGTTGCCAGATCGGCCGTTCTAACTTCATTCATCGAACTTAATTGTCATAAGTTGTATATATACATATAAATTAATTCCTTTATATATCAGTATACCACGTGGGTTTTACATATGAGTATCAGCTAGCTTTACCCACGAAGACAACGTGATTACACGGATTCTCAACAGACCTAATATATACTTTAAAAAAATTTAGTATCTCAGAAATTTTAAACCATAACCAAATTAATGGAAAACGTTTCTTCTCTATTTTTCCATCACCAGTACTCCTCTTTACTATAATTTCTCAAAACTCTCTTAATACACACGCGCGCACCCCCACCCATATATATATATATATATATATCACGATCTTATAAATACAATTTAAACATGAAATTTGCTTACTAGTAGCACACAAATTTATTACAGCAAAAATAAAAATAATTAATAACTTATGCTAATATTTATTCGTTAGGAAATTACTACAGCTTTTAACTTTCTCCCAAATTACTTTTACAACATTTAAGATAATATTTTACTCTCGAATAACGAGGATTGTTAATATCTTACTTTTAAAATTTGTGCATGACAAATTATATTACTTTTCAGAAAAAATCCTCTATTATTTCATTTTATTGTATAGTTTTGTATTTGTTTCTTGTATTTCTACTTAATCAACTATTGATCGATGATATTTTAATACAGCCTTAGAATTATAAATATATTAAATATCTGAAAGCGCAAGGTATAAAGTAGAGGAAGTAAGGTTTCATCACTGGAAATATTATCTTATTTTATATATGCAAAAATAGTTTTAGAAATCCTTTTACGTAGAGCTTCTTTCATCGAAGACGTATTTCATGCCCTTTTTTTGCAATACAGGACCCCCCCTCCTCTTTTTGTGGAAGGTCTTCAGTAGACTTTAACGAAAGACGCAATTACACTTTGAAAGTAAATCTAAAATTTATTTAGCATAAATCGTGTTTCTATACTCGATTCCAAGATTTTCGAACTAAACCGATTGGATCTAAGGAATTGGTAGTCAAATAAATAGTACAGAAATTAAATACAGATTGCAAACTCAGATGAATGATCTGCTTTTAAGCTTGAGAACTTCGCAATAAATCAAAAACTTATACCCGAGCAGAAGCATAGAGCAATAAATAAATTCCTTTTACATCCACTTCGGATCGTTTATAGGCGAGTAAATCGCTTTGAAAACCCATATAAAATTCTACTAAGTCCAAATAAATCCATCATTTCTTTCCTGTTTAAAATCATAACGCTTCAAAGAATTCAGGCTCATTTTTTTTTTTCACAGGACTTTGACAACAAATTTTATTTTATTTTCAATTCAACAAAGAAAAACAATGTTTAGGGAGATATATTTTTATTCAGGTCAAGCAGAGTGAGAGAAAGAGAGATAAATGTATAACACATATTTTTTTTTAAATGAATCTATAAAGATACATTTTTTAAATTTTATAATTGTAAACAAATTCTAAATATTATACGAAATAATGTCGTTATCCTGCCAATGAATGTCCTTCGTTCTAAAAGCGTATTTTGTTGCGAAATAATTATGTTTTCAGTATGAATTGACAGGAATTTCGAATTATTGGTTTTCAGAGCAACAAAAAATATCTGGCATTCACACGAACATTCTTTACTGTTAATAACCTCCACTTTAAGTGATTTCAAACGAAATAACTCTAAGCCTCTTTAACAGTTTTTCCCCCCTAGTAAATAGAGTCTATCTTAATGGGATAAAATATAGGTAACAGCTTTATGTTGTTATGAAAAACTCATACAAACAAGAAGCGTATAGAATAATAAATAAATACATTGGTTCAGGCATTCTCATTTTTTGAAGTACAAGTTTCATATATATATATATATATAACAAATTCGGTAAATAACAAATTCGGTAATTTGTTTGTGTACACATAGATATACGTTTACAAATATTTGTTGATTAAAAATTAGTAAATAGCATCTGTGTTTCTAAATTAATCATACAAACGTTCCAATATGTATTTAACATGTATTACCTCATTTATTAAAATAAAGCTTACGCCATGTAATTTATAGTTGGTTGTAGAAATTTTTTTTTTTACTTTAAATCCTCACATTTTTATCACAAAGTTAATGTTATTTTATAAATGATACATGAATGTACTCGGTTAAACAACGCCGCGTTCGGAATAAATTTGGTCTAATAGTTCAAAACGATAATATCTTCTTAATATCTAATGACTAAATATCTGAGAAATTTAAATGAATGTTTTCTGAATTATATTTTCAAAAGTTCAAAATAGCGAGGTAAACACACACACATATGTTATGTGTGTGTGTGTGTATCTATGTGTGTAAGTTTATCTGAGCGAAAAATTCATATGTGTGAAAAAAAATAAAAGTTATATTTTCCTTTGTTGTCAATAGATGCAACCATTTAATATTTTAATATGAGTAATTGAAGATAATAAATTGTACAGCTAATATTGCTTTTAAAACAATGCACTTATAGAGTGTGACAGACTATTTGGAAACCGAGACACTAGGTATTTATATTTTTTCTACATTGAATTATATATAAAAAGGAACTGCACAAAAATTTCTACTATTAGTTTGACCTTTAAATATTAGTTTCAGACTCTTTGCTTTCTATAAAAAAATTACATATTCAGCAAAAAGTATATGCATTTAACCTTGTTAATAATAACTAATTTATTTAATAAACATCGTTATGTAGAAATGCAACAAATGAACCAATCAAGCAAAACTTCATGTATAGATATTTAAATAATTGCAGTTACAAAGGAAGTTTCTTTTATATACGCAAAAATAAAAGAAAAGAATATAAGTATTTTTTTCAGAAGCGCTAACATGCTTTGCATAGATAATTGATAATGAAAGATGATGCTAATTCATTTCAGAAAGTTAAAAAAAATATACAAGAAAAAAAGAAATAAAAGGAAAAAAAGACCCTCTTCTAATATTTATTAGCAGAAAACACATTCTGAATACAAATGTAGATTTATTTCTATTCCGTTTACATTTTCTTTAGCAACAGGACAGTAAAAAATATTGCAAGCTAGATAAAAAAAAGACATTGATTATTTAATTTTCTAATGCATCTCACTTTCTTATTTCAAACAAAGAGCCAATCAGTTGCTGAAATGGAAGAATTTTTTTTATTTCTGTCTTTATATAATACAGAAGAATGATTGTCGTTCTTCTAGTTAATTTTCGCTTTATTCCCCCAGGAATCAAATCGTTAACCTCGGGTTTAAATTTCAAATAAGAAAACCACCTCAATCATTACTTTTTTCTCTCTCCTTTTGCATTTCTTTCTATTCTTAAAGATTTGATCTTTCCTTAAAGTTAACAAAAATACTTTTTTTTTCAATTTTATTATTTTTTGTGAAATTTTTTCTAACACATCTCAGAAGTATCGGAGAGGATTCCATTACGTATTAAGTAACTTTTCAAACGAAGTGATTTACCAGAGGGGATTCAATCTACATCACAAAGAGTCAACCCCGTCAAGAAAGTGCACATCTCTGAGATATTGCGGGGAAAAAAAGTTCCTTATTTTAACTGCGTATGATGAATAACGTACAGTTTCGACTTCCATTAAGAGTAGAAAAATTGTTTCCAATTGTAAGTGGTTTTATATCTAACGCTTACAAATTTTCTTTTTTGAAGAGTTAAACAATTTAGGTCAAAGTGATTATTTTAATATGCAAGTGAATATAGTGTTTTTATCGCATAAAAATTATAACACAACTATAAATCTAAAATTTTAAATAGATTTTTAGTTCCACTTGGTTTCATTAGAAATTTTATAAAATTATTAGAAATAATACTTTTACTGAATTGAAATTAATATATTTACCAAAAAATTACACATTTTATTTTATACTTGAAGTTCTAGCTAAATTTAACGGATTTATAATAAAAAAAATGATATGTACTAATCGATATAGTTTGTAACTTGAAATATATTTTTAAAAGGTCTTAAATTTACTTTTGAAAATGTAGAATTCTTGTGTAAAAGCCTTCAAAAAATTATTATTTACTATAATTTTCAGATTAATCTGCAATTTTTATTGTTATTTAAACTTTTAAAATGATCTGATATATCTCATTTTTATATACTACTCATATATTTCATTTAAAATATTGGATACATTGTCCTGATAATTATTTGATAATTTTTATAATAATTTTTTATGTCACAATATGGCTTTTTCCCCCCTTTACCATTCAAGTTTGATAATGTACAATAATAATTATGGTAAATTAGATATAAGTAGAAAATATGTAAAGTAGAAATTCATGAAAAAATTGGTAACTTTATTTTATGACATTTTATAAAGATAAGTAGTAAAAATTCCTAACCAAATTACAAACTCGAATCAAATATATAGTTTTTAAAAATCTTCTCCAAACGGCATATGTGAGTATGAACTGTAATATTCTGATACTACTCTATTCGGTATTTTAGAATTAAAAAGTTCTCATTTATAAATACAAATTATTTCTTCTTTATCATAAACATTTTTTTTTCAATTTCACATAGCCATCAATTTTTTTTTCTCAAGAAAGAATGAAAGCAATATTTTTGAAACATTTAAACAATGTATAGAATAGATTCTACTGATTTTTTTTATGAAAACCTGAATACTGAATTAATGCGAAAATTATTATTTAACAAAATATGTTTTCAATGTTCTCCGTTTACATATCGAAAGAGCTATAGATGGAACAATAACCCAGACATTTCATAGCCAGTTTCTACACATTTGCATTTAAATCAAATGAACAATCTCTATTATATAGATTCATTGCATTTATAATTCAGACAGGATGCCTAATTTATTCAAATGAAATACGCTTATACCACGTTACTTGTTATTCGAAAGCGCTTGTGAGTCTCCATTGATTATTGACTAATGGACAGTTAGACAACAAATCTAGCTGCTATATCCCAGAAAGTAATTTCCTTAATGGACATTTCATTACTGGAAAACCTACTTATACCGACTTTCCGGTAGAATTCAAGTTCGGTTATCAATCGCAGCCAACATTCAAATAAATCCAGACCTTGTCTTTTAAAGGCACATTCACTGTCTACCTTAAAACCAAGCAATCTCTCTGACCGCTCTTTGTTCATTCTGTGACGCATAAAATCTCATTACCCCTATCTATAAACTACAGCGTAGTATACATCGCGGAATACCCCCCGATGAGACAATAAAGCCTCTCATGTGATGTTATTAAATCCTTCAATAGGCATGTATTAACGCTGGAAGAGTTTGAGTTCGAGCTCTTATCTGTCGACGAACACAGCGAAATGGTTGAGTAGAATTGTTGCAGACTCAGGTCTCTGATACGCCAAGGATTGGCGATACGATGACTGTCGCAATGCAATAGGAAGTTTTGTTTACTACTAATATCTAATATATGTTTACCGTATGTTGTTTAATCCTAAACTTAGAGATTATTCATTTCGGACAAAATGAAAATTGCGTTTACAGTAAATGTCTCTTAGGTATAGGTTAAATATGTATTAAAAATTGAATTTTTAAGTAATGCCCACATATTTGGCTCGTTAGGCATTAAATCAAAAATGACTCTATTATTAATATGACTATCTTCAAGTCTCCTGCTTTTCAGAAATACAGATAAACACACACATTTCTTAAAATAAGCGTGAATGTTCAATACATAAGGTTGTGTATAGTACATATTGAACTAAATAATTGCTTTGATTTTAATACTGCTAATTTCAAGATTTATGTTCTAGTACTTCCAGTTAATTATTTATATTGGGATTATTATACTATTATTAGATGGATCGTAACTGGACTAAATTTTCAGTAATTTTGACTGTTGGCTTTATTGATTTTAAGGACACACTTCTTGATATGTATATAATTTCATAATGATAATAAAATTAAATTTTTGCTTGTCTAAAAATGTTTTGCATCAGAATCAAAACAAATTTTATTGAAGTAACTTTAGATTGAAATTTGTTTCATTTTTAAAAAAGCTATCAAATAAGATGAAAGCCTTACACCAATATTTTGTTATAATGAAAAAATTAGCGCTATTATTTATGTATTCTATATTCAACTAGAATTACATCAAATTATTATATTATCCACATTAATACAAACTTTAAAATTTGGTAACTTCTTCAGTAAGCATTTTTATACGTATTTTTTCTAAGTGATGATGAAAAATATTTTGTGCCTTGGAAAATAACGGTTATTTTAAGTAATTGGAGGCTTTATTAAGTATTTAAGACGATCGAAGTTAATTAAAAAAATCAGGAAAATTAAGTCAAATCTTAAAGCATATGAATAAATACAATTGTTGTTAACACTAAGATTCTGAATAAAAACATAAATATAAGCTGGATACTAACAAAGATTGATCATTTTAGGCAAACATACACTTTTTGAAAAAAAAAATATATTAATCATTCGTAATGAGAAAAAACTACATTTAATCAATATAAGGTTTTCAAAACTGATTTCAAGATCCCTTTAGGCCCAATCCTAAATAACAAGCACATACTCAATTTAATTTAACTTAAATTCGAAAGTATGTCTTAGAAAAAAAAAATGACCTGCGCTTGTTTGTTGCTTATAAAATAATAAAGTATTTAAATACATGAACACTCTTCATTAGATTACGTGACAAAGGAAGTTGTTTCATTAGATTTGGTTTTATGCCTTTCATTTCATTAAGAGTGATTCCATAATTGAATTACAATTTCTCAAGAGTATATCGGTGTCATATAAATAAATGAAATTGTCTCGTTTTCAATATATTTGTCTTTATCCTTTACTATTTCGATTACCAATGCATACATTTTCATTTCCTCCTTTTTAGATTTAAATATTGCTTGAGCTTGAAATGATTGGTTAAAATAGTTTCGTGCTTTATTTTATTGATTATTTGACAAGCATATTGTTTCGATAAATTATGCTAGAGTTTAGTGAAGCATTTCTTAAAAATATATAGAAGGTATATATAAATGTTAATTTACATCATACCTTCAAATATCTTAGTTAATTAAATTTTTTATTTAGTTTTCAACATGATAATTTTCTCATAAAAAATTTAACATAAAGAACTTTATTGAAAGCATTTTCTAATGAAGCTAACGGTAACATGACTATTATAAAAAAGTATATTTTAAAACGTCTCTACCACTCCCCGAAAAAAAAATGTAGCATGATCATATCCAAGGAATTTTCTTAAATCAAACTGGTCTTCGTCTCTGACTTACAAAAATTTGTTACATGTTAGGAAAGATCAAACAAAATTTGGCGAAATAATTTTTCGGAAATTTTTTTTTTTGAATAGTATCAAATAATTAACCTTGAAGGATTAAACAGAAAAAATGGGAAAGTTATTTTCTCATACTATTAATGTACGATGAAACACACAAATAATTTTCAGAAACTATGTACTCAAATAGTTCATTACTTATTTCCACAGAAAAATAAAATTATCTTGTTAAATAAGGATTTTAATTTGTAATCATAATAAGCGTGACTTGATGGATGCAATTTTGGTTTTGAGATTGTTCTACTTGAATTTTAAATATTTGAAATACTTAAAATAGATTACTATAATTATAAATAATTATAGACATTTAATGCAAAATTTATGTGTCACTAAGTCTTTTTTACAACTAAATTCATTTTAAATGTATAAATGTGTTTGTATAACATTTGAACATTTCTTTGCTATACGTGATTTTTTAGTATTAATGAATTTTACTGTAAAGAAAAGAGTTACACTAACAGTTTCAACAACATGTAAAAGAAGGGATTTCCATATTAAACAGTTACTCTTATATGTTATACCTAAAAAGAGAAATCTGTAGTACAAATACTATTATTCTTTTTCTATAAAATTTTAAACTGCAGCAATTATAAGTAAGTTATGTAATTTTTATTCATATTTATGAGCTACAAAAACAAATTATATTGAATTACCAATGAATAACTACTGTTAAACATATTTTCGTAGTGTTGTCTGTCAAATCGCTCTTTTTAAAACAATTTCACAAAAAAAATGAAAAAAATAGGAATTATTAACCTATATACAAAGTGAGAATCTAATAACAACTTCCGAGCAGATCCAAAAGCCGTTTACCACTCATTGGTCATCCTCCCCTAGCATAAAACATCGCCCGCATGACTCGTCTTCCAACAGCCCTCATAAAACGTTTTCTACAGAAGTGTAGACTAGTGTCAGCTTCAATAAACTCTCTCTTAATGTCAATGGACAAATGAAAAATTCCCCACCCACCGTACTGGTGGAACAGAGTGCGTAAAACATTGACAGAAACACTTAACAAGAGACGGCATTTCTGTTCAGGCAATAGATCGGAAATGTCCGAAGCAATTTATAGCCAACTCCCATCATTTTAGAAAGGAGCCATGGGATGAAGGAAAGGAACTAGAAGATTGGGAAATCAATATCAACGTGGCCTGAATTTCGTAATTGGGATTTCTTAGGTAAAGACTCGTTGTTGTTTCGAGAGGGAGGTTCGAGTTCAAGAATGAGAAAAAGTAAAGATAGAAATGCTTCAATAAAAGTTTCTAAGTGCTAAAGTTTAGTGAAGTAAGAGATAAAGGATATTGTAATCAAAATTTTACAATACTCGGTTATTTGCTTTGTATCTTTCAGTTAGATTGCAATCTCCTTCCTTTTCATAGGATTGTAAAGATATGTAGCATGTATCATTTGATTCCAGGGCTACTAAATAAATGTAAAGTGAAGTAAAAAGTTATGAATGAGTAATTAATTTATGTAAATATTTTAAATAGGACTGATTTAGAACATATAAGTTAACTTCAAAGTTATAAAGATTTGAAATTAATTTAATTGGTCAGAAAATATATTTGTTAAAGAGATCGAATGCTGTATAAGGAAATCTATTTAGTATACATTTTTGGTAATTTTTTTAAAATTCAACAGTGAAAGAAAAGCCAAGAAGAAAATGCAAATAAAATGTAAAACTATGTCTTTGATTTTAATAATTAAAAGTAGTAAATTTTTTATTAACTAAAAATAATTTGGATCCAAAGCATTATTTTATACGTTTTGAAAAATGTAAGTTCCAGAATTACAGGATGCTATACAGTTTCCTGAGAAATTAATAGATTACTTTAAGTTTGAAAAATAAGAAATAAATAAAGGTTTCAAATATAATATAAACTAACGAAATGTAATATTACATTATATTCACTCTAATTAGATTTCAGTAATTTTGAATAATGTAAGAACGGATTAAATGAACAAAAATGTTAAAAATAAATGAAAAATCTCTTTCAAGAAATTATAAAACCACTTGCTGAAAAACAACAACAACAAAAAACTATAGAAAATAATACGATACTGGTTTTTATTTTTCCTGAAAACTTCAGACAATAAGTTTTTCATTGAAATGCCCAGGTGGATAAGTTTATTTTCTAAGTATTGTACCTTTCTTTTTCGATGGCCACTTCTAGTTCATGGGCTGATGCAAACTGTTTATTAATAACATTAGTTTAGCGACGCAATGTAATTCAAAGATTTTCTATGGGATCAAACCTACACTTCGACTTAGTCTCATGGTAAAACATTAATTTTTCTTTTTTTAAAACAATTCCTGGTTGAGCTTAGATGTAGGTCAAGAAGCGTTATCCTGCTGAACTATCCAGTTAGCACAACATAATTAAGATCCAAACGGCATCAGATTATATTATAACATAGCTTATGCAGTGTTCATATGTCCTGGAATTTTCTGTGAATCACACAATCCATCATGTCTAAAGACTCGTTAAATCATTACTGATATTCTTCCCATTTATCGACTGAAACATTCTTTCGATTCCTTCTTCAAGTCATTCCAAAAGTATTTGTAGTCATCAGGACCGTCAAGGTTAAATTTTTTTTCACCAGAAAATATAATTTATTTCCTCTCATTCTTCCATAACATGACAGTCCTCGCCCATTTCAGTCTTTTTTTTTCGAAGATTTTTCAATAAATTTTGTGTTTTCTTTATTTCATAAATTCTTGTGTTAGTGTTTGATTTAAAATTCTTCCAAACTGTGGCATGTGAAGTGCTTTTACTGAACGTTCCAAAATATTTCGCTGTCAAAAGAACTGTTTTAGTTGATAGTCGAATTATTTGTTTATCGCCCCAAGCTGTCAAAATCATTTTTTTACCATATCGTTTCATTTTGATTGAATCATCTTTTCTATTTATGACATTACGAATAATGGCATTTTAGAACCTTTCATTAACTTAACTTTTTTTCTCCAGGGTGGTAATAAAGTAATACCCTTATAAAATTAAATCTTCTCACTTCAACCCACAATATCTTCAAATAAATTGTGAATAACACATTGAAAATCTGTACTTTTGCTTCTCAAGTAATGTGGTCATAAAATACTAATGCATGTGTTTAATAATGATAGATGTGACGTGTACAATGTTAATTTTCACATGTGATCTTATTTCGTAACTGATACCTTATTCAATTTTTAGAAAAGATGAGTAGATCTTAATAAAATTTAGATTAATTTTTTTTAAAGATTCCGGATCTACTTTAAATGCATGATTTTTACATAAATGTCTTTTTTTTTTCAGAAAATGCAAAAATTTGTTTGTGGTCTTATAGTTATTTAACGCATTATATTTCATTCTGCTGCTAAAGAGAAAACGAAATGAATTCGCGTTTGATATTGAATTTACTTAAAAACTATATAACTTTGTTGCACATATTTTTATTTTGGGCCTCTTTCCTTTTTATTTGTAGAATTTGCTTACAAAACCAATTTGTATTAAATATAAATTCATTTTTCTGAAGAGAGCAAAATGTTCAACTCTCACTTATTGATTTTAGGATTATATATATATATATATATATATCAAGAAAATTCTTGGTAGTTTAATACATTTAGCAAGAACACCTGTAAAACGATATTCAGAAAGCATTGCTTACAATAACAAATTATAATTTTCAATCAACTATTCTCCTTGTTTATTAAAATGAAACTAATATTTATATTGTTCTATGATTGCATTTATTTATTTGTAATAAAATATTAATGAGAATTCATTTGTAAAGAATTCTTATTCTTTGTACTTAAATACAGAAAACGAAAAACATGTTTCTTATTTTGGGCGAATGTATTACAAAAACGCCTTATGAGTTCCTCGTTAATTTCAGTTTTATCGAAAAGAAGAAACTCAAACCTCACCACTCAGAGAAATTGCTCCTACAATCATAGCATTCTGAATGTAAAACTTCAGTTCACTGATGTTTTAGAGTAAGAATCATAAACATTTTAAAATATGATGTTAACTTTCAAAGCTCCTATCACGTTCAATCGTAGAAAAATTAATTTTAAAGACCAATAAAAGTTTTGAAAATAGCAGTAGATGAAATCCTGTTCTTAAGAATAGAAAAATTTATTATACTTTAAGTTTGTATATTATTTTTGAAGCCAGCCAGATCTTCCCGTTACGTTTATAACTCCACAGAGTTAAACACAAATCCGTTAATCCACATTCTCATTCGCTATTAATTTGTGGTTTAGTTTAAAGATAGCCATTGTGGTTTGGTATAGATATTATTATCTAATACTTTAACTGCGTTGAATAGGCTGATATGAAAAGCAATCTTATGCAAAATTTTTGTTTATATTATATTTAATTTTATATTACTTTTTTACTGTATATATATATATATATACACACACACATATATATATATATATATACACACATACACACATATATATATACACACACACACACACATATATATATATATATATATAGTGTGTGTGTAAGTTTCTAAAAACTATGCAAAATATTATTCATTTCCATAAGAGTATTATCCTTCCAAATAAAGTAAGGTAGCTTTTGCGTGAACAAAGAAATTCCAGAACAGTAATAAAAAAAAAGTTAAACTTCTTTTTGAGCAATTTTAAAACTATTATAAATATAACAATACAAATCGTATTTATTATTAGAAGGACGTTGTGCTTTTAAAACTTCTTTTCTATTGAATTTTTATTATGAATAATGTTTATCATGATACCTTAACACTTTTTTTCATTCTGATTGACTTCTGTAAAGCTCATATTATGTTTTAGTGTATGGTTAACAAAGAAGCTTTTTTTAAATGGACATAAATCTGTATCAGAAACGTAAGAATGTTTTTAAACATAACATACAAGTATTTACTTAATCTACGATGCGATGTGGTTTTATTTTAAATATTTAGATATAAATGTGTGACCAAATATATTTTAAAATTATTCTCAAAGGCCAAACATATAAGAAAGATTAAAACAGCTATTATAAACGATTCCGAGCTGGAGAATATCTATATTAGCTATTGAAAAAAATATCTTAAGTAACAATTTCAATATTACAATTTAATTTTGATTTCGATCTTTGGAATTCGTTGGAATTGCTCAGTTTGCGTGCATTATTATGCATAATTTCAAATTTAATGATTTAAATGCATAAATATATGACATCGGTACATTTTTTAAATAATTTGATTCTTATGAAATTTTCAATCATAATTACAAAATTTTTTGAATGTATCTATGTTTCATTTTTTAGTTCCACCGAAAGAAACAATCATTTTGGATACAGAAAGTAACGAGCTATCTGGAGTTATTGGCCCTTATGATGAGGGTTCCGAATTGAGATTAAGATGTGAATCAATAGGAGGTGAGGAATATTTACACAATATCATCAGTAATATTACTTTTCATTAATGTTATATTACTTACTTTTATTAATAATACGATAGTTTTTGATACTATCATTATTAATTCAAAGTGAATGCATGATATGCTTATGCAACAAATGAAAATATTTTAAATATAGCAAAAAATGTATTCGACTACTTTTGGTACCAAATGAACCATGATGCTTATCATCGTTTTGATCAGAGAATGAAAAGGTTGAG
>BMAW01012957.1:97404-228887 GCA_019974015.1 Nephila pilipes
ATATATATATATATATATATAGTGTGTGTGTAAGTTTCTAAAAACTATGCAAAATATTATTCATTTCCATAAGAGTATTATCCTTCCAAATAAAGTAAGGTAGCTTTTGCGTGAACAAAGAAATTCCAGAACAGTAATAAAAAAAAAAGTTAAACTTCTTTTTGAGCAATTTTAAAACTATTATAAATATAACAATACAAATCGTATTTATTATTAGAAGGACGTTGTGCTTTTAAAAATTCTTTTCATTGAATTTTTATTACGAATAATGTTTATCATGATACCTTAACACTTTTTTTCATTCTGATTGACTTCTGTAAAGCTCATATTATGTTTTAGTGTATGGTTAACAAAGAAGCTTTTTTTAAATGGACATAAATCTGTATCAGAAACGTAAGAATGTTTTTAAACATAACATTCAAGTATTTACTTAATCTACGATGCAATGTGGTTTTATTTTAAATATTTAGATATAAATGTGTGACCAAATATATTTTAAAATTATTCTCAAAGGCCAAACGTATAAGAAAGATTAAAACAGCTATTATAAACGATTCCGAGCTAGAGAATATCTATATTAGCTATTGAAAAAAATATCTTAAGTAACAATTTCAATATTACAATTTAATTTTGATTTCGATCTTTGGAATTTGTTGGAATTGCTCAGTTTGCGTGCATTATTATGCATAATTTCAAATTTAATGATTTAAATGCATAAATATATGACATCGGTACATTTTTTAAATAATTTGATTCTTATGAAATTTTCAATCATAATTACAAAATTTTTTGAATGTATCTATGTTTCATTTTTTAGTTCCACCGAAAGAAACAATCATTTTGGATACAGAAAGTAACGAGCTATCTGGAGTTATTGGCCCTTATGATGAGGGTTCCGAATTGAGATTAAGATGTGAATCAATAGGAGGTGAGGAATATTTACACAATATCATCAGTAATATTACTTTTCATTAATGTTATATTACTTACTTTTATTAATAATACGATAGTTTTTGATACTATCATTATTAATTCAAAGTGAATGCATGATATGCTTATGCAACAAATGAAAATATTTTAAATATAGCAAAAAATGTATTCGACTACTTTTGGTACCAAATGAACCATGATGCTTATCATCGTTTTGATCAGAGAATGAAAAGGTTGAGTAACATAATTTTCAAACATTAATGCACTATAATATTCTATTGTAACAATTTCATATGAAATACTATTTGTAGATATTTTTAGATACTATTAAAATATATTCTTTGATCTGTAAGGAAGAAGAATTATGTACAATCGTAAGTAATATGAAAGTATGTGCAAAATAATTATCCGTAAATTTTGTGCGAATAAAAATATGACAATAGATATTTAAAATTAATTAATTTTTAATTTATTTAAAATTGTATTAAAATATTTTGCCATATATTACACTGTTAAGAATGAGATTAAGATAACGAAAAAAAAAAAATAAATAAGAAACTATCTTTATTAAACTCAACATTACATAAAATTGTTTCTTTTTATAAAAGCATTCTTATCATGGATATTATAAAAATGATGGGAAAGATGAAATCATACGATAACATAAGAAACAATTTTTAAGTTAATAAATTTCGTAATATTCTTTATTCTGTGTTGAAACAATGTTTATAAATGTATAAAATAGAATGCAGTGCATAAATAATGAGTTCTTGTAACAACTTTTTTCTTGCTCATCATTCTCTGTATCAAAATATAAATTATACTAATACAATACAAACAATAAATTAAGTAATTGCATGAGAAAACACATGTTCTATAAAATTAGGTGTTTTTTTTTTTTTTTTCATTAAAAAGTGCAATGACTATGTTTAAGGGTTTCTTCAGATTAAAATACGCTATTAAAAAATTACTAAATCTAGCAATGATTTATGACTTTTTTTTTGAAAATGCAATAAAGTATTTAAAATAATTTATGCAAGTTTCATCTTTTCTCATTAATTTATTGTAAGAATAATTTCGGGGATTTCAGATATAAGTACATTTTTGCAAATATTATAGTCTTGAGTTTTGAAAACTTTATAGGTTTTATTACATATTTTGAATTTAATTATTCAAAAACATTAGAATGTACATTTATATAACATAAGATTTTGTCAGTAGAAAATAAGCATTCTTCAAAATACTGAATATTGCAAGATCTAATCATTACATCATAAGACTTTACCGTGTCTTATGACAGAAAAAAAATGCATAGACTTTTTAAGATCTTTCAAATATAAGTTTTCATATAGACTTAATTTTTTTTTTGTTAAATATGTTATTTATATACCATTTTATGTGATATCAGAGATGAAGTCGATTGAAATATGTTTTGATATATTTTAATTTTTTAACAATTTAATAGTAGAAGAGAGTGAAGCGACATTTTCCCTAGAATATACGGAAAAATATTTATAATCATAAACATCTTGAATTTCATAAAATAGTTTTGTTGGAAAACTTTCCGTTCTAAACTTTCCTAAAATTTTTTTCTTAAAATACACATGTACATTCAATGGTCTCAACCAAGACAGTCTTTTTTCTATGTAATATCTCCTTCCTATTTTCCTCCTTCAACTAAACTAGATTAAAATATGCCTGGAAGATAAAATTTCATTCATGGGTAGACTTTGAAAAGAAATAAGGAAGAAAAAGTTAAGCTGCTTGAGATATTTTCTGCTGATAAAATCAAAAGCAAGAATTTGGATGTAAAGGTAAAAGAAGAAAAAAGCCCAACCTGGACAAAAGTCTCAATAAATCTGATATTAAGATCTCTTTTGCTGTGCCTCTGGGCTTTGATACTTACGCTTACGTGAAGATAAGATAATTATGTAACAAACTAAGCCAATAATTCTTCTTTTACTATAGACGTAATGGATCTGCCTTATCTAAATGCATTTTTCGATCAAACTGGAACAATTTAATGAACCCACACTATTCAGATTTGTTCAATGTGTAAAGACAAAGCTTTAAATTTAAGATTAATGCTGCAAAATATTTTCCTCTATCATTTAAAAGAAAGTCGTTATCTTCGTGGTCTATAGTAGTGATATTGCTTAAGGTTTTATTTATAAAAAATGTTAAACTTTTCTCATTTAGAAACAAGCGATGCATGAGTTTTTCGTTAAATAATAATTAAATTCAATAATGTGTAAATATGCTTGTTTTACCTTTATCTTATCAGATGAATAATTGTGAAATGAAAGTAAATTAAGTTATAATATCTATTTATATTTTCTTTTGTGATGAAAAATTATTTAAATAATTTTCATTGTATTTAAGTTATTTCTCATTTAAAGTGTTTGTTTTCCAGCTAAATAAACTTAATTTACAAAATGTTTCTTTACATTGATTCCGACACTCAGTATTTAAACGAAAATGCTTTCAGGAAATAAATCAAGAATTTTATTTTTTCAATTGAAATGCATGTGTGAATAAATGCTTATTATAGGTATACATTAGAATCGGTTGAATTATGTGAAGAAGGAGGATGGAAATGTTTCGTAATAAGAATCGAAATTAAAATGTCAAAAAAGTTTAAATTTATGTTAATATAAATAATTCGGTTTTAATCTTTCTATGACTAACTCTTGATTGTAAAATTTATGTAAGAATTTACAATGATAAAATAATTAAAGTAAAAATGTTTATTCATTTAGTTTTGGACTAGATACATTCCTCAATAACTTTTATGCAAATATTTCAATCAACAAACTGATACAAATGAATGAATCTTAAAAATTTTCATTTAAAAAAATTACGTTAATTTCATAATTGAGTTCCATTCCTTTCTTAAAACCTTTTTGAGTGTGTTGTTGAACAAAATATAAATTTTATTCAATATATTTTTGTTGTTCATCAATTATCTGTTTTCTTATTTGTTTTTCATTTTCTGTTTCTTTTGTGCATGCAGAAATATGAAGCACGTAATAAACACAATTAATAAATTAATAAATATTTAAACACAATTAATAAATATTTAATGAAAGGTGTTAAATGATAATGAAAATATGAAATAATATGTAATCCTATATATGATTTTTTTAAACTTTATAACTTTTTTTTATGACTTTTTAAAATGGATGTATATAGCCTTAAGTACCCCACATATTTTAAGAAAAATGGTGATATCTTGATATATTTATTCATATGTGTTATTGAATTAAATTGGAAAAATTGATAGACTTTTAAAATACATATCATATCTCCTAATTTATATAATATATTTGTTATATTGAGGTTTGCAACATTTTAATGTCTTTTAAAGAATATTACAATTTATCGGATATATGAAAAATCGGACAATGATGAAGAAAAAAAAAACTATAAGTAAATTAACAATGAAATGTTTCACGTCTAAAGGTAGAAAAGTAGTTTGTTACTTTTCAAAAAGTGTTGCACTAATTCTGCTGTTTATTAAAATGACACAGCAACACATTCAAGATCAATAAAATTTCATGTATGGGGTTTGTTATTTGTAGCTATTAAAACTAATATATAATGCCACCGTATATCAAATATGTGTTAACTGCGTAAATAAATGTTACTAGAGACAGCGTTAATAAATGTAATTTGATTCATTAAAGCTACTGGTAGATCTTTCTTCATGTTCTGGTGCATAGTAAAAAAAAATAAGGAAGTAATCGAAATAAATGAAGATTTCGTGCAGGATAATTCTCGTCCCTTCTGTATAAAGCCTCCAGAATCTTAAGTGGATTTGAAAGACAACTGACAAGTCCCCATTGGATGAGGCTCTTCTTCTGATGTCTGAAAATGACAGGGCTTAGTTAGGAAAGGACAACTGGTTAATAGGACATGTCTTCGGCAGGAACACAAACACGTCGAACTACATCCCTGGCGAGTATTAGGGACATAACGAGAGTAAAGGATAAAAAGTTAAGTTTAGATTCCAGTATATCAGTTGGTTCTAATATTCTCTACGACCGAATCAAAAAAGTACTTTTTTTCTTGGCATTAGATTTTGTAATAATGTATTGAGCGCACGGAAATACTTCTTCTCTATTCATTTTATGTCAGATCGGACTCAAATGAGTTTTTTGTAATTAATAGAACTTTCTAAGTGCATTTGTATTGTTTCAGAGTTAACGAATCAAAGTCTCATACGAGGAACAATATATTAAGCATGTAATGAAGTAAAACTAATTCATTTTATTAAATAAAGTTACTTGACATCCATAGTGTAATTTATATGTTTTATTAATTTCTTTCCGATTAATTTTTATTAGCTTGAATTTTTTTTATTTAATAAATCTTTATAATTTCATGAGTATTGTAATTTTTAAAGGCTAAAATCAGTTTATTTAGCTTATATAAATTAGCAAGATATGACAAAAATAATTTTATGCTTACGATATGTTTCAAATTTTTTTAAAAAAATCAGATAATGATTTTTAAAAAAGTGCATTCAATGAAACTTTAATATCAGCGTAAATGTTATCATATTTTCAAAACAAAAAAAGTTTTTTTCAAATTTCGTGGACAACACAAATTGATCTTTCCATACCTGATTTATTTTTATGTATCGTACTTAAGTTTCGATGATCTGCAGAACGTTCATTACTTCAAATGATGACAAGATTTGTCTGGTAAAAACCGTAAGTCTGACTAAAAGGAGTTGTATAGATGAACTCGGGGACAACAAGCAGTGAAGTGTGAATGTTATAGATGCAAATATTTTATTTCTAATTCCTTTATTCGGGTAATGCCAGACGTCATATTGGTATTTATCTGCTCATTTCTTGTAAAACATAGCAATTTCATTTTCAATTGTAAGAGTACCTTATGTTAAGAAATTCATGAAGCAGTTAAAAAATCCCACTTGTATGACCAATAGACAATTTACTTCACTAGTTTATATTACATACATTTTTTCTGTTTTCTCAATTACAAAGGCATTTAGAAAGCCATCTTGAAACTTTGCATATGATATTTCAACATAAATCTTCAAAGTCGTTGACATTTCTTGATTTATGTTCCATCCGCAAAATGTATTTTTATAATTACATGAATTGTACATTTCATAGCACATTTAAGGGGGAAATTTTTAATTGATAGTAAAGTTTCTTCAAAACTTTTACGAGTGTTATCATAATTTTAGTTGTAAAACGATAATTCGAATTATTTTTCTATTTATTAAATAATTTACATAATTTTTTTTTCTCTAATAAACAAAAATCATTAGATTATCTCTTTAAGGTAAAATAATACTTTTCACTCCACAAACTCTTTTACGATGTTCTAGAAATCACTGAATTAAATACATTCTCTAATTCATTAATTTAGGTAGTGTTTAATCGGACAAGAAGCAAATATAATTATCAATAATATCCAATGTGACTAATGATTAAATACAATTTTTACAATAAATATTCTGCTTCCATGATTACAGTTTTTTCTATAATAAATCATAAATAACTATCTATTTTACAAAAGTGATTCTTTCAATTTTGATTGTTTGTTTATTACTTTAAAAAGTTTTTGCGTACTTTCAAATAAATCATATACATGTCTGATGTTTCTCTATCAAGGCAAGTAAATATAACACAATTATCATCTAACTTTGATTATATTTTCATTTTATGCTTAATATCATCTTAATGAAAAGTAATATCAATCATAATTTTCTATTTCATAAAAATTAAGGAAATAATTACATATTAGAACGTAATTTAAATGTTATCAATATTCGCTTACCTTATTTAAATAATCCAATTCTCATTTGTAAGACATAATTTCAATTCCAATCCAGCTGGAATTATCTAAGAAAATTTGACTTCATAATTATCAATACATGGAAAAATTTCTCATTATATGTAAGCAGTTCAATTAAACTAAAACAATGCTCAAAAAATGTAGCAATCATTTCCCTTCTAAAATTACTTTCGCTATTCTACTATTCGATTGCCGCTTAAGTATGTGATCGTGATTTTATATTGAGAAAGTACGATAGTGAAACCTTTCCCCTCTCATTTCTAAATGTTATTTATTTCCTTGAGTGCTTATGGCCCTATTATATAATTCAATTTAATGTCATCAGAAAGACAGGCATTTTCCATTTGTTACCCTGAATAGAGAAAATCCATTAAAGAGATAATATCTCTCTCTCTTTTATTTTCCATTAGCAAGATCCATTAATATAGACTACCGGTTTTACTTAATATAATGACAGTTAAGATTTACGTCGAACCCTATCATTCTTCCTATCTGTTCTTCTTGATATGTCTAGATCTATATTACGTTCTCTCTTTTTCTCTGGTAGCTATCGCTAAAATGTTATTATATACCACTCATAAATGGAGAATCATATATATAATGAAAAAACAAATAAATATAATATCTAAAATACTGATGTTAAAAAAGATTAAAAATATGAAGAAAGTAACATAAAACAGAATTTGAATAACCTGTGATTTTCATTTAAATTGAAAATACTTTTGTGACAGACTATATTTTAGTTAAAGTTAAGTATGAAAACATAGTATCAAATCATTCAGCAATGATGTATATGTGAATGTCAGAAAAATAATTTACTACAAATTTATTCATTAGATATTTTCATTATTATCGTATCTTTATTAAGATTCAAACAAATGGAATTGGTTATCAAGCCTCATAAACATTGAAAATATTACATGCCACTCGTAGACGAAGAATCATAATAAATAACAACATAAAAAATAAATGACTGATTAATAAATATTAAAAATATAAATAAAGTATTGTAAAATGAAATCTGAGTTTCTGAAGATTTTCATTTAAATTTAAAATAACTTTGTTCTCAACATCGCACTTGAAAGCAATCTGAGGGCTATAGGTGACGGACTTCGTAAGTTTGAACATCAGTCCAGTGACGAGAATGACACTTGATCTTGGGTCCTCTCTATCTAAGCTTCTACACTAAACCAACAGGAGGACTATAGCATCTACAGGTTTAACGTGCATTAGCCGAGCAACACAGCGGATTGAGCCCACGATTCAACGGAAACAATGTCAACAACGCGTTCACGATCATGAACCCTGGATTAACGTGGCAATGTTAATGTAAAAAAACAAGTTTATTCCAAAGTCGTTCGTATCATTTTATTATTATAATTTAATTATTATAATTCAAAAAATAATTTTAGTTTTTAAGATGCTTGAAAATTTATACGTTTAACTCTGTATGATTCTGAAAGATATAGATTTATAGTGTAATGTAATCAAATTGTACTTAAAATTTATTGGTAACTCATTTTTGTAATAAATAACAAATTTGGACAATATTTCCATTTTAAACGGAAATGCATTTAAGTCTGAATATATTTTACTTAGTAATATCAGATACATTGTTTTCAATCAAAATTTTGCGCGATACCAGTTTTAAATATTTTCTTTTATGGACTTTTATTAATTTCTATAAATACAATTTAATTTTCAAATCAAATATCATGAGATATGCTTTATTATTAAATTAACTAAATTTTAAATTTCAGCAACTTTCAGTTACTTTTTAGATAGTATATAAAGATATAAGAGAACTCTTTGAAAAAAAATATATTTTTGAACTTGGATCGTCATTCCACATCTTATGGGTAACACCATCAAATTATGTACCGATATAAAAATGGTTTGATTAAATATCTAAAACTATATATTTTTAATTGTCTCTATTTTGACAAAAGTTATAATAAGCAAATATTCAATGAAAATTATACACATCTCTCTTAGATACGTTTCCGTCATTTGAATGCTGTCAATGAGCAAAATTGTATTTCGATTGCATCAGATCCTGATCCTTATTCCAGAATGAATTCGAAAATCCTGATTCGATTGAATCAGGATTTTCTTTTGACAGTGTACTAAACAAATCACAGAACTTATTCAGAAAAATAAATGATAGCTATCAAGCTGGTTAATTTTTTGTGCTCATTAAATAAGAGTTCTTTCTTTTAATGGTATTCGAAAACATAATAAAACTAAATAAACATCACAAAAAGGAGATTAGTCCCCCTGAAAGCAATACAAAATAGCATTTAAATGATAAAGTATAGAATTATGATGAAATTAGAAGAACCATTGGTGGTGGGAAAATAACCAAAGGCGAGATTTCTAAATTTTTGAAGAAGTACAAGAAGACTTTTTCACTACTAAACTGGTCATGTAAAGATACAAAAGGATGCACAACTGCAGGCGACGATAGAAACAGTAAGAAATTGTACTTAGATAACTGAAATATATTATATTGGAGTACATAAAATGAAATATGAATTTGAGTTCAGACTACTGAATGTTGATCTAGAATTCTACGAAAAAAAGTCAATTTTATCTCTAAAACAAAGATATAAAAGATGAATCTGAGCTAAAATGCATATTATAAAACAAAAACACATTTTTCCGTTGTTTTTCTGTCCAGTCAATGATAGTAGAAAACTGGAAAAATATTATTTGTTCCAATAAAATCATAATCACCGATTTTGATGATAATAAAAATCTGAAATACTTCGGGAAAAAAATGGGAAATTATTTGCATCCTGATTATAAAACAGTTTCTAAAAATACTTACTTAATGTTATAATCTAGTGTATGTTAACAAATTTTGTCGGTAGAATTTACTTGATTAATGGGAATTTTAAATGCTCAAAAATACATAAATGGAATACTTGAGGATAAATTAAAGCTTCCTACCATGATCTTTTCAAGGATGGTAAGCTGCATATTTTTCAGTAGGATTCAATCCAATACATTGTTTCTATTCTACGCAGAAAGTTGATTTCATATAATTATTTTACACTACTGTATTAACCAGGGAGTATGCAGAACCTAATCCGATCGAAAATCTATGGAGTTGAATAAAGAAATTTGTTTGTCAGAAGGAACACATATACAGAACCGAATTAATAGAAACAATAATTCAATATTCTTTTCATATTATAACTGCTTTAGAACTTGAAAACAGGATATATTTTGTGGGAAGTTGTTGTCAGACTGTAAATTAGGGGAAATATTACCCAACTATGTATTATTTGACATGGTAGGAATTTTTATATGTCTCAATTTTTTCATGTGTTTCATTTTTTTTTAAAAAAAGTACTATTCTAATAAAAATGTCTACATAAAATTTACTGCATTACGTTTTTCATTAAATTATTTTTTTTATATTAATTTTTTCTCCAAAAACAATAGTTTTAAAGTACTTCAGTCCTCATAAATGCCTTTTATTGTAATTGTATCGCTGTATGCACTCATTGCCATAAAAATTTGCGCACCAAGAAATAGTTGTCAGAATAAAACGAAATTTTACATACGTAAGTACAACGTTGCTGTACATAAGTACTTACAAAATAAAAGCAAAATGATCAATTACTGTAGGAAAAATTACAACTGAATGGAAGTATAAGTTCCCTGTTGAGTTACCTCTAGCATGAATGCATCATATGGTATGATCGAACAATGAGGCATATATGTCCCGTATGATATCCTGCGACATCTCGTTCCATATTTGCTGTAAACGCGTCTTTAATTCCACCAAAATCGCAGGCTATCCAACTTGCGATCTTAAATGATTGCAGATATGCTCGATCGGGAACAAATTTGAGGATCGAACTGGCCAGGGAAAAGTTGGAAATGTAACAGAGTCAGTTCTGTGAAACCCCTGCTGTGTGTAGGTGAGCAATGTCCTGTTGATAAATGACTCTTGGGAGCCCTGATATGGGTGGCAGGCAACACATGTGAATGAAGAATGTCATGAACGTACCTTTGGACTGTCATGGTGCCGTGGATCAATATTAGGGATTATCGTGTATTGTATGAATTGCACTCTATACCATCACACCAATTGTGGGAATGGCGTGCCGCTGTACAGCGAAGGCAGGATTGAGACGTTCACCATGGGGCCTCCACACACGTACAAAATTGTCATCACTGCCCAAATTGAATCTGGATTCGTCCCTAAGGACGACCTGATTCCATTCAGTTGCAATCCAATCCCTTCGAGCACGACATCATTCCATACGGAAGTGACGGTGAGTGGGTGTCAATGGCAGTACACGTAATGGGTGCCACTATAGCAACTGTCCTTCAGCCAGGCGCCTTGTAAGTTAATTACTCACACAAAGGCTCGTAGCGAAGGTGCTGCGTGCGTATGGATGGTTAACAATGAGACAGTTGGCGCTATGCGGGCGTATCGTATAATGTGAGGGTCTTCTCGGCTGTTGGTTTGTCGAGGGAGTCTGGAGCGTAGTCGCAGTGTAAAAAACCTCTCTTTTGTCCACTGGTCCCAACACCTCCTCACAGTAAAGTAAGAACGGCCTAAGTGGTGAGCTATTCGCCGAACTAACTACCCGGTTTCCATCATCCCTATGATTCGTCAACTCTCGAACTCTGAAAGCTGCTCATATTGTCTTTGATGGCGGCATAAAGGCCTCTCTAGTTAAAATGCGTCCCTCTGCAACAGATTAAACATACACAAAGAAGCTTTGTTTACCTGTTTTACGATTCAAGGAGTAAAAAGTTCAACGCCCTCTGCTGGCACTACGCAATGCGCAATTATGCTTCATTTCTAATCAGTTACATATCTGCCTAGCACGTAACTTCGTGCCAAGTATCAAAACAATCCCACTCTTACTTTTTCGAGCGCAAATTTTCATGGCAATGAGTGAGTTTGCATGTGACAGTATTTTTGTGGCATTCAGTTAAATCTTGTATTTCAAGATATATAAAGCTAAATTTTGCTAAAGTTTTAAATATATGAAGAAAAGTTTTGAATTGTTTTTATCAAAAAATGTTTGTTTGCTATAAAAGCATTGCAGTTGGATGTGATCCAAAACCTTTGATATCGTTTATTGTTCAATTAATTTAGATAAACTCAAGAAAGCCTAATTATTACAGGATATTAAATTAATATATGATCATATCATGTATCTGAAAGAAAAGATTGATTTGATGAGAAAATATTTATATCGAGAAAATATTTATTTGATGAGAAAATATTTATATCGAAAAAAATATTTATATAATTCCTTTCACATCAATAATTTTTCTTGGTTAATTCAGCATCAATAACACTTTTACAAAAATTTTCAATTTCTTTATTTTTCAACAGAATAATTGAAGGTAGTTTAAAATGAGACGTAATCTCAGATATTGTTATTAAGTCTGTCTCCTTTTTAGTATAATCCACTTATTAATTATATTTTTCTATCGTATTCTATTTCTACTTCATCTTTATTTCTATTTGTAAAATCATTTATCTTGAAAGTTAAATAAACTCGAGCTGATGATCGATAATTTATCAATATTATGAATTCTGAAACTTTTGAATTACTTGTAAATTCATAAAAATATTTTTTTTTATATTGTTATAAATTTACTCTAAATATTTCATGTTGATTATAAATAATGTACTAAATATTGATCATTTTATTAACTTCAAATATTATAAAATGTTTCCTTTGAAAACTTCAGAAAAAAATATACTTTAATATTTTGAGACCACGAGGTATGTTTCAAAATCATCTTTAATTTTATAATATACTTTTAGGTTACCCACCTCCAACTGTTACGTGGTGGAGAGGCTCAACATTGCTGGATGACACTTTTGAGACTCTTCCAGAAGGAGTTGTAAGAAATGATTTAAGCTTTACAACTCTTCAAAGATCTGATCTCTTGATGGTTCTCACATGCAATGCCAACAATAATAATGCCACTGTAGCTGTCGCCACATCTGTCAAGATAAACCTCAATCGTAATACGATTTTTGTTAAATATTGATATATTTATTGAATTATGAATCGAGTTTAATTATATTAATACAATTCTTCATGTCGATGTAAGACGCAAATTATTTTACTTTATCCCTTAAGAAATTGGAAAATATTTTTAACGGTATTGATATTTTAGGTTCTTACACTATCAGATTTAAATAGAATAACGCATTACCTATATGTTCAACAAATTGTTGACAAAGTTTGAATGTTTTAAATATTAACTTTAATTTCATATCTATAAGGAATCGCCGATTGTTAGCAGAATGCTTCAAATTATTACCTTTTGTATAGAACTAGTCTTCATTTCAAAGAGTTATGTCTTCACAATAATTGTGTGGGTGTGTAAAAAAATTTATTCTAAGCCCTTTATGCATTTTTCGGAACTTATTAATGTTTTATGGTTATTTTCATAGAAAGAAGAGATATAAACATAAAAACATTACTACAATACATAAATTTATTAATTTTACACTAATTTTGCATGTACGAGTTTATAATTCCAATAATTGTTTAAGATTTTAAAATAATTTCTTACTTTTTAAGTAACAACAGAAAGTAAGTTCTTCAACTAATATGCTATGAATTTTATTCCACATATTATCATTCTTATACGGAGAGTTTAATTACATAAAAATTCATCACGAATTAACTTAAGTTCGAATCTTTTTCCAAAGTAATTGAGTTTTTTCTCCTGATACTTGTTATCATCTTTCAAAATATAAAAATACGTGAAATGCGCATGATTCTTCTTTTGCCAGTGAAACCCATCGAAGCCCGGATAACATCCCTCAGACGTACATTGTCGGCCGGACGCCGAGCGGAACTGGAGTGCACATCCACCGGTTCCCGTCCAGCATCCCGGATATCCTGGTGGATAGGCACGACACAACTCACCAATACATCAGAGAGCTTTTCACCGGATAGGAACCGGACAACAAGCATTTTGAATTTGTGGCCAACGAGTGACCATAATAACAAATACTTGGGTTGCAGAGCAGAAAATCCTATGTTGCCAGGGCAGCCTGTCGAAGATGGGTGGACACTAAACGTATCCTGTAAGTAAATTAAATTACTTTTCGGAATGTCAGCAATCAATTTGATGGTGTTCATTCCAAAACTTTTGAAAATTAACTATCTTTAGTATAACTTCTTGTTAGACATTTATTATCCTGGCGAGTGATGGTTTTGTTTTCATAAAACGATGTTATGTTCATATAAATTTCCTAAAGCATTATAATACAAAATTGTTATAGAAGCAACATTTAGGCCCAGGAAGAGGCAATAAACCTTCCATTGCTTTTACTTTCTCTTAAATACTTTACTCTGACAATAAATGCACACAGTTGGAATATATGGTTGCAATAAAGGCTAGAGAAGAAGAAAACTCCAAGAATAAAATCTATTCCTTATAAAAGGTACAGAAATAAAATATTTTACCTGGTCTGAATAGCATAAAAAACTATAAAGAGCTAAAATAAATGAACTTAAATACAAAAAATCCTATTTCTTCCATTAAAATTTGCTATATACTTAGATAAATTTTATTGGTTACATATCATTCAATTTTCTATTAAACATTTGCAATTGTTTAAGATGGTACTTTGTAAAAAATGTACAGTGAAATCTAACAAAAAAAATACAATGATAATAGAAAGTGTCGGGGAAGTAAGAGAAAATTACCAAGAATATTATTTAGAGATAGAATCGACAAGCTTCACAAAAATGAATTAAGGAAAAAGTACAATAACTTATAAAAAATATAAATTTTGTTTGGATACCACATAAATATTGGTTATATTCTCTAAGATACAACAACTGTGTTACTCAGAAAGCTTTTATGATGGATTCCTGTGGTGAATATTAATACAATTCCTAGTTCGAATACAAGTATCTGAGTCAAATAATTATTTTATTTGAATGAAGGCAGTTTGGATATCGGATTTACTATTTGATTAATTAGTTATCGATATCTGTTTCAAAAAAATCATAATTTTAACAAGTATTCTGTTATGACAAAATCAGATTAGGTAGAAAACCGCTTGACTTACATGCCATATATTACATTTAAAACGTTGTAAGCAATGATATTCGAGTTTATTTTATTAGTGTCGAAATTAATATTAAAATCTATAGTATGAATTGAACTGAAGTTTTAGTCCTTTATATGATTTATATGAAAAATGAAATTCATTATTAGGCAATCAAATTCTAAGAATTCCACTGGGAAGTTTATAGAAAAATGTATATCTGACCGCTTACAGTAGTGCCCAAAATTATGGAAACATTTTGAAAAATCTATTTTTACTCTTTGAGGACTCATATCAATAGTGTTCTTGTATACTGCTATAAAATTGTAAATCTTTGGGTAAAAATTTAATTACAAATATATTACAATAAAGATTGTTTCGTTGTCTGCATTCTAAGAAAAGGTACAGATAAATAACCAGGAAAAAGAAGAACAACTTAGTTTGATATGAGGTAGCTTTCCTCCGTTTGAATATAGCCGATGAGTTTGAGTGTTTTAGAGATCAATCAGGCATCAACATGTTTTGATAATGAACTAATCAGATTACAATAGGTTTTAAATCTTGATGTAATTAACTGGAGTTCAAAGGACATTTGTCAGAGTGCTAAGTGATTGCTAGTAAATTGGTTGTTTTTTTCATTGTATTTTTTCATTTAGCAAGCTTATAAGACGTAATAAAATTATAGAAATAGTGATAAGAGTTGACTGGTCACCCAGAAAACAATGTAAAATAATGGTATTAGTTTATCAAGTTCATAATTATGAAAAAAAAGAAGAAAAATTGGTTGAAAATTTACTAAAGGTGGTATTTCGTAATTTTGAATCTTTCTTCGAAATTTTGAAATATATCTTCTACATATATATATATATATAAGCGAAATACCACTGACTGACTCATCACGAGATCTCTAAGACTATAAAACCGATTGACTTGAAATTTAGCATAGTTACTCATTTTGCGATGTAGACGTTCACTAAGAACGGATTTTACGGAAGTCTTATCCAAAATGTAATTTTCATCCGTTATATATCCGTTAATCTACTCTTACCCATTGGTTATGTAGTTTTTGGCGACTTTATCGCCAAAAATGATATGACCGACGTCAAACGGAGTATATTTTTAATATGTATAGTGTGTATTATCACCATTTAAGTTAACTTGGTGAGATTTGCGCGTGCGAAATGGAAAAATACCAAATAATTTAATATTGAAGCGCTGATGGAGGATTGGCAAGATTTTAGCGAAGGGGTTCTTTATGTGAAATGTCGTGCATGTTGAAAATAGGAAACGTACATATTTAACGATAGAAATAAATGAGTTTGGAATCCTACAGTTGGTGAAAGTGCAGTTTAGCTCCAAAACGTAGCGTGATTTTGAAAAGTACTAAAATGGCGACTTCTTACGAAGTAACGCACACTCAAGACAATGTTCATTTACTGGAGAACCTCGCTACGTGCATTAACGAACTCAAGACGCTATGACATAGGTAAGACATTTTAGGTATCCCGACTTGCACAACTTATTTTCAGGATTGCAGTCATTTGTAATCCTAAATGTTAAAAAATCAAATTGTCTTGAGGCAAGGACAAAAATCTTATAATAGACAAGATGTCATTGTAAGGGTATTTCATTTGAAAGTTAAGCACATGATGAATCTTCTGGCAAAAGGTTGTATCTATGGCAATACTAAGTTTAGCATGTATACGGTGGAATGAATTTATCCATATTATATATATATATGGGGTGACTTTTTACTAAATTTTTTTTATTTTTCTCATATATTTGAAAGTCGTGGATAACCATTATGACAGACAATCAATTTCTTAAAATTTTAAATTTAGATTATCATTATTGTTTAAAAATTGAAATTTGTTTTGATATTTTACGTATAGGTTTCAAAATATAATATTACGTTTGCCCAGTGAAGTGGGAGCGTATCAGCTAGTATATATATATATATGTGTGTGTGTGTGTGTGTGCTCGCGTGCGTGCATAAGGGGACTCAATCACTACATATACGGGAAACAAAACTGGTAAATACAAGAAAAGGTGCTCAACATCAATGGATGATAGGAAAATTGAATGATAAAGCTTACGGGATAGAAGAAAATCATCTGGAAATACACAAGAAGAAATTACGCAATGTAATGTAAATGTTAGTGTATGGACTGTTTGACACAGATTGCAGATTTGTAGAATTATATGAATAAAAGACAATATTTTTTCTCAAATTTTAAAATGATTACTCTAGGCTAAAACCTATGTTAATTGGATAACTGAACAATGGGACAGGTATATGGATTGATGAGACCAAATTCTGTGTTCAGTATTGATGGCCTTAAATACATAAGATGAAGAGTTGTCGTAGATATGTATCGTAATTGCATTACACATTCAGTGAAACATCCAATTAGCATCATCATACGAGATTTCCTGACATGAAAATGTGTAGGCAAAATTTATGTGATAAATGAAAGTTTATAAATGCTCAAAAAATACATAAAAGAAGTACTTGATCCTAAATGGAAACAAACCCTTCCATATATGGTTCTTTCCTAGACAATCAAGCATTTCTTTTTGAAAGGATTCAACTCCATACCATGTGGATACTGTGTGTAAAAAAGTGTTTAAAATTTATCATATTCCTCAAGTGAAATAGCCTGGAAATAATCCAGATCTTACCCATTCGAAAGTTTATAATGCCATCTGAAGAAACTTGTGGCTGAGAAACACTCCAGCAATAAAACACAATTAATATAGGCAATAATTAAACACAGGTTTTACATTTTAACAGCTGATTAGCTTAAAGTCTAGTACTCTCCATGGTAAGGCGTTGTAAGGCCATAATTAAGGTTAAAGTGTACCAACTAAGTATTAAATGTCATTGTCAGAGTGGTATGTCTCAATTTTTCTGTGTTTCACATTTCGATTTTTTAAACTTTTTCTTATGTCATAATAAAATTTCCTTCATCACAGCTATTTCGTAAATATTCTAATAAAATTATCTTTTCAATGTGATATAATTTTAATGTATTATTTAAAAAACAACAACAACAACTTAGTATTATAAACCCTCAAACATGATAAATAAATGTTTTTCAAACAGTTTTCTACAATTTTGGTCAACACTGTACATTATTTATGCTGCACTTGAGAATGGATTTTTCAAATTAAAAATAATGATGATTACTTTTCTAAGATTATGAAACAATACTGAATAAAAAGAATTTAATATTTTTAAATATTATGTAGAGTCAAGCTTGCTCATGGCTCCTTCTTGGAGCTCTATTTTATTATTCGTCGATGGCTCATAATTTCGATATCCATCTTTAATAGCATTCATGTAGTTCTGATAAATGTAATGTGACGTTAAATTTATAATAAATATTAATAAAATTCAGTATGAAATAATAGCAGTTCTATCAAAAGAGCTTTAAAAACTCTTGAAATTGATAAATGGCAATATAAATTATTTTATTTTTTTAGTGAATCTTAGAGCGTTTAAAAAATGTTTTGATTGAAATAATTTTTTTAATAAAAATATCTGTGATAAAAATTGCTTTTTATTATTGCTTTTTTTTTTAATTTGCTGTAAAAATTGTTCATTTTAAATAAATATTTTTCGCAGCAATTTAATATATGAAACGGTCGAATGGAATTTACTTTTTTTTTTTCATTCTGCCGAAAATAATTTCATTTGCGTAACACTTATTCTTTGCAATTTCGGAGAAGTAATATCTCCCCAAAACAATCTAAATTACTATTTTAGTGACCAAACATTTTTATTTATTTGTAATCTATTTTCTTATTAGTATAGCTTTTATTGAATGTGTTTGTTTCTCATTCGTCGATAAGTAATTAAGACAAACAATGCGCATCTAGTATTTCCCGTAAGACGCAGAGCAACAAAAAGCCGATTCTGTCTCTCATTCAATGATCGTATTACGGATGACCTCGTTCCCAATCGAAAACTAATTTCCGTTCTTAAATACCTCATTCTAGTAAGTCAATCCCGTTATTATTCATCTCATAAGAGACGCTACGGTGGGTTACAATTCAGCGAAGAAAATTCTTTAAAGTTATAACAAAAAAAAAAAAAAAACAGAATGAACACAATGAAGCAGCTGCTGGAAATGCAGCGTTTTGGAGATAGTTCGACTCCTGTTAACTTGTTCTGCTGTGTAATCATATTTTTACCAATCAACCATTGGAGTAGAAGAAAATGAAAACAAGGGAGATGAAAAGGAAGAGGGAAAGGATAGTAGGGAGCGAATGATGGGGATTGTTGGAGGAAGGAAGAGGGTGTGCAAAGAAGGAAAGAAAGAGGAAAAAAGATACCATTGCTGCTGTTGCAGATTGGTCATGAATTGCAAATTTCCCTGCTTTCCACGTGACTACCCTGGCATTAATTAAATATCCATTTTTGCGCTCGCTGTGCTATGAGAGAAGGATTTGAGCCCCTGGTTTAGAAACTACTCTTCTCTCGAAACGCTAATGGATTCCATGCTGCTGAAGAGAGAAAGTGCGTTTAAATTTAAATTGGAGCACTCGTAAATTTATGCTTTACAGATGTTTCAGAATCCGGATCGATTTCATGAGAAAGTTAAAGGCTTAAGGAAAAAAAAGTTTGGTTTTTATCTATATCTCGGTCGCTTTTCTTTACATTTTATATTTCGTCGACTTCACTCATTTTTCTGCTTTTCAAAGTTTCGTGTTTGCGAAGAAGAAAAAAAAAAGGAAGAATAGCGAAAAGAGACACAATATGAATATTAATTTCCGGATTCGAGTTTATTCGAGAAACATCGTTCGAATAGATTGTTTATTGCTCATCATTGATTTCAGCTAATTCGTTTAGAGAATAAGGTGTTTATGCAAATGGCTCTTAGGTTATTCTCAATTTAAAAGTAGAAAAAGGAATAAAAATAAAACGTATTTTAAGAAGCTTTTCAAATAGCGCATGTAGGCAACATTTGCTAGTAATGCACCCATTAAAAGTAAAATAAAGAAAAATTTTCATTTGAGGATAATAAACATTAATTTAATACATCAAATAAGATTTATTAAGAATGAAATCAAATTAAAATAGATTTATAAATGGTTGACCAAAAATGCAGAAGTTCCTTAATGTAACATACTTCCATCGACTTAGATTAACCCAACAAAACGAAAATATATGAAAAATATAATTCAGACGTTTCTGAGTATAAAGGCTTATAAATATACACAGATGTAAAATTAACAAAAATTTCTAAGCTTGCTACAGAATTAATTTACTTAACTATTTCCTGAAAATAAATTCGTATTCTTTATACAGAATATATTATTGAAAATTCTTTTTGAGTCACACATATTTATATCCACTCATAGCTATACCCATAAAATGTCCCAAAACTTAAATGTAACTTAATTTTATTCTCAACGTAAAGCGAAAGATATGCTTACAATGTATAATCAAATCAAGAAAAATGAATTAATGGCAAAAATATAATATTTTTTGCTAAGTATTTTGAAAGAAAGATTCAGAAATATTTTCTTGAGTGTTTTATCCATTCAAGTGACATAGAGAAATACAAATTACCAGTTATACTTAAAAGTCATGAGCTATTTGTCTGGATATTTAAAATGAAAATGCCATTTTGTGTTTTGAAAATATGAGTTTTTTTCCCCCGTTAGACAAAATATTTGATATGACGCAAGATAATTTAATTTATATCTTACTTCCAAAAACCATGAATGAAACAAGAGTATATTTTTTAACGTTTAAAAAATATCATGGGGGAAAAAGGCGTAAAAACTTTCATAGGCGAATGAGAAGATACTTAGGGGATTTCACTTTATTTTATTTAGATATTAATCACTCAAAACATTGTAATCTATTCTTCATTCATATGACATTTTATTATTTTAACCTTTAATCATTGGTTGCTAGTTTCCATTGAAAACGACAAGTAAAAATATAATATTTTAATTTAAAATTTGTCTTCCTCTACCTTTAATAACATATTCATTTATTGACTCTTACAATACAGTATGTATTACTTTATTTTGCTTTGTATAATTTTCATTAGATTGGCAACGTATATAAACTGAATCTTTTTAAATTGATTCCTTGTATAATTTAATCAAAATATTTAGAAATTTGATTTTTTTTTTTTTTTTTTTGCTCAAAATATATAATTTTATTATTTTCTGTGTACATAAGCATATATAAATGAAGTATATTTATATAATATAATTTGATCATTTAAGCCTTTTAAAGTATTTCTAACGAATTATTTTAAGTTTCATGAGTACAATGATAAAGGTAAAAATAAACTGTTTACCGTCTGATTATATAGCTGCAACATTAACATTTTGAAAATATTTATAGCAAATATGTAATCTAATACACCCACCATTTGTCTAACCTCACACGATTTTTTTTTTTTTTAGTTTTTCTTTTTTCACATTATGTTATTTAATTATTATTTACTATTAATGTTTTCAATGTATTTTGCAAAGTTCAATTAATCATCCTAGTGTAAAAATGGAAAAGAGCCTTGGAACATATTAGAACTTCTTTATATCCGTGTCCTTTAACACATATAATCTACATTTTCAACTTATTTTTCAAAAATATGCATGTACATTGTTGGTATTTTTATACCTAATGATAAAATTTAGGTATTTTTTTTTTCTATGCGAAGCAAAATGATTTTTATTCCAAACCTTTAATCCCATTAAATGCAGTTATAGTTTTCAACCATTTTTCAAAGGTTCCAAATGCATATAATTCTATATTCACTTCAGTAAATCCTTTGCTTAATTAGCGCACTTAATAAAGCAGCTCTCTAAGGAAGGAGCCCGGAGAGCCACTCAGAGCTTAAATTTCAAAAATTTCATTCCTTATTTAATTAATTATTTACTAATTACTATTTACTTCCTCATAAAATATTTCGCAATCTCTTTGTTTTTAAATGTGATCATTGTTCATAGACACTGAGGTAATTTTTATTTTGTCCGTAAGTGAAAACTTGGATGGCGCTATGCTTTTAATTTTTATTTATTTCACAAAACTTGGTATACCTTTGAGAAGATACTAAAATTATATTTAGTTTGGTTTGCTGCTTCCATAAACAAACATGTAACGTAAATAGGATTGAAGGAAAATGAATTAGGATAAACGTTTTTTTCTCTAAAGATGAACCTAATGCTTAGTACAAGAGTATTCATGTAACTTTTGCTTATACTTAAGCACATTGACTATTAACTTAATTGGCCTAATGCTGAAGGAACATGATTCCATGATCCCTGTACAAAAGAAATGTAAGCTAGTAACCGAAACAAGTAACCCTTTGAAAATATATTAAGTAAAAGTTTATTAGTTTTAACAAATATGTTTTTGTTAATATTTTCAAAAACAATCTAATGATACAATCTGGTTCGTTTAGTATTTTACTACTCTCCTTTAAGAAGTAACATTGTAATTTAATAAACCTACTTTTGATGTATCAAATTTTATTCTTTTATTTAAATGCTATAACTGATTAGATTTTTATTAAGATAGTTAAATGTTAATTAGTTGTTATTTTTAAAAACAATATTCAATAACTAATATTATTAAATTCTATAAAACATTCATGCTATTTTATAAATAGATGTGCCTCGTGTCATGCTGAGTGTAAAGATAGATCATGGAAAACAACCAACTGCTAGTGAAGGTAGTGACGTTCGATTTTTGTGTGAAATCAAAGCAAATCCTTGGGTTATTGACGTCGGTTGGCTATCGGAAGATGGTAGAATGATGAACGAACCTGATATTGGAGTAATAATTGCAAACAATACTTTGATAATCAAAAGAGTTCAGAGAAAACATGCAGGGAATTACCAGTGCTATGCAACTAATTCTGAAGGAACAGGTCATAGTGAGAAAGTGTACCTCAAAGTGAACTGTAAGTATCATCCATTATTATTGTGTTCATATCTCATATAAATATGAATTGTTATATTTTTAACTACTCCTGGTTAATATTTTATGAAAACACATCATTATTTTACAGAACTCTTTAATGAATTGCAGATTTGATAGTAAATGTTTATAAAAGTACAAGTTCATTAATTTATTTCATTCATCGTAGGAGTTTACCTTTCGAAATTTTATGATAGTATGTTGAAATTAAAAATATACCACTGGGTGTTTTAACAGTCCTGATAATCAAAGCTCTCGATTTGCTGATATATAAATGTATACATAATTTAAGAAATATTTTTTTTAAAATGATGCAGCAAAAGATGATTACATAAATGATTCAGAGAATAAATTATTATAGATGGAGAAATAATTAATCATCTCTTCTCAAAACTTAGTAAAGAAATAGAATTTTTGGAAAATATAAGTCTAAATAAATTAATAAAGAAGCAATTTTTTAATATTATGTTTATTTAAATTTATTATTGTTGTAAACATTATTTTGAATAATGGATTGAAAGAATCGATATTTTATGGAATGATGATCTGGATAATATACAACCCAGCAAAATGTAAGAAATATGATGTTATTCTGGGCATATTGTTACATGGAACAAACACACGTATTAATAATATTTATATTTATGCGGATGCTACTGTAAAATGCTTTTTTTTAACCTTTTCAGTATACTATTCCTGAGAGATTTTCACTAATTTCGGGAGCATCAAGTACTTTTTTATTTTAAATATTTCATATAACGTCGTAATGAAACTTGGTAAATGTTCATACTTTTTTACAAGTATTCAACAATTTTCATTATTTGAGGTAAAATGCTTTTTGCATCGAAATAATGTAAACTTATATTTTTCGATTTATTACAAATGTAACTTAATATTTTCAGATATACTTTTAACCTTTTTTAAAAACAGAAAGACTTTTTTCAGTTTTGAGCACATATAATTATTTCTTATAATCTGTACCTTTGAATATTACTTATAAAATTTATATCTTTAATACTAAAGCAAATTTGGATTAATTTAATATATTTTTCAGTCAACATTGAAAACAAAACTAGAATGTAATTTGCATCAAATCCAAACACAATAAATGAAATTCATTATTAACTTTTGGCAAGTTAAAATAAATGCTATTGAAATATGAAGTAAACAATTTTATAAGATGCATAAATTCTGTAGATTTCCTAGTAATTTTGTGTTCAGTAAATTCTTGTAAATAAATATTTTTATTTTCTTTTTAACCCATATGTTAAGCTGATTTCAAATCCCTGCTTGATATTGATATTTTTATTTACATTTTATGAAAACAATGTGCAGAATTAGAGGTAAAAGTAATACCTTGTGTCATATAAGTAACTCGTGGATTATATGAAAATAAATGTGAATCATTTACATTTAAAATTCAACTTATGTTTTCATACATTTCGAGACCTTAGTTTTATTGCTTTGTAAAGAGGATTATAACGTATTTTAGCACATAGTTAAAATTTCTACTACTATGTTAAAACTGAAATCAGGGTACAATTCACATTGGTATTTATATTTTGCTGTGATGTTCTTGATGGCACTATATGAAATGATAGTAAATAACCAGTAAGGGATTTTTATAATTGCTATGATATGCGTCTCGAGAGTTCCATATGTTTTATATATTTTCCAATTTAGTGATTTTTTTCCCTATAATGTTTTAAATGCAAAAATTCTATTCCTATATGTATATCGTCATGTTTTCAAACAAATTTTACTTAAAGTAAAAGGAAAAAAGTCAATGAATTTCTCTTTTTTTCTTCATGAAAAGAATATTTTTTATACAGTGAGAGAGAATTGAAAATTTTTTATGTACCTGAACAATGAAAATGCAATTAGCTTTTGTTCCTAAAGTTAATCGGTAAATCAATTGCAGAATAAGAAAATAACTACAAAAAAAACTCATTTGAAGGGGAGAAATATTTAACTGACTTGTTTTGATTACGTCTAACATAATCATTTGCGTGCATTCCTTTCTTTTAAAAACTTGGTTGAAATAATACAAATATTTACCATTAAATATTTGTTTCATTTTCTATTGTTTTCTTTTATTTAACATTTCTTCTACGTTCAGTTTTTAAAGAAATGACTTTTTTATTTCGATACACATCTTTTCATTCCTAAAGAAAAGGGAAAACAATAATTAAGAATATCAAATAGCTTCTACCATTCAAAACATAATGACGTTTCTTCTTGTTTGAAATAAAATTAAATGAGCAATTAGAATCATAAAGATGATGGCATTTATTTTAATGAATGGCAAGCAGCTAATTTATTCTATAAATATGCAGATCTCGGTAAGAAAAAAAAGACCAGAAACATTTGGAATGCATTTAATGGGCCTGTGTTTGTAACGGTTTTACTTTGATGCATAGAAATAAACTTTTGTGTCATTCGAAAGAGAATTTGCTATTTCCGGCTTGAAATCTCAGAGTTACATAATTCTCAATAACGCTGGTTGTTTTTAAGTAACATAATTCTATAACTTGAGACAAGAGGGTACTGTTCTTAAATTCCTAAAGTTTCCAATTTTGTTGCGACTATTTCAAATTCAGCATGAATGATATTTGATATAAATTTATATCTTTGTTTTGAATAATAATAGTTCTCTCTTTTTCTCTCTCTAATTCATAATTCCTGGAGTAAATCATTATTTGTTGTTTTGCAAATTCAATTATAATTATCTTTTAAATGAATATTGAAAATGCATATTTTGTTGAAGTCATTGTCATATTTGAACGTAAAATATAGAATTCGTTGTCAGGGTTTGGAATCAGCTTATATATATTTTTTATGTTTTCAGTGTTATTTTTTATCTGAAAAAGAGCAACGAAACCCTTTGTAATTTGCTTTTTCTTTAAAACAATATGTAATAAAAATATAAGAAAAATAGACCCCACATTGAGAAATTTTATTATATAATATGAAATGACAAAATATGAATTAAAAGATGCATATTAAATACAGAAAAAATAATCAAAACAAAAAGAAGAAGCAGATTAAAAACACAGAATGCAGAGAGTTGGTCATCGAAGGGCTTAGTTAATGATAAGTTGTTATAAGAAAAAAAATGTCTTGTGAAACGATGCTGGCTTTCGCTTACAATTCTTTATCGATTCGTGGTAGGCCTTTACACCAAATAAACATACCTGAAATATTCTTTTAGACCGGAAAATCTGCTGTTAATCAACGCGTATAACACTTAAGACCATACCTTATAAGTATTTTATTTCCCTCGTTGAATTTTTTTTCACTATTACAAAACGACTGATTTTGATAACGACTATAATCATGTAATGGATTATCTATGTTAATCAAGGTACTATTGTATTTTTCTAAACTATACATTTTAAGAGGAAGTTCGAAAGTAAAAAAAATTAGATGTGAATGTTCAAATAAATCAGAAAGTAAGTAAAATGTTTATCATATCTTCGTACTCTGATATTATAAGAAAGGTATTTATTTTTGAGTAAGTAATTAATAATTTTCCGTTTAATTTATGATAAAAAAAAAAGTTATTGAGTCATATCCATGCAAATAATTGGCAACCCGATAGCTATTGGTACCTGAATTAAATTTGATGAAAAAAAATTACTGGAAGATATTTAATGCTTTATAATTCTTTTCTGTAAATTTGAACACAAATTTATTATATTTTTATTATTACAATTGCAGCATAAAATTTCCAAAAATCTCATGTATCACATAAGAGCTTATTTAATGCGCTCCTGTACAGAATAGAGGTTGAAGTCACAAAACCAAAAATTTGTCGAATAAAATGTGCAATTAATGAAATGTATTTGGAAAAGCAAGATATTTATTTAAACATGCTTATTTTAGATTCTCCTGTTTGTCAAGCTGGTCAGAAAATAGTATATGGAGTTGCAAAAGGGGAACCTGCAAGAGTTGAGTGCAGTGTGGATGCTGAACCATCAGATGTCAGTTTTAGGTGGAACTTCAATAATACTTTAGAACAACATGATATTCTTTCATTCACAAGCTCCGGTCCAACGAGCGTAGCAACTTACATTCCAAGGTCATTAAAGGATTTTGGAAAATTGTATTGCTGGGCCAAGAATAAAGTTGGAGATCAACAAGTGCCATGCATTTTCAACGTTATACCAGCAGGTACTAATTTTATTCATACATTATAATTAATATAAGATAATTATACTAAAATTACAATGAAATATGTTTAGTTAAAAATGAATGATTTCATGATACATTCATAAGTGTTTTTACGTAATAAATTATTACTTTTAAAGGTGTATTAAAATATTGTTAAAAATTTAGGCAAAACACGATATTGTTTCTGATTGGAATTCAGTCAATTTTTTATCAATAATATTTCTGATCTAAAATATTGTGATGTATAGTTTCATTCTTAATTAATTATGTTTCATGTGTTAGCTTTTGAATTTGTAAAACGATTTCTAACTGTATGAAAATGTTTTTCAGCTTATCCCATGCACTCAATTTAAAATTTGCTGTTTTTCATGCCAAATATGAAATGTCTGATTGAAATAAGTTTCAATGCTTTGTATTTTTAAGAAATATTAGCCAAAGAGAAAGATAGTATGATATTGAATTAAGGGAAATTTAATGTTTTAAGTGGTTACTGCAATTAATTGTATTCAAAGAATCAAATTGTATTAATTATATAGTTTTGCCATTAAAAATTTAATACAGAATTTCCTTTCGTAAATTTGTGTAAAAATATTTAAATACAATGTAATAATTTTCATAATTATTAAAATATATTAATATTGTGTTATTATTTTCATATTTATATTTTCTGATAATCTTCTTGTACTATATATTACTCTAGCAATATAAATAAAGGTTAATACAATAAAATACACAATAAAAATTTTAAAGGTCAATTTCTAAGCAGAACCTTTAAAAAGCAAATTTATATAAATTACTTTTATGAAATAACTAGAGGTAAGGGCAATACTTTTAAAATGTATGAAGTCATTAGATCAACCAATAGTATAAAGTAACAGATTAGATTTCTAAGTTAAATTTTATTTAAAAGAAATTATTTTACGCATATTCCCCCATTCATTTCTACCTTAAGAATTCTGATGTTTAAGAGACATTTTTCAGTAATTTAAAAGTAATTTAGTAAAATATAATTAAAGTATACATTTAAAATTATTAAAACTAAATTGTATCAAAAATGTGAGAAATTCGCATGAAAATAGCTTAATTTTTAAGTCTAAATACAAAAGATGCAAACTAATATTTAATCTTTTCTATTTTTACAAGATTTGTTTAAAAATTGCAATTTTCCAAAAAAAAAAAAAAAAAAAAAAAAAAAAAAATAAATTATTCTCAAATTAAAGCCATAAAGAAAAATGAGGTCTAATAGTTTTATATTTCATTTAATACCTTATTATGTTATATTGATATTTAATATGAAATAAGAATGTAATATAATAATGTATCAAATTCATTATTTAATATGAAATATCAATGATGCCTTTAAAAAGGGATAATTATATAATCACAATTCCCCGATATTTGAGATATCTCTTTTATTAAATTGGTACACACTAGAAACATTTTACATTTAACAACAGCAAAATAATTTTCAAAATATTGCTGTTATTTTCTTATAATTTAAGCAGAAATTAATTTTAAAAATCTGTTCTTTCGCAGCACATTAATAGGTCTTATCTGAGTTCATTTCTTTTATTCGTACAGAAAAATGGACAACTACGAAGTAAATATATCTGATAATAGATACATGTATTTCAATTTAAAGCTTTTTATAAATTTTTAAAGTAATTCCAATTAAATGAAGGACAAAAAAGTTTTACAGTGAAATATTGCGAGATTTATATTTATATACCGCAAAAATTATTTCAAGAATTTAATGCATGTAGTTTTTATTTGTAATTTAATTATATTACATATACATAATTACATATATATATATATATATTACATAAATTTAGAAAATCTCTTTGAAAATACTTAACTCGGATTACATTTCATATACATTTTAACTGCTTTTTTGTGCATTATATTTTATATTCTTTTCACTCTCTCTCTGTCTCGTCTTTGTTATAATTTCTGTAATTTATTTATAAAAAATAGTCTATTTCAAAATTTTTATTTTGTTTGTATAATAGCAAAAGTTTTAAATTTTATGTTATTCATACCTTTTCAGTCGAGTTCTTACTTTATAACTGAAGTCAAATTTTTGAAAGTAACTTGACTAATTATTTAAAATAATTAGAGGTAAAAATATCTTTAATTTGGAACAAAAATACACAAGTTTAGTAATGGATATTTAAACTCTAGTGAGTTGTGGAAATGAAGATGAATATGTATATGTGTATGAATAAAAATGTATTCGCATGAAACTAATTATTAATATAATACAATGAATATCATAATGTCCTTATTTTTGCATATTGTTTTCACTTTTAAATCTAGGAATTAATTTTTTTCTGAAGTGATTAACTGCTTCCGATTTCTAAATATATTTAAATTTGCAAATTAATTTATTTACAATTATTTTTCACTCATTTTGTATACTTTAAACATACTTTTATTCACTGGGAGGAAAGAGGGATATATAATTTTTTCAATCTATGAAAATGTTATTATGCATTTATTAATATGTAACAAAAAAACTACATTTTAAGAAATATAATTTTTTTAAAAAAATATACACTTACGGTCATCCAATCTGCAACTTTAAGTAGAGCAAGAAATAACAAAACCAAATTTGTTAGAGATATAACGCATAGTACAAACAAGATATAATTGCAAAAACAGCCTTTTTCGAGGTGAGGAAGACGATGCAATCATTTTTGAGAGTTGCTGCTACGACTCGCAATAACCATAGCTATATTCAACGGCATTGAACGAAAGAAACTAATGATGCCTTGTTGGAGTACGACTGCTCACTTTGCTTAATCACTTTGCCAATGTTGATCTGGTGTAGATGTTGGATGGTGTATTTCATGCTAGTTACCCGTTCTCTAATAATCGATCAGATTTGTTCAATAAACGATAGATTGATAGAGCATTTAGGCCAAAGATGAAATGCAATTTTAAGTGCAAGGAATTTTTGCACAATGTTTTCCACGTATATAATGTAGGTTCTCAAGGTAAGATGGATCAACAAGCTAAACTCTCACAAAGAACTTCATATTAAGGAGTATGGGATTAGAAGCCAATACCACCCCAAATCCTAATAACGTGTCTTGAACCAATATAGTGTTGCATAAGATAATAATTAAACAACCTCTCTCCACGGTGACTCCATACTTTAATCCAAACATCGTGGTATATCAGGTAAAAACGTGACTTGTTTGTAAACATATCATGCCATTCGGTTGTCCTTGTTTACCATTTAATGCACCATTGCAAGGTTTGATACAAAAGTAATTACAGCAATCGGAATCTTTGGACATTCCTCTTTTCTGCGAGTGACGTCGAATTGAAAATGCTGACACCATTTGATTTGCAACTGACCGTATACGTTATATATTATTTGTCGCATGATGAGGCAGAATTAAACATCTCTGTGACACGCGTGAATTCCTTATCATAATGTATAGTGGTGTGACGAGGGAGTTGCATTCGGTGTCGTCGGTCATCCGTTTTCTACTGCATCCAACGATAATTGATCCAAATCACAATTTTGTTCACTGTTTGACACGATCACTGATTCCTCGCAAGAATAATTCACATTCTCTACAGACAACAATTCTTCGGTCGAACTCAGAAATGTGCTCCAATGAGACTCGTATTTGTCTTTGAGGCTTACTGATAGTGCTTGTGCAAAACAATCACCAAAAAAAAAAAGCAATTTCAGTACATTGAAACATCATTCTGCTTTCCCTTTATAAATCGTTTGGTGGAAATACAAGTGCCCAGGATGTGCGTTTATCATAAAATACTAATAAATTGCATGTTTGATTTCGCTATACGCACGGAGTAAATGTCACGTGCAAAGGATGCTTCCTTCATGATGTTGCATATTAGGTGATTAGTAGTATATAATATAGCATTCCTCTTACACTTGAAATATATATTTATTTACGAGATGATATTATGATTGAGTTATTAAATAAGACTACTTTATTTTATTTTACTTAAAACTAGTACAATCAAACTTCAGGATAACTTATAATACTAGTGCTTAGGAATTATCATCGACAATTAGTTAATTTGGTTTTATCATATAATCTACGCATTGGATAAAAAATAAACATAAACTTATCTCTTCAACAAAAAAAATAATAATAAATAAATAAAAGACTTTTGGAAATAGTTGCAGAACCAAGGATAAAATAAAAATCTAATGTCAGATAAATACAAATTATGTAATTATATATGGTACACTGAATTATGAGGATGGAATCAACACAGTGGGTCAAATAAATAAAATAAAATAGCTATAAAGACTCAATTTTAAACATATTTCAAGCTTATAAAATATCATTTACATTCCATCATATTTTAGATAATATTTTTTATTACAGATGTATTTACTATGTTTATGTTAAATATCATAAACAGAGTCATTCCTTTAATTAATTTAACATAAATTTTTTTTATGAAATTATGAATTTGAAAAGGCCTTTCCAAAATCTCAAATAGTTTAACTATCCATAATACGCTAGATGATCATACATTCTGTTGCTCAATAGAACTCTAAAATACATAAGCTATTTGCAATAAATTTGAGAGACTTAATGAGTGAATATTGTATACTAATTGAGCCAGGGAATAAGATAATAGATTTTTAGCTTGCACCTTTTAAAGAAGGATATTACAACTTTCTTTTATCTTTATATTAAGTAAATATAATTACATTTTTCTGGCAGATAGTGTTTATAGATATTAATTTCTATGTCGGAGGGATTAATAATAATAATAATAGTAATTATTTATTATTATTTTTTATGTGTGTAACATGTTTTTCATAGAACATTTGATCAATTCATGGAGTAAATCAAGTTAATTAAGTAAAATATCTTAAAATAATTAATTAACCTATTTATATGTGCTGCGTCACAGCACATCAAAGTATTATGCAATATGAAATTGCTGATCATTTCACCAAATTGACAAATTTCTGTGGAAATCACCTGAAAACTCCAGTCCCTCGCTCCTTTCTGAATCACATGTTCCAAGGGCAGCATTTTCTGATGACTCTAAAACATATTTATTTAAACTTGTCATTGGAAATCATACCATACTGTTTTTACCTTAAAGCTCATGTTTCATTGCAAGTTATTGCTCATGTTTCATTGCAAGTCATTGTTCATGTTTCATTGTAAGTCATTACATATTTCTGGACAAACATGACGAGGAATCCTACTCGTTTATGTCGTTTATGTCGAATTTAAATTAAAAAATGTTCTTCACTGTCACTGTGGTGTTATTGGAAATTAAATACAATACATCTTTTCAAAAAATATGTATATAGTATATAAAAAAGTATGTAGTATAAAAAGTATATAAAAGTATGTATCAAATTTTCATACCAAAAACCAAGATTAACAATACAGATTAAAATGTAACGAGTAATGAAAGCTCTATTCACGGTCTCATACAATCAACCAAAATTGCACGGATAATATCTGATGAAATTCAGGATTATTAGTGGTAAAATTTTAATCAATATCGAGTTTCATCTAATTGATTCAGATAAATCTTCTAACTTGAATTCCTTCTCAGAGATCTCATTTAATGTAACTGATTTAAAAACAGCATACATATGCAAATATATATTATTATCTGGACCATCTTCATAGGACTTTACTTTTTCTATTAAACACATGGATGTAACTTTATGGTCAAATCTATTTAATTTGCTTAAATATTAGTAGATATTGCTCTATAAAATCCATAAATAAAATACAATTTTTAAGAATATGTTTAGTGAAATAAGTTCTCATATGGAATATTAATTTGGTTACTTTAATAAACTGCGAATATTGTGTGAGAAACATTTTAAAACTTTAAAATAATCCAAATTATTGAGAATTAAAATAATTTGTTTAGAAATTTATTTCAAAACTATTTATTTCCAAAAATAAAAACTTTAAGTTATTCATTTGTTTATAATTTATTACATTCCGAATTTCATAAATCTGTTCATCACCACGTTGATTTGGCAGTAAAATTTAATAATAAACACTTTATATCCCTCTTTCTCTCTTTCAATAATTCTTTGTAATGATACAAAAGTGTGTAGTCATAATTTTTCTGCCTTTTTGAGCAATTATTTTAACCTAGGAAACAATATTTTAAAAGAAATCCGTTAGTTTTGAGTTTTAATTCATAGATATGAAACACAAATCTGAAAGAATTTGTTATTTCGAAAGTAATGATTGTATAATGTAAAAAGAAATACCGTTATCTTAAATATTCCGGAATTGTACTTTTTGTACACTCTCAGTATATGTAATAAAAACGCAGACAAATGCATGCACAGATATATATCGGGTGATCAAGAAATAATAGATGTTCCCTACCATCAAAAGAGCTCACACGTTGCAACCTCAATACCTCATTTGGATCACAAACCCAGTACAACAAACTAGTGGTGTTCTCTGGGTATCCACTAGCACTGTTGTTCACTTCTAAAAATTTTAATTTAATTTTTAAAAATTTTAAAATTTAATTCTTAAATTAATTATTCCAAATTAAACCTATCTTAATCAAACCAGTCTATCAGCCTTTCTCTAATTGCTGCTAGACATGCATCTCTTTAAAACCCAGATATTCAAAATTCTAAATCCTGGACGGAAAACAATCCGCCAAATCATTAAAATATCTCTTCTTCCTCTTCCAAATTGCTTTTATTGACTTCATTCAGCGCGAATTAGGTCACAAATTGACATTCAAACCTTCCGACCCTCAATTTTGTCAACTAACATATTTTTCTAAATTTAATTTATGTTCGAACGGTATCGAAGGACTTACCTTTTCTCTCCTTTTTTTTCCCTCGGAGAAAAAGTCAGCTAGCTGGCGGATTCTCCCCCCTCTCTCTCTCCTCGAGCGTTCGACCAATCAGAAAGCTCCTTTCTCTCCACACTTTTCCCACCTCCCCCGGCTTCGTTCATTCGAGACCGGTGCTGCGGGGAAAGAGGTTGCCTTTCCGGACCTCTCGCGGCGGCCGAGGGGAACCGGCTTCGTCCTATATGTCCGATTGGCGGACATATAATGTTGACCGTCGTTTCTCTTCCTACCTTTTAGCAAATCTTATGGAACTATCTTAATTTTCTCATATTTAATAGCTCTGGTGTGGAGGTATCTCCCACTCTAGGGAGAGGTACTCCGTAAATTTACACACCTTCGAACCAATAGATGTTCGGAACCCTGTAGCGTGTCATGTACTGGACGAAATGAAACACAATTTGGTCATCATGCTCATTAGAGCATGCGGTTTCGATAATTATAAAAACAATTAGTACAAAACAACGCTGATAAAGCGCTGCGAGATCTGACCTGTGATCGAAAAATACAGCATGAAATTTGCATATAAGGGTACTTTTTGGCAAGATATTGAGGATAATAGGAAAGGTTGTGGTAATTCTAATCATACTTCAAGGATTTGCTCTTCGATGGCGTTGTTGCTACGCGATCGCAACTTAATTTGTCAAGCTGTTTTACTAGCGGGATGAAAATACTAGTACTGGCCTTCTTGAATACCCGCGGTTAAAACAGTTTCGTAGAGGGCCAATGACCATAACAAACTTACGAAAAATGGTTGAAAGATTTGAAACAATAGGAACTCATAGTGTGCAACTAGGCCAAGGACGGAAAGGTATCAATGGCGATATGTCCTCCATATCATGTTGCAAAATACCGTTATATGCAAATTCTGTGCTGTATTTTTCGATCGCAGGGCTAGATTTCCCCCTATCGCGGTGATATGATACTAATTTTTCCCTATCGATGAGGTATGGTAGTAAGTTTGTATAAAGACAAATGATCCTAGAAGGGACACATTCAGCTTATAAAATAAGTTGTTTTAAGTGTTTCTTTGAAAGTAATATAAGCCTTCCTCTTTCTACAGATAAAATAGCCAAGCAATTTATACATTTTTCTCATTGAAATCTGTACTTTTTAATGGAGCATAAGGAAGTCCTGTCTTCAACATACATCTTACTTATATATATCTTATCAATATAACTACCTTACATATATTTAAAACATAATTCTAAAGATGTTTAGCTCTTATTTATAAATAATCTATAGTATACAAGAACAATCGAGTATAACGATAATAAATTAAAACATTTAACATACAAAAAATTTGAATAAAAACGATAGTAAATCGAATATCACAACTAATATTTACAAAAATAATAATTATTTTTTAAGAATAATAATTTTATTTTATTAAATTAAACTATTTAAAGTCTCCTTTTCCGTGTATATGTTTAATATTAGGATTATACCAAATTTAAATAGTGTAACGTATGAAAACGAATAAAAGGAAAGTTGAGTATGTTAAGTTCATATATATAAAAATACATAAATGATGTGAAATTACATTTTAGTGATGAAAAGTATATATATATATATATATATATATATATATATAAAAGAAATTATGCATAAGATGAAACAACATTATAGCGATGAAAATTGGATAATATATAAATAGAAAACTATATATAGTAAGAAACTATATACTGTAGCTATGTTGCTCCTATTTTTTTTTTAATTTATAACCCGATACTAGAAAATATACATATATCCAAAAACATACTGAAACATGTTGACCAAAAAATACTTTTATATTTTCATATTTTCCTTGTTGATATATAATATATTTATCTACACTATTCCGAATTTTTGTAAGAAGAAAGGGGATCATTTGTACCACTTTCGTCCTCAAGCGCAAGAGGTGATTAGCATAAAACGAACCGCCGTATCTGTGGGGGATGCGGAACGTTTCCAGACGGTTATTTTTCAAATATCTAGCATTCATCATCTCCATCCAGTGATCATTTTCAGACTTGGTTTAACGCTATTTTGCATTGTGTCCTCGAGCCAATGTGTTCCATTTATAAAAATTTTCAAAGAGTGATTATGATTAGAATATATGTATTCTAAATTCTTGGATATTATTATTAAAGGTGTTAAAACTAATTTTGTGTCTCCAGTACCTTAATTTTTCAAATATATTCAAACAAAAGTTACTAATCGTAAATATTAAATGACTTTAAATTTATATGAGATGACTCATTAAATCATCTCTTAAAGTTTTTAATTCTACATCTAGAGTTTCGTGAATAATAAAATTTGAACTTGGATAAAATATAAATTATTTGAAATAATTCCGTAAATCAGTACGGAATGTCTAAATTAAATATATATTGTAACTTAAGCTGGGTAATTTTCAGTTTCTATAACCTTATGGTTCTTTATCTGTATATTATTATAAAAATAAGTTTTGTTGTAAAATTTTTTTTATTCCCTGAGAGTAAAAATATATTTTTTCGTTAATTAATTACTGAAGAATAGTTATGTTCAAGGATTAAATAAGTCATATGTTTTGTTCCGCTTAAAATGTTATTCTTCATCCAAGTGTTGCTTATATATACATATAACCGAGAAAGAATTTCCGCCATAAACATATTTTATGTTCTGATTATTGAAAATGTATTGCTTAATAAATGAAGAATGATCATGGCTTGCTGAAGAATAACTCATGATCTATAATATATTACTTGAAAAACTCTTGAAGATAAATTTTCTTTGTCATTTATATTTGATAAAAACATTTTTATAGTGAATTGACTGATGAAAGTGTTTAGTTGAGGATATGTATTTGCTGTTTTCTTTTAAAAAGATAACGTGCAATATAAACGATGTCGTATTTTGAAGAAATGATTAGTGAATTTATTAGTTATGTTAAAATTGACTTTAGTTAATGGAATAGCTTATATTTAGTATCACTTATAAACTACAATAGAATTATCTTGAATGGTGAAGGAATAATTGACAATCGAGAGAGATATACGATGAAAAAAATATAATCGAAGAAAAAAAAACTTTTGATGTTTAATAATATATAAGATATTTCTAAGAGATGTATAATGATACACCTTATTAAATATAAATACTATCTATAAATTATGATTTTCAAGTATTTAATTCAAATTAACAGACTATTTAAGCTTAATTCTCAATCTTATATTATCCCTCTATGAAAAGAATTTTAATAAATCTTATTAAAACGCAATGAAAATGCAAACTTTAAAATTACAAAATGAAATAAATATATGAATGTAGGCTAACAAATTTAGCTTATATTTTTCCTTTTAACAAAAGTCAAATATTATAGTTGTGATTTATAAACTAGTAACAGATTTTTCTTATTAGAAATTTAAAAAATATCTCAAAATCTCTTGTGGAAACGACAAAATTTTTATTCATTATATTTATTGCAATAGATTGAAAACAATTGTATTTACCACCAGTATTAATATGAATAAAAATGCTTTAGCCGAATCATTCCCTTAATTAATCCCTCCTTGTCATTTTTTAAAATTTTTATTTACTTATTTATTTAATAAAATAATATTATTCTATAGTTCACTTAACCCTTTGAAGGGAGCAATGTTAAAAATTAACACTATCAACAAAACACCATGAAAGATGGCATACTGTTAATCCAAACGAAATAAAATACATTTTAAATAAATTGGTATCCTAACTCTCCCGGTTAATGCGTGGTGTCGATAATGTTCGTCGTGCATTTTTGTTATCTGTGCGAATTTGCGTTTTTGCCTGCAGTTGATGCATTGCAAAGGGTTAAAACTTTCAATTATGAGCATAACTACTGATAAATTCAGAAGTATATTTATGATTAGAAATATATATATAATAAGTATATATGTAATAAATGTGTGAAAATAAAAACAATATTCACGTTTGATTTATTTGATGTGGAGAAATGAAGAATTGGATCTGAAACTTATTTTTTTGCATTTTGTTATCGCACACATAGAAATCATATTATCTCATTTTCGTTTAGTCATATCAATATTTAATAAACTATTGAAATTTTTAAATTAATGTTGTTATTTTTTGTATCAAAATACAAAGGATCCTAAGCACTTTTGATACAGGGCTTATTATTTCTTAAAAAATATCCCTTGATTTCAATGTAGTCTTTTTTTAAAATCATTTTAACCTGAATATCGTTGAGGCATACCATATAGTATTAGATAAAGAAATCCATCTTAGAGCAAATAAAAAAATGGATTTATGAAATTATTTTAAGAAATAAGTAAATGAGATACTAATAATAAATGAATTATTTATTTAAATTCTGTACTCAAGTAAATTTATTTTAAAAATAGATATTGCCTGTACTTTTATTTATTACATAAGCCTGATAAGGTTATTCTCATTTCTTGGATTTTTTGAGGCATGCGGCAAATTTGTTGAAATTATCTTTTACTAATTCATTTTAAGAAAATCCTTTTTCTTCTTTTTTCTTTCTTTTTTTTTTTATCTTTTTCTGTACTGTTCTGATAATTAGTTTTTATTTCATCAATGATTTCTTTAATCCTGAAATTTAAGTCGATGATCACTTCGATAGTTCTACTTTGTTTTTACAGAATTTATAAGAGTTATCTCCTCTAACACATTTTCTTTCAGCTGGTTTTCATAATGGATTTTAATTTGTTTCTTTATGAAAATGTAAAAAAAAAATCTACCACTTTTTAAAAAATTTTAATCGTTTTATTAGAAAGTTCTATCTTTAATTGTTTATTTACTCTTGTCACTTTGTTTACTTATTTAATCATTGCTTTTGAAATGTAATATTCCGTTTTATTTTAAAAAAAAGGGAAATTGCATTTTACTTCTTACTGACATTTATGAGAGATATATTAATTTGTTAAATATTTATTTCATATATAAAGAAGAAAAATTATTAGATTAAAGTATGAATGCACAAAGTTATGATTAACAAATGAATGTTTCAATAAACAAATGTCTAATTACCTTACAATAAAAAAGGAACAATTTCTTTCATTATTATATTTAAAATTCTTCCTTACAAAAATGTTGTGCGTTAATGTCATTTATCATAATGTATAATTTGTTTTCGAACTAAACGGATCACACAGTTTTTTAAATACGTTATAACAAAATGCAGCGATATTTTACGTATTCTATTGCTGTAAAGATAAAATAACTTAAATTTTAAATACCTTTCCACATAAAAAAAAAATACATATTTGAGTTTTATAATCTATTACTCGATTTATTTTATAAATTTAAGCCATAAGTAGTTTTGATTATTTTCACTTAAAACAAAAGCATATTCCACATATATTATTATTATTATTTTAATTTTGATTAACTTAAAAAAACATCATAATTCATTAATGATAAAATACTAATAAAGAAATTATAGAGTCATTAGTTTTTCATATCATTCTATAAAATTTCTTAAGAAAAACTAAATTTATGTGGTGATTTTATATTTCATATTTTTTAAATGTATACCACACTACACTGTATTTCTTTTCAAAACAAGAAATAGTTTTAGAATTCAAAGTTTTCTTAGTTTTGAGGAAGTAGAAACTAATGAGTCATAAAAACTTTAATTAATTGACTTCTAATAAAAAAAAATTGAAAACCACTTTCAATTACTTTTTTACGACCCCATTTGAGAGCATGAACCTTTAGGTGAAGTTTTTAAATGGAATTTCACTATCACAAGAACAGAAGAGAAAATCTGATTCTTGTGCATGATTGCATATTTAACCAAGCGTGATTTAATGTTGCAAAAATTTTCTTTATGAGGCTGAACCATCTAAACCCATCATCATTTACACAACTTTGCTTTTGGCTATACACGTTGTTGGATATATTTTAAAAGAAAAATAGTAGTTTATAAAATAGTTAAATAATCATCATATGCTTATTCATTTAAGCGTGAATGAACTAGGCATGTATTTGGATTTTACTTTATAATTGACGACAAGCAGTCCGATTTGTTTACAATTTTTTAATAATTTCTTACTAAGAAATTGCAGAAGTTAAATTTAAACTACCCTTTTTAACAAATATTTAAATAATTACTTATATATTAATAAAGAAATCTGCAATTTTGTTGAACATTTATTGAAATTCCAAACTGATTTTATTTCAAAAAGTAAATAAGTTAGAAATTCTAAATTTTTTTAAAAATGAAATGAAAAAATATTTCTTGTGACAGGGAGATAATGTGTATCCAACATTATCATTCGAATTTCGTGAAAATAAAATTTGTTTTGAATTTCTTTTAATAATGTGGTTAAGGTTTAAATACATAATGTAAAAGGAAATTTCAAAGTATATTTAAGCTGTATTCTTTAATAGAAATCATGAAAGTTTTGATTACTATCAATCTTTAAATATTATTTTACTTTAAACATGATAATTGAACTAAATATTTATACTGAAATCTAATCAAATGAAGACATGAAGAAATGGATTGAAAAGATCAAATAATGAAAAAAAATTGAAATAAGATACCTATAACTGTATGTGTAGTATGAATAATTTTCAAAATAAGATAAAAAAAAATTAATAAAAATTAAAAAGCAATACTGAATATATCAATTGAAATCTCAAACTCTATCTATCAGACGAAAGCAAATAATGTACGTAAAGGAAAAGAATGAAATTTAGGAAACAGTATTAGGGAAATTTCCTCTTAATATGATCACTGTTTTCATTAATCTGAGATAAATTTTGTGAAAAAGAGATCGAAAAAAATATTTTAAAGTAACTTTTTAATACTTAAATAATTTTATATTTTAATACATTTCAAACTGTCTTAAAAAAGTAATTTCTTTATTAAGTGCATATATTAGTCTTATAATATTTAAGTTTTAATTTATATTATTTTAAGATATAAGCTATTTTGCAGAATATTATTTAGAAAAGAAGGTGTCATAAAATTCAAGAAAGCTGCATTACTTGTGTGAAAAAACAATGCTTTAAACTTATATTATATTTAAAAAGTATTCATGAAAGTAAAGTGTTTCCGACTTAATGTTTTAGAACTTTTCTGGAGAGGCATATTAGTGTAAACGTGGAAGACAAAAATGTGGTTTAATTTTTTTTCTGTTCTTGCTTTTTTACATTTTTATTAACATTAAACAAAAATACATGAGTCTCCTATAATAAAATTATAAAATAAAAAAATATGTTTATGAGCTATCTTTTACGACATTATTAAGATTCTGATATGATATTTTTTGGAAAATAATATTTGTGAAATATTTAGTTTATATAGTTTGTTTTAATGATATGTGACAATTGAAGAATCTTGCCAAAATTATGAAAAATTAACTGTTAAAACACTATTATTTTTGATAAGCTACTAAAAATAATTAAATCCGCAAATAAATTACTTAATTCAATGGAAATATGAAGGAAAGTATTGTACACAACCAGCTACCGAATGAGAAAGTTTAGCATAATTTCAACAACTAATAAAAGCATATTCGCACAAATATATGAAAGATTTAAATATTTTTTTTGAATAAGATAAACTTTATTTCCAAACAAAACCATGAAGGAAAAATGTAATGTATAAACAAATGTATTGTTCAACAAATGTAATGCACAATGTGCAACAAAATAAAAAAAGTAAATAATAAAATAAAGTGCATACATTTTCGCATTCACACTATGAAAATATCCGCATTTATTACAAATCCCTACAAAATTTAATAAAACAATATTAAATAGTTTAAATGGTAAAATTCTTTTTTTTAGTATATTATCCATTGATTTCGCATCATTCCTTTGCATGTTTCGAGTTTGAATCCCTGAAATCATATTCTTCCAATTTGATGATACATATATTTGCTTAAAATTCATTTAGGTAGTAGCTTTAAGAGTATATATATATATATATATAAATAAATTCATGTTGTAGCTAGATATTATCTAGATCAATGTGTGAAAAATGTTAAGATAAAAAAAAACGTTTTTAAGCCTAATGTAACAAAATGAATTTAGTTTGGTCACTGTTTGAATTGATTTCTTATTTAGCCTATCTATAATTAAGAAGCATAATTTGTTTTAAATATATATATTTATATATATTTGCGAGATGCTTTAATGAAATTCTAGGTATTATGTATACGTAGGGTTTTACAAAAATGTTGCAAATTGAATTTATTATTAAAGATATTAATTTATCATTACTCTTAAATAATTTGATATTATTATGTGTTATAAATTTAATAATTGTGTTATTTTTCGGTTAGTGTAAATTTGTCAGATTTTTGCAATGTATTATCAGTGACCAACCTGAATTTCATTTTGTTTGATATAGGATCCCCTGATCAAGTTCGGAATTGTTCAATTACAAACTACACATCAGACTCCTTACGCATCGAATGTGAAGAAGGCTATGATGGAGGACTGCAACAGAAATTTTACTTAGAAATTTACAACGAAGCTCAAGAATATTTGGAAAAGAATTTAACTAGGCTTGAACCTGTTTTCAACGTTTTGGATTTAACAGCATCCACTGGATATATTCTAGTAATTTATGCTGCAAACATGAAAGGAAAAAGTCAATCGGTCGTGATCAAAGGATCTACAGAACCAGCACCCCGTTCAGAACAAGGTTAAAAAATATTTTTCAGATATTTTTCAAAAAAAATTTTTTTTAATGATATTACAAAATTTTTCTAAATATTATAAGTATGTTATTTGAAATCTGTTTTGAACTAAAAGGTTTGTTATTTTAGGGTTGCATGCCTTACAAATTATTTCGTTATAAAACAAAGAAATGGTACTGGCTCATTTTTTGGAATTAGAATTTTGAAGTAATAAAGCAAATACCTTAATCTTAGTCAATAAGCTGGTTATTTTGCTACTATACTAAAATTATATTTCGTTTGTAAAATAATAAACATTAATTTTTGTGAAAAATAAATTTCCATAGAGTAATTTTTGAATACCTAGTTGTAATCTTTGAATACCTAGAAAACAATGCTCTCGTATCTGTAATGTTGTGGCTCCTATATTTTGAAATTACTTATTATTTTAAAAATTGCATTCTTCTGCAAAAAATGTAATATTATCTAAATTATGTTTCATTTATACTTTCAGGTTTTTCTTCAGAATCTATTAATATTATTCTTGGTGTTATGATCGGTGTAGTTGCTGCATTAGTTTTTGTTGCAGGAATAGCGGTTTTCATAATAAGAATGCGCGAAGAAGAGAGAGAAGCAGGTAAATCTTAAATTCATTTAATTCTTTATATATATATATATATATATATTATGATATAGATTATGTAAAATCAAAATACTGGATGTAGGATTATCATTCGAATGAAACAAAATGTAAAAAAAAAACTGAGACAAATATAAAAAAAAAAAAAACTATTATTTCTATTGAAGATGCAACTAATTAAGAATTTTTGCGTTAATATTAACAGAAATGTAAGTTAAAACATGAAAATATAGCTGATCTAATTTGATTTGAATCATAAGCAATAATGTAGAATTGTATATTAAATTAGTAAAAATAAAATAATGTATAAATTATACAAAATAGAGTATGTGAATAATCATTATGTTTCATATGAAAAAAAAATGTAATAGAAAAACAACGACAAGTAAATAAATAAAACAATTAATTTTAATTATATGTGTTTTGTAAACAAAGGAGAATACAAAAATGTTGGACTCAAAACATGTGTAATAATATTGATTATAAAAATAATTTAACATCTTTTGAGTTATGATTCTGGGACCATTTATTTTGACGTAATTAAAGGATTCTATTAGCAATGAAATGTCCTCAGTATGATTATGAATCTTCTATTAATTGATAAGCATACTGATGAATAGGTAGCTCAGACTGAAAAGGGGGAAAGGCGGCTTACTATTTTAAATAAATATGTCCGCTTCAATGAAAAATATATATTTTAAGAAGGAATCAAACACAATCGATGGCTAGCTTGTACGGAGTAGTGTAGACAATCCACATTGTGTAAAATAAAAGATTATGAGAAAAATTATTAACATAGTTTTCCTCTGGCACTTTTGTATAAGGTATATGTCTTTGATGTATCATACGTCACCTTTTATTATAGATTCAACAGTTGAATCTGACAACTGTCTTAGATGTAACGTTAAATGTAAATTGATTCTTTAAACATTTTTTGTCACTGCTGATTGAGGGAAAATACGGATAAGTTTCTCTAAGCAAAATATTAAACTCCTGATAGCTTAAAATGTAATAAATTTTACACTAAATAAATTAAAAAAATTCAGGGATCCGCAGCAAAAAGAAAATAGTGTTAGTGTTCACAAAGTAGATATATTAAAAACAATAAAGCAGATTCCTCAGAAAGTAGCCTGAAATACAACTATTTAATTGATAGACAGCCTATAACACAAAAATGTAATGAAAATACAGCCTAAAATGCAAACATTTAATGAAAAAGCTGCCTAAAGTTTAGAAATAAATTATAATTAATATTAGTTACACTGTTGGCTATTAAAATTGAAACACCAGGAAGGATTGATCTGACGAACGTCAAAATGACATGAAGGGAAGATGTTTGGATATTCAATTAATTAGTAAATCATCGCATTTAGGCGACGCAAGGGGGAGAAACGACATCTGAAACACAGTATAAAAGAAAAGTTCTGTTGAGTATTTCTCATTCCGAAAGCGCTTAGTAAGGTCGTAGTTTGCTCAGAATATTGTTTATTGCCTCGAATATGAAGAAATGTTTATCAGTAAGTGTCGGAATTCGATAGAGACAGGAACGTTGCCTATCGTTCCGAGATATCGCCTAGTCGAAATTCAACCACTGTCTTGCGAATATGGAATCAATGGGTTACTGAGGGTCATACTGAACGCCATGTAGTATCTCCACGTCCTACCCTGACTAACGCCGAGAGGACAGATATGTTATTAAGTCGGCCATGAAAAGCTGTACAACCATTTCGCGGACCATTCGCCAGGTATTGGGCATGTTTGCTGCATTCTCAGCATTCACTGGTGTGATGCGTCGAAATTTGCAGCAGCGTGGATTGTCAGCATGACGACTATTATTACAGCTTCCTTTGATAATGTAGCATGGAGAGAGATGGCAATTCTGGGGCCCCGAATGACAAAGCTAGATACAAGAGTGGGCCAATGTTGTCTTTTCACACGAGTCCCGTTCTTCAGGCAGTACTCTGATGGCCGTATACGAGGCCGGAGGCTCGAAGGAGACCATTCGCTGCCTACTTGCATTCGATATCTGCATAGGGGCCCTGTATCAGGTGTATTGGTTTGGTTAGCCATTGGGTACACGACATGCACATTTCTAGTTCAGATCGACGGTAATTTGAACGCAGATTGGTACATTTCTGACATCCTTATGTCCAGTGGTTGTGCCATATCTTCAAGGCTATCAAATGCCACTTTTCAACAAGATAATTCAACACCACATGTTATGCGTCGTGTTCTGACCTTCCTCGATAACCAGGGTATTCAAATGTTGCCCTGAACTGCACGGTCTCCAAATCTGTCACCGTTTGAAAACATCTAGTTATGGGTTTCAGGGATACTGGATCGCTACCCCTCTCCAGAAAATACAGTTGATGAAGTGAGGCATAAACTTGAAGCAGCATGGAATGAGTTGCCCGTTTCTGTCATCCAAGGCCAGCTCAACTCCATGCCAAACCTGGTAAGCGCCGTTTTCGCTGCCAGGGATGGCAGGTGTTTCTTCTAATTTCACACTCTTATAAGCCCCCAAACTGCAAGCAAACTTAATCCTTTTGTCTTCCTGCCATACTGTTTAGGTACAATAAATTTCTTTTTTGTATTTACTTTCCTTCATGGTGTTGCAATTTAATGTCCAGCAACATTCCAATTCACATTTTCTCAAAATGTTGAGTAAGAGTTAATAAGTTTATATAAAAACTAAAAATATTATTTAAAGTAAGTACATGCTCAAAACATGGGTGTATCAGAATTATGTAACAAAAAATATAAGTTAAGTATTTATGAACGAGAAATTCAACAAGCAGCTTAGAACTGAAGAAAAAGGTGAATTTTTTGAAAAGTGAAGGGAAGGAATAAACACTTGGAATTAAAAACAATAAAATTATTTTCAAAAATCAATTTCCAAGCAGTCTAAACTATAAAAGTAAATAATAGTAAAAATATTCTCACAATAATCGGAAAGATAACGCGCCATAGTACCACTGCATAATTTAAAACAACAAATTACAGAAAAATCACTAATAATAACGTATTTAAACAGAAAGTGTTGCGTATTATCGTATAAAATTCAATACAGTACATGCAAATAAGGTGTCAAAAATAAAAGAATTGAAACTTCAAATGTTGTACTATTTTGTAATGATATTCTGTATCATTCTGTTCAAATAGAAATCATAAAATAATTTTCTATCACTCTTAAATTGATGTAAAAATGGTGGATTGCTAGTTGGGCCGGTTAAGTTGGGTGCCGGATTACGGTTGGATCCTATAATCTTAAACAGTAAGTATGGATGAAAAATAAGAAAATAGAAATTCATTAAAATAAGCTTTTTTCACCAAACAGTAATCAACACTGGAAATTAAAAAACAGTGAATTCAATGAAAAATGTCAATGAACAAGCAAAATGAAAAACAAAAAATATTTAATATAAAATCAATTAAAAAATTAAATTTAAAAATGAATTAAAGATTTAAAATCAATTAAAATATTTAATCCTTAACAGTTGATACAAATTAATTTTTTTTACCAAACAATAATTAACCACTTGCTGAGGGGATAAATCAGAAAGTTGCGGTTTTCTAAAATGTACTTTTTGAACGAAATTTTTTTTATACTTTTCTCCAAGAAAGTTTGTAAGGTTAAGTTTTGCTCGAAAAAGGATCATAATTATTTGCCAAATAAAAAAATAAATAAAAAATATCTTTATTATTTTTCAAAGAGAAAATAAGAATTAAAACGAAATTTAAATCAAACCATTGACCATAGAATTTATATTATGATGTCAAAGTTACACTTAGAGAAGTCAAAGACTTATATTTAAAATATTTCTAGTGAAATTTTTAAAACAAATGGTTCGTAAAAGTGCATACTACCAGTACCCGTAGATTATTTGTACCAAATTACACGCTTCTGTGTTTTGTAACCTTTTCGCTACAACACTGATAAACAGCCTTTGAGCATATTTTTAATGTTCTCAAGAGCAGTAAAGATAAAAATTCAACAAGAATTCTAATAGACAAAATTCTAGATTAGTTTCGGTAAAAAAAATCTCCGAAAAAAAAGCTCGCTATCAGTACCCATAGAACGTTTGTACCAAATTTCATACTTCTGTGTTTTCTAGTATTTCTGATGCAACGCCGAAAATAATAGCAAGTTTATTATTAAAATAAATTTTCATAATTTTTTGCTACACATTTGTATAATAAATTACTAATTATATATGATATTTATCAGTTTTATTTAAATGAATTATCTATAAAGAATTAATGTTAAATAAACTATTTGGAACTAATCCATGAGGAATGAATTTGTAGCATAAAATTAAGTCATTTTTCCTACTTTTTATTTATTTTAATATTTTTAAACCTAGTTTTTGGAAAATGAAATGGAAGAATTTCTTAATTTTATGCATTAAATTTATTGCTAGTCTAATCTGTTCAAATTTAATGATATTTAATCATTAAAATAAGTTATTGTCCAAATTTTGAATAAAAATAAGGAGCATCAACATGACCAAAAGTAAATTGTATAAACATTCTACTTATCTCATGTATTATTTTTATATCTTATTCATATCTTTTTCTACTTCAACGAATTTAATCAAAACTAAGGAAATATGTGCATAAATGTATTTTTATATAGGTAAATTTATGAGTCTACTTCGATAAACCTTATATATTATTATTTAAAAGACATATCCCTTTGCTTTATAAATAATTAACCGCTTTTATAAATGATTAGAAAAAGTAAGCCCATTGAAATATATTAAAAAGGAATTTTGAAAACGTAGTAAAATTAATACTGCGTTTATATATAATATATATATATATATATATATATATATATATATATATGCTAATGTCATAAAAAGAAAAGTACTGCGATAAAATATGCATGGAAGTAAATTATTCATAATTAAGAGCATTAAGGTAAGAAATGCTTTATATTACCATAATTAGATAATCACAGTCTAACTTCATATGATTAGAAAATTTGATTATCTTTATTCATCTTAGGGATTTTGATATTTATTTCTATCTTTCAATGCAATTTTAATTTAACTTTTTATTGATTTATTTTGAAATCTGAAAATTTGTATTAGTTATAAAGACATAGTTTACAAAATGTTTATTAATTTACTGAAAATCTATTTAAAAATTTCTAATTTTATTTTAAAAAATGTTTGTTAATAATTATACATATTGAAAGTTTCCAAATGTTTATTAAATTTAAAGTAAATACTGTTCTTTTTTGGTGATTATAATTCTAGAACCACAAACTTAAGAATTACGTAAATTTAATTCAGAACATTTTATCATGCAAAAGAACTACAATCTTTTCCGCACTTATAATTGAGCTCCTTATTATTCGAAGAAAAACAAATTTCTAGGACTACAATCTTCTCCATTTCTTCTCATCCCACATTCATCAGATTACATTCCTCTAACCAAATTACCACTCGGGGAGTTTTTCTCTTTTCCTAGGGAATCATTTTGGTGGTACCACTACCAAAGAGGCATAAATCTTTTTTATACTTTATCCACTTCCCATTCTTCCCTAAGAGTAGAACAGATCGCTTTGTAGCATTTACTCCGCAATGCGAGAAGGAAAGTTTAGATAGCTTTCTGAGATAAAAATATTTTATGGACATCTCATAAATGGTTGTATCTTTTCTTTGCAGGTTCCAGGGAAGGACCAGCAAGAGAGAAGTAAGTTTCGTTCCGTCATTTTCATATTTTGTTTCTAGGCTAGTTTCAAATGACTTTTCATTTCCTTCCATGAGTATATTTGGAGTTGCTGATTGAGAGAGAGAGAGATCGTTTGATGCTATTCTTGTCATTTAGAAAAATTAATAATATGAGTAGAATTCAAGAATTATCATTATCTTTGCAGCTCATGTCGAGTGTTTGGAAATTTTGAAAACATGCAACATTCCGAAAAAATTTACACCAACTTAAACTTGAATACTAGATTACACATTTCATATTTTGATTAAATTGATGAGTAACAGATATTGGTAATTTATATGTATTTCAATTATTTTTAATCATATTAAATTACTACATCACATTTAATTAAATATTTATTTTTAAAAATTATTTACTTACAATTTACGTAAATAAATTGAATATATATCAAAAATTCTAACATTAATGAGTTTATTTTTTTCTGTTGTCTGCAGGCTCTAAAGCACTGAAAATATATTCAAGTCTCTGAATAACTATATAATAAGTTAAAAGTAATTTCATGTGTTAACTAAAATTATCGTTACAAGTTTATTTTAAAATTTTGTATATTAAAGTTACTTAGTGTGTATGTTTGTGTGTGTATATAGATTTGACTTAAAGTTTTTATTGGAAACGAATAATTATTTTCACTCAAGATGTTTCTCTCTGCAAGTTTGTTTTCATGGCCAGAATAGTATTTATCTTCACAGTATTAACACTATCTCAGGAAAAATATTTAAGAAGAAATGAAACTTTTTTTAAATTTCAGGGCTTAGTTGAAACTATTTAAAAAGAGTGCGTGTCTTTTAATTATTAAATTTTGTAAAGGAAAAAAATTGAAAAAATAAAGACTAATTTACTACTTTTTACCACAAAATCTATCTTTGTAAAAGTAATGTTCTTAAATGAAGGAAAGTTTTTAAGCAGTTTTAAAATATTGTTAGAATTTGAAATGATTTGATAGTCAATATAAACATGAATGGGATTATAAAGACTTAAAACATTACATTTTTAACAGAAAAAATATAAGTATTCTTATTACTTTAAGAGAGGAAGTATGAATCCAATGATTCACTGCAGAACATCAAGCATTTGACTCTACTAGTAAATAAATAGTATTAAAAAAAACTATTTTAATTTTTATGAAACAAATGATTAAGTTTTGTTTTCTTTAAAATACATTCTATTATAATTATTAAATTTTCAAAACGTTAATTAAAGAAATTACCGCAGACAGACCTTATGTGCTCAAACTCAAGTGACTCCTAATTGATTAATGCATTCGGTCAATTTAACTCTTTGTCGCGATGTTTACATTCACTTCCAGCAACTAATCAGTCCAGCCGTCTACGGGTATCTCAATTCAATCAACTTCTCTTGCATCACACCCACAACACTTATATTCACAAGGAGTTCTTTAAAGTGGTTCTCCAGCGCTGATTAGAAAATAATGAAGGGTAATCCTGGGCGTGATCGTAAAGGCGACCATAAAATGTGTTTACCTCTACCGTAATTGAATTGTAAGCGCGCTCGTAAATGGCCTTAATCCAATTTCTGGCTTTCCACAGCTTTTGTTTGCTTAGTAAATGGGTTGAGGGGTTTAATATACCTGGAAATATTAAACTGTACTGATAAGTAGGAAGTAGGTAAAGCTCTGAAAGAAAACTTTTAGACGCCGTTTTCGGCTGCCTCCAAGCCAAGAGATTATGAACTTAAACTCTTGGCGCATCCTTTTACTTTGAAATCGATGGATAAGGACAATTAACACCTAAATTTGCATTTCATCAAAGTTAACAATGACGAGAAATTATTTTCTGTGATGTAATTTTAATAATTTATGCTGTCATCAAAACTGCGTCTACCATACTAATTGAATGCCAACTTTCTCCAGTTCATGCTAGTTACTGCTATTTATTTAGTCACAAAAGTGATTTTGATTTTGAATACACCTCACAAATATTTTTTACAAAGTTTATTATTTGTATCATTTAATTGATAAGCTGACGTGTGTGTCCTTAGTTTTTCCAAACTTCGGCTATACTAACTAACATATATATTTTTTCGAAGCCATTGTAAATGATATAAATGTATTAAGTGTGTAAAGAGCAATTTAGCGTTTTTCTTCAAAATATAACATAACGCAGATAAATTTAAAATTTCAGCAATAAATTGGATTAAATTTTCTTAATGCATTTTATAAAAAAAATGACCTAAAGAATAAAATATTCACAAAAATGAGAGTTCATATTAATGAAAAACAATAGGTGTTTCGTAATTTTTTTTCATTACTAAAGGAAATATAATTTTAGCTATTTTTTTATAAAATAAATTGCTAAGTCAACGGTATTCTCTAGTACAAAAGAAAGAAGATGAATTCAAAAATGTGTTACTCATATATATAAATAATAAATATATATTTGCATTTTTTTATGTAATTAGCATGGATCATATTTTTTTATAATTTACAGTGTTCTTTACAATTATCTTCAAGTATATTTTATTTTAAGTGAATTGAAATTTGAATTTACTTAAACACATAAATTTTCATATCCATATTATTTTATATCAGTTTTTTGTCTCTATGACAACCACGCTGCTATTATTTAAGAAAATTATTCCACCTATTATAGCAAGGAATCTGAATCCTAAATTAAGCTTTAAAAATGACACAAATAAGGAAGGGGAAGATGTAGAAAATATCTTACCATATTTGAAAACTCTTACTATTCCCAGAAGAATAAAACTCAAAAATTGAATTACACTTAAATAAAAACATTGAATGTTGTTGAAAAACATTTAGATGTCATTCAATCACCCACCCACAAAATACTTAGCTTTCTATTTAATATATATTTCATTGTTAACACTTTTGTTCCACAAACGATTCAAAATGAAATTGATAATGTATAAGCAATGAACATGCTCTTTTCTCTGTATTAAATATGAGCATACATAATTTCTTGAATAGACGTCATTATAACGAAATACGAAGATCGTAACCACCGATAAATTGCGATAGTGGCACTTTGAAGGGAAGATGCAAAATTGCAGTCGCAAGTGTCACAACTTCGAATCTAAAAATCTATATTTAACAGTAGTAACTTGTTTTGAATCTAAGGATCGTTAAACGAAAGCAGATAATTTCTCCATTAATTACGCAACTTCTTGAGTTCTGCTTCTGTGTCATCCCTACGGAACCTTTTGTAATCGATTAACTGTATTTTATGTTTGGAGGTTTACCTTTCTTGGCGTTTTCTCGCGCAGATGCACGGCTTCATTTTTCAGTTGTTTCTCAGTTTCTGTCAAGAGTCGTTTCCTTTTCATAGAAATAATACTGTTGAATTATTAAAAATTATAGAAGTTTCAATAGATTAGATATACATTTAAGGGTTTGTGAGGGCATCAATCTATAAAAATAAATGAAATTAATTATTTTTAATGATGAAAACAAATTCAATTGAAATACTTAACAAATAATTCATGTTTGTGTTAGGCAAAACGTTTCAAATATTTCATCTATCCTTATTTATTGCTATTTAAAGAAATTTTAACTCTCAGACAGAATTGGAAATTAAAAAAAAAACATTTTAAAAAATTGAAGTGTCTACTATGTAAGCAAATAAACTGAATTCGTAGGGAGTAGTTGAAATTTCCCTCAAATGGCATAAAATGAGTTCTAAGACTTAGTTATTGAAAGATGTTTTTGGAATAGTCAAATATTATTCTATGAAAGTACATTATTATGTCTTTTCGTATTGCAAAACAAAACTATGATCAATTGACAGATTTCGTAAGAAAAATATTTGTAAGATTTTAAAAAAAAATTGTTCCTCGTATCGCAAAATTATTGAGTTCTTTTAGTATGAACTATTTAAAGACAACTTTTTCTTGACTCTACTGTAGTCAGATTTATAATCTACTGAACTTGAGAAGTTTAAGGCTGCAAACTAATTATAACATTTATGAATATTAATAGACTGCTTATGCTATTCATTGTTATGCATGTGAAATCAATTGTATTAAAAGTGAGCAGAAATCAAAACGTTTTGCCTTTTCCCATTGCATTTTTCACTTTTGAAAGTTAGCTTTGCTTATGTGTGATGAATAATAAGGTATTTGAACAATTTTATTTGCTATTACTCGTATTTTTCTCCCACGTGATTATTTTACACATCATTGCATCTAAAGCAAAATCCAAGATAAAAGTGCTTTTTTACGTAAAATATGCGTTTTATAATAATTTAACATTTTAAATATACTTTAAAGAAAATACTATAATGGCATTCAAACAGAAGTTAAATATAAAAAAAGTTATGCCTTAATACTTTATAGTTTTAATAAAGTTTATAATTAAGTATCCGCTTGTAGGATATAAATATTCTTATTGTCTCACATTCTATAAGAATATATATATATATATTATTTCGACAACACTTTTATTCGAAAATACTTGTATTTTTTTCTGCCAAATATGGTGTATATTTTTAAACAATTAAGCCATTCATTTCTATGTTAAAAGTAACGTAAAAAATTTATATCAACATTAAAGTTAAAATTATTTAATTATGTTACTTTTTGATTAAAGTCAAAATCACGTATGTTTGAGGAACATAACTAATTTGGAGATTAATTTATGAGATAAAGTTCATTCAAAGTTTTTAATATTTGTTTGAGGCGGAAGTAATGACACATATTCTTAAGAGTTGGTTGGGAATATAATCCGTTAAAAAATGTTGGCAAAACTAATTGATACTTGCCGTTATCTAAAAGGGGTCCTAAGTCATTAGAACAAGCTACAGTACATATATGGTACTAATATTAAACACGAGGACCGTGTTTTATCTGTTATTTTTTAATCTTGTATTAATATCATTGTTCTAAGAATAATGTGATAGTATGAGAAAATTTATTGGCATTAATGATTGACATTTAATTTTTAACAATATATGTTTCTGAATGAGATCATGTACATAAAAATATTCTTAAAGTTATAAAATGTCTTATTGAAATTAAATAATTCAATATTTACATAAATATAAATGTATACCTTTTTTCCTTTTTACTTATATTGATCAAGCAGTATAATTAAAGTGTTTCTACGTATGTTTTCATTAATGATTATTATTAATGTGCATTATTAATTGCATCTTTGAATAAGAAAAGATAGATAAGAAAAAAAAACAATGATAATGAAAATATGTTTCCGAGTCTTAAAGAAATTTTATAATGTTTCATAATGTGAGAATCAAAACTTTTTTTCAATTGGATTAATGAATTATTGTCAAATTCTTGTAATATCTACCACTAGAGAACTTAAGCCATTTCTAGTCTTAATAAATTATTGATTTTCATGCATCATTTTAAGGATACAAGCGAGTTCTACATTTCTAAATGTTACTTAAACTTAGATAATAATCAAATATACAATATTAACATACATATTTTAATATATTTCTTTGTAATTGATTATTTAAGTTACTGACCTTATCAAATATATGTAGTACTTATCATATCAATTCAAAAAATAGTACATAAATGCAACTACTCATTATTATCACAAATTACTAAAACAATCAGGAAAAATCAATAATAATTTTAAAAAATTATAATTTTTTGCATTTTTAATCACATAATTACACATTAAAATCTGTTTAAAATTCTAAATAAAATTATGCTTCTTATTCGCACTTTAAAATAGAATAGAAATGTTAACTTCTTAATTTATTTCCAAAATTCTTTTATTCTTAATTACAAAAAACACTAATCAAAAAAGTACTTTAAAAGGCAAAATGAAAAAAAGGAACATATTTATATGAAGAAGAAAATACAAACAGGATAAATAGTAAAATGATTAGAATCATTTTGTTAACACACACACATACGCACTATATATATATATATATATATATATATATATATATATATATATATATATATATATATATATATATATATATATTTACACATCTCGACAAAAAATATCAAACGCACTTTCTTTCTTATATTATCACTGTTTTCCTATTTTCTGATGTAATACATTTTATATGTGCCAAAATGCTTGTTGTAATATACAGATTCCTTAATGCACCTTTCGACTTTCAAACACTCACAATTATTCCCCTTACCAATTCTCACAGTAATCAAATAACTCTCGTCTCTGCCATTTCCTCCGCGTCATTATTGCGTTCTCCTGTCCTGTTCTTCCTGATATGATGATACGTGCAACGTTTGTGGTGTGGCAAGAAGTTACTTTCCCATCCTAGGCATTAGTGCATTCCCCTAGCTATCAACTCTAACGGCAATACCACCTTCGAGATAGCCTTACCACAGGTTTAATGAGAACCTCATTATCATAGTTCTACCGCTCTTCCAGCTCGCTATCGCAGGAGAAAGAAGCGCTAGTTTTAAGCAACTGCGTTATCGTAATGAGCGACTAATTGCAGAAGCGATTACTGATAATTTGGAAAGGCGTTTAATTTTGGAGCGCATCCACAAGAGACTAACTAAAAGTAGAGACTTGTTGAATTTCATTGCTCGAGGGGGATATTCCGATATCAATAAAAGATACTTAAAATGTAGTAGCTGTACCTTAATTAAATAGCAGAAATATCTCCCGCGTTGCATATTAAAAAAATAATAAATATGCATATTTGATTCGGTGAATAATTTTGCTAAGACAGTCTTCGTTTAGTATTAAATGACTGGTATACAGCTTGAAAAAAATATTTTAAGGTTAAACAATCCTGTTATTTATATCATATTTTGATTTTATTACTGTACAAGTAATGCTTAATCAGCTACTTAATTTTGTTTGAATCAACTATTTTCTTATGCATCAAATATGGGCAACTTTTTGTCTCTGATATGATAATAATTTTTGATATTTATTTTCAACATTATATGCCATTGAAAATAAACTTTTACATCTTAGGTTGGAAATAAAAATTGAAAATAAATTTATATATCTTTAAGCCACAATATTATAAATGTGGTTATATGTTTAAAGATCATAAGGTTATGTGAATATAATTAGCAGTCCAATTTTGTTTTTAAAAAAATTACGAACAAAGTAACGTATTTAAGATAAGCATTTTTGGCCGCAGATACAAATGCAGAAAAAACAGCTGATTTATTATAAATTACTTTTCATAAAGAAAATGTCATCCTTGGTATTTGATATATAAACATTGAGATATTTCACGTATTAAAATTTAAATTTTTACCACCGTTTTATTTTAGTATTCCTAAACTTAATAGTGCGATGAATATTTTCAAGAACAAATAATAAAACTGATGCTTATTTACTAATGCAAAACATTTTGAAAAAATATCTTTTTTTTTTAGAATAAAAATTCGGCTAAGAACTCCTCTTATTGATTAAATTATCTTAATTGTTTCTGAATTATTTCTGAAAATGTTTATTAAATCCGTCTCTCCATGTGCATTCCGAACTTGTTTATTTTTACATGTAGTAAATAACCATGCATTCTCAGCTACTTTTCTTTAAACTAATGGATCATTAATTACTACAAACAGTTGAAAACTCTGCTTTAAACAACACAAATTTATTGCATTTTAAAAAAAAAATAATTAAATTTTCATTGAAATTATTCTGTTAAAATTAGTGACAAAAATATCTATGATATTCCTAAATCTCACAATTATTCGTCACGTTTATTTTCGTTAACAATTTATGATATTTATTATATTCTAGGGACGAGATTCTGTTGAAGAAAAATTTGGTTGATCCATCGGAGCATGATGGAAAAGACCCAGATGTTATTCCTCCACAAAATTCATATTGTGCTGAAATGGAGCAACCTGGTGGAATTCCGAATATGCTTTTGCCTCCGAATGGTATACGTATATATAAGAATTGGATAAACAAGCTGATAATCAGTCAACATATAATTTTCAAAAACTCCTAATTTTAATTGATTAGTAATTATTTGTTAATTATATTAAAAGGAAAATTACTTTTTCAAATACATATTAATTCGCAGATTTGTATTTAATTTGAAACAAAGCCAAATAAGTTTCCAAGTAGTTTGCCTGCACGCAAATCCAATGATACTCTTTAAATATAAAAACATTTTATAGTTTATTTAAAATCAAAACTTTGTTATTAAGATGTTTCAGATGGTATTTAAAATTTAAGGAAAAAAAACTTTTAAATTTTCGTTTTAAACGGGTTTATGTTCTATTAATAAGAAATTTTTCAGAAGAAATGTATACCGCAATTAGAATATGAACTGAAATAAAGTGTAAAAGTTTTACCGTCTTCTGAATTTGAGAACAATTTAGATTTTTAAAACAACTTAATATAGATTTTAGAATATCTCCAGAAACACTTAGAATATCTTCAGAAAAATTCGCCTTTTTTATGTTATGTGCTTTGCATTTTGAATGGTACATTTATTTGACTTAAATATAGCTGAAATATTTGAATCATGCAAAATGTAATCTTTGAGAAAAATATTTAATTCATGTAAAAAATGATTATAATTTCCTGCAAAATATTGATAAATCTATTATTTTATTACATAAGATTTAAATTTAAAAACTTTGTTGGCGCTGTATCAGATAATCATAAATGTACAATCCATCTGCGTGTGCTCTTAGTAATGAAATCATGAACAAGGAATATAACTTATCCAGTACTTAATTCATTCTGTGGCTTACGTTTATTGAGTATTTTAGTAAAAGGAAATCTAATACAGCTTATTATTTACAGACTATATCGGACCGGAAGAACGTGCCAACTATCGAATAGAAGCTGTGCAAGAAATGCCTTTTGATCCTGTTCCACAGAAAAGTGGTTTATACGAGGCTGGCTTTACTGGAAGTCTCCAGAGAAACCCAAAAGTAAATTTATAAGCATTAATTTAAATAACAGTAGGTTTTGTTAAATTTTACCAAATAGAATTCTTAAATTTTCTTTTAAAATTATTGAAATTTTAATTTGTAAATAGCACTGCATCTAAAAAATTTTCAATGTAATTTTTTATTAATGACATGTTGCTAGTAAATCGAGTCACATGTACTACTATAAAATATTAATTGCTTGTTTGTTTTTAGATACACTTATTAAAATGATGATAATATGCATGTTTAAATAATTTTCTCTTGTGTTAAGTAAATATTTTGCTACAAATCAAAAAGTGACCCTGAAGTTATAGGTTTTGCTCAGAATTATTCAGGTAAATCCTGATACAAAAACATGTTTAAATACCGGATGCAATGATTCGGATGAGTAAAATCTACCCTATAGATAATTTCCAATACTTTTAAGTCTATAACTTTAATATTTGAAACGCTTATAAAGTAAACTGGGATTTCAAGAAATTGCATAGTTGCCGTCAGATGGATAAAATCACTATTTTAGCAGATAAATATTAATTAATAATATAGCAATCTTTTCAAATAGATCTATAAATCAGATTAGTGTAACATGTTTGAATAAAAAAAAAGGCCGGAATGAAAGATGTCACATCTAATCGCATTATACGGGAACAATTTTTTAATCTACCTAATGTCGATAAAAACGAATCTAGCCATTTTATTCCCTAAAAAAAGAGTTCTTCCTCTTTCTTTAATCAATTAACATCTTGGATCTTCGCACTGTGACAAAAAATGCATGGATCTTCGCCAGTGATGTGACCTAAATAGTTCCAGGAATAAATGGCACAAAAGATCGTTCTTTTGTTGGATGGAATTCACTGGTAAGTTCGAAGGCGATTGATTTTGTGATTAGTGACTCTTTGATATGGTTATTATTAGCACATTCTTCAATAGAATCGAAATGTCTGTTATATAAACTTTGATGATGGAATGAGATTTGGTAAGATTTCCGAGATAGGAATGATCGAAAAACTCTTTTTTTGTGGAAGAGAATATTTATTTCAATATTCTTTAAAACTGTATTATAGTTTCGATTTTTGAATCTGTGGGAACTAAGATAATCAATTTTTAAAATATATATATTCTGAAAAGAATATAGTTGGATGACACATATAAATAATGTCAAAATTGTTTTGTTTCATTCTATTTCAATTGATTTCTTTTGATATATTTTAATGTATTTTTAAAACATTTCTCTTACTTTATTTTGTCTTATCGTTATTGTATTTTAACCATTATAGATATTTCTTAATAATACAAAATATTAATACGCTCGTTTATAGTAGTGAAACGAGTGAAACGAAAATTAGGTAATTGGTTTAGGTATTCCGAGATTTCATCATAAAACGGTTTTTGAAATGGCGGTTACATTTGATTACAATTAAATAAAAACAAGCGCTTGGAATGGGAAATTTATAACAAAATTAATGTAATGTATCCATTTACTTGAATTTGTTTTACTTATACCTTCTCAATGTGGTTATATGTCGCATGAAAGTCTTCGGGAGAGAAAAAATAAAGTTATTAATATTTTAAGATTTGATATTTTTGCATAGAATTATTTTAATGGAGGTAATTAGCAAAATAATGTTACACACAAAGTTTCATCACATAGATCATCAGCTATCAATTTTGAAAAAAGAATTACGTCACTAAGCGATTGATGAGAAATGGAGCTCTACTGAAAGTACACATTGATTTTCTTAAAATGTTATCTAGATATTTCCATCATGACAAGTTAGATTTTTGAATTTCATTTATCACTGAGTGTTTTTGGAATAAGTAAAGCATTCAAAATAATTAAGGGGAAAAAAAACGATATTCATAAAAAAAAAATCCTTCTGAATTTTCTGTACAGTTTAGGAAAATGTAAGAAATCCTTTAATTCCCTAAATTTTTACTCATAAATGACATAAGATATTTTTTTCAAAAATCTCTAAGTTTTAAGAACAACATTGGTTATATATCCGCGTGCAACGAGTTATATTATTATTTCTATAAGAATCAGACTTTTTTCATATAATCCAAGTTCTGTTCATTTATTTATTTTTGTATTTTACAGCATCGACAAGAAGCATACATTGATTTTTGCCCAAATCAGCCTGTTGTTGCTCCTAACATTTGCCAATATGATGCCAATGCCGTGCCCTTCGCAACTTTGGACTATCATCGGAGACCTCCGCAGGCGATGGTAGGAGGAGTAATGTGTCATCCTGAAATCGAAGACGAGCGAAGAACTCTACCAAGAGGTAGATCCGGAATGCACAACCCCAATTTCCATGGAAGCAGGGTAAGTCTCGATCTCAAAGGTTATATATATATATATATAAATGTACACTCTACTTGTATTGTGTTGTACTTTGAAATATCTTTAAATATCAGATATGACTTAAAAAGTCGGTTTTAACTGTAATGCAATAATAAGTAAAAAGGAATAAATGGCTGATAAATGTTTGAAAATATTGAATAATGAGGTTTAAGTGTAGTTTTATAAATGCCTCACACTTATTTATGTATGAGAAATTTAGCTGATTATTTCTTAACTTGTTAAGTAATCAGTTGGGAATTATTAAAATATTGTTATAATGATGCTAAGAATAATTTTTCTATAATTCTCAACTGATTGTAGCTTTCTGAAATTTGAGATAAGTATTAAATAAAGTTTCTTATTATAATTTTTTGTTCAGTGGGATGGTAATGCATCTTAAATTTTTCAAAACGAAAGAATGAGAACTGAGAATTACGTGTTTGAAGCACCTAAACCTCATTTTTCTAGTATAATTGCTCACTTCAAAATGTCGAAGAATTTTTCTAAAACTGACCATTTTAAACAAATTATTTTCCCATTGAAGGATTTAGAATATACAAGGTATCGAATGAGAATAACGTTGTTGAAATCATGTTTTTTTCCATATATCAACTAAGGAAATAAACATAATAAAAAGAAATTTGTGTAATCCTGTTTTATATACTGAATTACATTTTTCATTCAAGTAAATACTGCTTTATATTGTTGGACACATATAGATCGAAGATAATTCAATCGATGCAAATTAATCATTGATGTTACAATAATTTAAAAGCAAGCTTTCTTTTAATTAATTTCCTGTATTTTATTCTAGTTCTGTAATTTAAGGACCATTATAGCTATTATTATTTATAAAACACATAAACGTTTGGCAACTGGATTACGTAAAATTTGCTTTTATTAATTATGCATAAATAATTTAGCTTATTTTTCATATTGCCATGTAAGAGGACTAAGAATGCAATATTTTAGAGTGGAAATTCAATAAAATTAGAATATTACAAACAAAACGAAATTGTTCTCTGTTCTGAATTTAATGGTATTTCAAAGTATATTTGAATTAAAAAAAATGTATTACATTTTGGCAAAATGAATGCATTTAAATTGTAATAATGATGTAATTTTGATACATTTGTAAACATGTGTTTAACATATGCAATATTTTTATAATTTTGCATCATATATATACATAATTATCCATAATACATTATCAAATCGGAATTATTGTTTTATGATAGAAAAATCAGAATTTATTTCATGTTTTTGCATGCGTATTATCAAACAAATACATGTAACATATGTTCAATATTTAAATAAGCTCAGTATGTATCTCTCATAAATTATATTCTGAATATCTTATTATAATTATAGTAGTTTTATTTTTAATAATTTCAGTTGTTATTAATTTTGTCATCTTAAAAACAATAAGTCAAAGCATGTAAATTTAAATTCTTAGCTTTTCATTCAAATTTTGTTTAAAAAAATAAAATTTGTGTATTGTATGTTTCCTGTACTTTCTTTTAAATGTGTTATATGTGCTTAAACTCAATGTATACTTAAATACATTGAATTACTTGTATATAGTTTATGCAAGATAATCGGATTTTTCAATTGCAAAATTCTGAAAATGAAGCATTATATTTATTTTAAAACTTTTTGCTGGGAAATTGTTCATAGAACAATATTTGAAAAATTTTTCGTAGGTAAGTCTTAAAACAATCTTTAATAAACTGGTGTGTGAAATTGTTACTTTTTTATATTTAGTATTAGATTATTTTGCTTAAAACTTATTTCATGTATAAATTACTGTTTGATATTTTTTTATCACTTTTAAATCTTTATTTTTAAGTTTTGCATAAAATGACTCTGAATAGTTAAAAAAAATTGCATTGATGTAGCTTGCTTAGATAAATTAACTCTCTTTTTTTTAAAAAAAAAAATACCTTGCACAAAAAACTGTAGGCAAGAAACGGATTTATTGTTTGAAATTCTTGCAAAAATATGCTCAATATGTAAAAACGTACAAACTGAAAAAAAAATGTTTTGTGCTTATGAATTGTTGAGCTAGAAGTATAATTGGCAAACGCTTTTTTTTTTCTTCATAAGTTTGTGCTTCATAAAATTATGAATTTTTATACCGCTTTTTTATTTTTCCTTCTTCTTCCATTTTGAGTTACTTTTTGAAAAAAAAAAGTTTTTCATCATTTTGATTAATTCTAATTATTTTTTCATCATTTGAATATATTTTCAGTATTATATAGAAACGGAATTTCCATGAGTTGCAAGAGAAAGACTCTTACCAGGTCAGTTTTTATTAAAGTGATATTTTTACATATTTTTGAAAAAGTTAATTTTGTCAAAAAGGCAACCAATTTTGATACATTTTGCCCACAAAGGGTGCATAATTTACATTTGAAAATATATTCATATGGTGTATCCATTTATTTCTTGCCATTAAATTATTCAGTTTAATTTTAAAACTGGAATAATAAATGAAATATTTAGCTTAATTTCCTTTTAGTTATATTTGTTTTTTATTACCGTTCTTTCTATATCGAATAAACGTTAAACACATTCATAAGGATTTATCTTTGTAGGCCTTCAGGATTTGAGAAAAATAACTTAGAATTACAATTCTTGTAGTTATGTTTTCATTTCTTTTCACACTTATTAATGAATTAGAGTAGAAAAATTCAAATTCTTATATTAATGTTATAGCTATGAAAGGTGAATAATATGCCAAAGAAAAATCTGAATTAAAATGGAAAGAAATGTCTTTTTTATCAAATGATAAATTACTCTTCGAAAAAATAATCTGAAGAAAAGATAAATAAAAAATTTAAATAATAACACTTATTAATGTGACCATTTAACTGAGTAGTTATATCATTTGTTTTCTATTACAAATTTGAAAATTCTAGAGAAATTAATAGTTTTATCTGTATTATTTAATAAAAGCAACTAAACTTAAAATAGCCCTGTGAGAAGTGTTTTTTCAGTTATTCAAAAAAAAACCTAAAATACCAGCTTTGTTACAACAATGCACTTATAAAAAAATTTTGAGTTTTCCATGGAAATTTTAAGAAATATTATCAAAGTACCTATAATATATAAAAATATATCTATTTCTTAAGAAAATTAGTTACATTTCTTCCAATTATATATTTCATCTAAGAATGTTAATAGGATAGTGGTAGATATGATACAGTACATTAAAAAGTTTCCATGTCGGACAACTTATACGATCTACTTAACATATCTTTTTCATTTAATAGGTAATATCTTTGTTAAAATGTTTTATATAGGTATTTTTTAATGTATTTCAGTCTTTAGATAAAAAAAACCGTACAAAAGTAATTAAAGGATAACAAAATAATTACACTTGCAAATCATGTCTTATTTAGCAAAAGTTATCTCACATTTTATTTTTAATACATTTTTACTCACATTTCAAAATCTATCTTATTTGTTTTATGTTTATTTCCCCCCGTTTCAATGTATAATTACTTCAAGATAATGTAGCATACATAAAGTAAAATAGATTTTATTTAAGTTTTGTTTCTGATAAAATAATAATGATTGTGTTTTAGGAGGTGTACACACCCCCTCGTGGTAGAAGGACAACAATTTCGACACCTGTTTGATGTGAGACTGTTCCACCGAAGAAGTGTCTCAAGAAAGTTTCGACAATTTTGATCGATTGTCTTTCGAAAGAAAAATCTGTTTTCGTGTATTTCCATTCCGAAATTTCATAAAATCCTGATGACGGAGATGGATTTACATAGAAGATGACACACAAATGTGTTCAAGGCGGCAGTTTTCAGTCACAATTGGCTTCCAGCTCTTGATAAATAAACTGCACCATAATATATCTTAAAATTTGGAATGATGAAAATAGTTAAAAATGATAAAAAATTATCCCGTTCTGCATTTTAATAATTTTCAGCATTATCCACGATATTTAAACTAGGGTGAGGAAAGGTGATAATGCACTTAACGATTATTATTTACATCCAAAAAATCAAAACTTAAAAATATCTATGGAAAAATGCTTAAAATATTATAATTTAATTATATTTATGGATCTAGAGTGCTAATGAACAAACCATGGAAGCTTTTAAAAATCTTGGATATGTATAAAAATGTTTTATTTAAGACACAGATGTGAATAACATAAATGAGATAAATAAATTATTTGTATAATAATACAAAATGTATTTAATTGTATTTTTAATTTGATAACATTCACATATTGATATTTTAAATGTTTACGTTATATTATCGAGCATATTTTGTTAATTAACACTTGACTTCAACAATATTTAAAAGGAGTACTATTTAGTGGTAAATTATCCTTGCATATGTATTGGTGCATCAATTTAAATAATTGAGCTGGAGGCCAATTAGATTTACTTCAATGTTGTGCCTTGGCTTATGGAAAAGTTAAACACTGTGTTTCTACATAAACTGTACATGGACTCTGAATTTGTAATTCTAAGACGATTGAAGTTGATGTATTTCACACAATCTCTAAAAAAAACCAAAGACATACTTTTTACTTCGTTATAAGAAACAACGTGAAATGCTGTATTAGAGGTATTAAATAAGTAATATGAAAGGTAATTAAAGTTAATCATTGCATGTCTAAACTTCCAAGGATTGATATTAATAATAATTTTTCTTATTGATCCTCAGAAATTTAAAAGCTAATAAATTAACTTGTGTTGCTGTCCTTTTTTTTTTTAATTTTTAAACTAATATGCCACAGTTAATATTTAATTTCGAAATGTTTCAAATAAGCACAAAATATATTTTTGTATGTAAGTGCAAATTACTAAAACTTTCTTCTTAAATATGAAGCCTTTAGAAGTAATTAATCATATTTATCCATGAATGTAGGATCAGTTATACAATTTTTAGGACAAAATCAACTGCCGGTGAGTTTTCAACTATGCTTTATCTTCATATCGTGTAAAAAAATTGCTTATTACGTACAAATATTTAAGTTCTCTACGATGTTATGTTCTAATCCATTTCAATCAAACATTTTCCAAAAGTTTATTATTTGTATTTGTAATTTATATTCTTACAATACTAGTTAAAAAGAAGAAAATAGGTTATTTCTTTTACTTAGACACATGATATTGAAAGATACCAAAACAAAATCATTCGCTATTCAAGACCAGAAAATAATGAGAAATAATACCTACGAAAATAGTAAAGTGAACGTTGCTGCTGTAAAATAGTTATTTCCCAGTGCTCTAACATTTTTGGTACTAATGTGTGTGTACATATAAAAGATTTTTTTACATATTTAAAAAAATTGTACTTAACGAATTGGTTATATTGAAATCTATCACGTTTAATTTTAAAATATAAACCTGGTGCTTCTTTCAAAATGGAGAAGAAAAAATCGGTTACAATAATGGGATTAGTGTATGTAACTTTTGCGAAAGTTGCATTGGACTTTTTCCCCAATAAACATGTTGTTATAAATCTTCCAGTTTTAAGTGATATTATTAAAATGTAAAATAATACCAGTATTTTGTCTTTTTTGAAGTTATTTCATTTTGTGTTTATAAAGTAAGCGATGAATTTTCGTTCCTCTGAGTTTTTAATAATTTCCTTTCTTCAGTGAAAACAACATATTATGATTAATATAATTATATTATCAGAATTAAATCTGTATGAATAAATAGTCTTTGGAGGGATTTTATTGCTGATATAAAAAAAATTATATATTAAGACTTTAAAAAAATGTTTTTATTTCAAGGGAATTTAATTATAAATATTTGTCACTAAGTAGTCTCATGCTTTTAAGAAATGGAATTTTTTTCATTATCTTATTCTTTGGAGCAAATATCTCTGAATCTCTTAAAAAACCATGAAATGTGTTTCCAGTAGAACGGATACTATTAAAAAAATTAAAGCAACTGGAAATTGGTATTTAAACACTTACATTTGGGCTATTTGGAGACATCTGTCATTTCCCAATGGCTACAATAATTTTACTATGTTGATAACATTTTGAATTGTATTATTATCAAGCACTTGAATTCAAGTCTTCATTATTATTATTACTATACCACATTAATTTTCTATATTTTTAACACATTCGTTTTGCTTAATACATTGATTTGTGAATCTGAACTCTCGTTTTCAGGATCCATATTTAAGTAATTTAAGTATCCAAGTAATTTAACCTGAAGTAAGTATTTTTTTTTTATACATTCTAAATTTGAAAAGGAATTTCCGATTATTCTCACACAAAACCGTCAGGTAAACTCTTACAAAAAAAGGAAATTTACTGGTAATATACAAGATGAATCGCTAAGCAACAGTGAGTCTTTGAAAAGGATTTAAAAAAACTAATGTTGTTTCATCATATTAAAAATTACTGTAGTTTTATTGGTTATGTGGTAATTGACAAACTCATTAACGTTTTCAAATATTCATACTTATTTTCTTGCAAAAACTCTAATGGAAATAACACACTAACTGAGAAATCCATTAGAAGTTTATTTTGTATTTATTCAATGAAATCTGAGAACTGCAGTATGTTTTGTTTTTTCAGAAATTAATATATATATATTTATATATGCATCGGATGAGAACAATCAGTTAAGGTCGTCTCGCAATGGCAAGAAATTTCTTTCACCAGTTGCTGAAAGATCTTGTAATAATGCTAATTATATTTTACAAAAGTACAGTAAAAATTGAGGAAACATCAATGCACACTACTGCTTTAGAAATGGTGAAACTCATAAATTCGACAAATATTATCAGCGAGGATGGTACTTCAAACACCCGTGATTTTTCATCTCTCATTAGGATATTTACTGTTATGTGGGGCAGAACTAGAAAGATGCTTCCATAAAGAAATGGCTAATTAATACATATGGAAAAAATACTCCAGTAATAAAACTAGAATGTGTCTGGTACTTCCAAGAAAGAATGGGGGATTGAAGTAAAGTAATAGGAAGTCAATTGGTAGAAAGGCCAAATTGACTTCAGTACTACGTATTTTTAAAATGTAATTAAGTACAATTAAGCATGCATTATAGATATGCGGAAAGCAGTTTGAGCTGTGTATTTTCATTTCCATTCAACTGATAAAGAACTATTATGCAGCTTTTGTCCTGAGGATACAAATTATTGGTGTAAGCACCAAAAATATAAATTTGAATGTTATGCAGCTGCTTTTAAACATAAAAGAAAACTTCTAATGACAGTAATGGATTCCATAAACCAATATTCAATAATCTATCGCAATATAAACATCTACTCGAATGGCTAGGGGGAAACATAAAATAATAATGAATCCATAAATTCTTTAATATGGGGTTTATACCCAAATACCATGAGTTGTGGAAGAAGGATACTTGAAATTTCTACAAATGAAGTAGTTGTTCTTTTTAATGATGACACTAAAAGTAATCAGGCAATTACATGAATTGACAGGTGATGAGCGTGTATAAATTTCACAACTTCTATTTATTCAGATCTAAAAATTGTTCAGACTGTCGAGAGAAATTTTAATCTCCGTTCAAAGAAGTTAAAAAGTTCAAGAAGTTAAAAGAACGTTGTTAATGGATTTTAATAAAAATTTATCTGTAAAAGTAGGAGCTTTAAATGCGCGTATCGAATTTTAAAATATAATATTTTTGAATGATTAAAGTGGTGCGTTTATACTAGAAAGTCTAACAAAATAATTTAATTTTTATAGTAAGTAATTGTGACCTAAAGGTTTAATAAATAATATTTATAAAAGTTTTAACTTTATTTTGAAAAAAAAAGCAAATATCACTTTAACAAAATGAATTCAATATTCTGTGCTTTTTGTTTTATTATAAATTATTAGTATAATATTTATTTTTATTTCAAGTTATTATTATAAATGGTTATTATTGTCTTCACAAACCTCACATTACTTTTGATTCACCTTTCAGTATTACTTCAAGAAATAAATTAATATATCTGTAAAGCTGATATGAGTTTTACGTTTTAATATCAACTTTCTTAGAACGTAATTTATAGCATTACGTGCATGATATTTTCAAAAACATTTCATGGAATTAGATTAAATATTCACAGTAGATTCTGACCATATCAGTACTCAAAATAATGAGCTATTTTAATTTTTAATGAATAAATTTTAAATTACAAGTTTTTAATAGCAATTATACTTTTTTTTTTTTATAAAATTCAAAAATAAAATATTAAACGTTTGTCAGTGTTCCATGTTTCATAATTCTTAAATCACGTATTTGGACTAATACGAAAAAAATGTATACTTATAAAGTTAACTTTCTTTAAAAAGCTGCGCGTAGTGCATATCATTTGCAAAAAAAGTTTTAAAATTCCTAGTTACAATTAATTCAATTGAAAATTTACAATAACTTCGGAATTCTTCATTGTATTTGTTTCAGTTAATAAAATACCTGTCTTTTGATTACCCGAAAGCTTATTTTCTAAGAAACGATGTAAAAATTTTTAAGATTTTAAAAATTCAAGCGATTTTTTTTTGGAGGGGGGGCTTTATAAAATGTTAAAAGGCTTCTTTTTCTTTTAACAACAACGGTTCTTCGATCTTACGGATATTAAGTAATACATATGATTGCTAAACGTATATAAAACTTTGTTTTAAATATCAGTAGAATGTAAATTTCAATATTTCGTAGAATGCAACTAAGCAATACATAATAGATACTGATCTATACATCTATAAAATTAAACTGTCAAATATGCAACTGCACATTGAGTTAGCTTGTAGTATATGCACATGAAATTTTTCTATAAAAAAAATTCAATAGCAGTTTTACAATGAAAATTAACGAATTATTAACATAATTTGCAATGAAAATTAACTTGAATAATCCCAAATCAGTAACATACAATAATTCAGATATTTAGATAAAATAATTTAAAATGTAATAAATTAGTTATAAGAATAAGGATATAAGTTATCTTTTCGCGATATTTGCTTATTGAAGAAGTCATATTTCCAGCAAGTGTCGTACTCATTCTTAATTCCGTAGTAGAAGGCTGGATAAAGAACATTTTTTTACATGGCGTACATTAAACTTGAAATTCTAAACAAGAAAATAAATAAAATCTTCAAATATGTTTGCTAAATATTATTAAATAAAAATTGTGTTAAAATTTTGTATTATTATTCATTACTGAAACCATCTTAAGAAATATATTTACTCTGAAATTTAAAAAAAGTTATCTTCGCATAACAAATCAATAACATATTTATTTATAAATATTCGATTTTTGCTTAGAGAACTCTTATTATTGAAGTAAAACTTCTTATTTATTTCTAGTGTATATATTTTTCAATTCTTATAATTATGTGAAAACAATATATATTTTAATGATAATCACATAATAAAACATCATTTCTTCGGATTTATTGCTAACATTGTGCTTAACATAAATATATTTGTGGGAATTATTATAATACTAGTGATCAAATAATACAGCATTTTGAAATATTTTACCGGTATAAAGCTAACAAAAAAATTTGATTGAAGCAAAGTTTTCTAAGTCTTTTTTCACAAATAGTTTGATAAATATATCATTGAAACATATACATTTATTTTACAATAATTTGTTTGTTTATATTAGATATACTAGACAACAATTAAATTCAAAGAGAAATATATATATCTATATGATTAGAAATAAATTTCAAATCTATAAATGGTTAGAAATAAATTTCAAATCGTAACGTAGCAGTGTTACTACTATAAAGTGTCATAAAAATGACAAAACATATATTTTAGCTAAAAAATATCCAAAAAATAGCTTACAAGAATTCATTAATCAAAACAACATTACAAGAATAATTCCTATGACTTAACGTGAAATCCATTTATTCTAGCAGAGACTTAAAAGGTCCATTGAATAAAGATAGTGATTTTTGTTTTCAAAGTTGGTTGAGAAAACTTCTAAAATGTTTTATTAAACCAGACTCTAAAAATTAATTTTCTTTTGCAATTAAAAATGTTACATCTTGATATACAGGGGAATTTAATAAGAAAAATAATTAAAATTTTCATAATGTATATTTTTCTTTCAATATGAGATAAGATATAGCTTAATCATATATCATTCTTTTAGCCAATATGTGGCACCATTATTTTATTGAATATACTTCCTGAATATTTAAATATACCTAGCAATCCTACATATTATCATATAACAGGTCAATTGAAAAGTTCCCTGCCTGACACATAGATGGCGCTACTAGAATTAAATCCATATGTTTTTTAGTTAGCCCTAACCCTCAAATGATGCGCGTATAAATTTGACAGCTGTCGGATCATTAGTTTGAGAATTATAGCATTTTGAGCGAAGCAACTTTTGTTATTGTGAAAAAAATGGATAAAAAGGAATTTCGCGTGTTGATAAAATATTGCTTTTTTAAGGGAAAAAATACAGTTGAAGCAAAAACTTGGCTTCATGCCAAGTTTCCGGACACTGCCCCAGAAAATCAACCATCAAGGATTGGTATGCTAAGTTTAGACGTGGTGAAATGAGCACCGAAGACGGTGGACGCCCAAAAGAGGTTGTTACCGACGAAAACATTAAAAAAATCCACAAAATGATTTTGAATGACCGTAAATTGAAATTCAATGAAATAGCAGACACTCTAAAGATATCAACTGAACGTGTTTATCATATCATTCACGAATATTTGGGTATGAGAAAGCTCTGTGCAAAGTGGGTGCCGCGCGAGCTCACTTTTGACCAAAAACAACGACGAGTGGATGACTCGGAGCAGTGTTTGAAGATGATCAAGCGTAATAAACTCGAGTTTTTGCGTGGATATGTGACAATGGATGAAACATGGCTCCATCATTTCACTCCGAAGTCCAATCGACAGTCATCCGAGTGGACTGCACACGATGAACCCGCTCTAAAGCGTGGGAAAACTTACAAGTCAAGTCAGTGAAAACGATGGCAAAATTCCATGAATTGGGCTTCGAATTGCTTCCTTATTCTCCAGATCTGGCCCCCAGGGACTCTTTCCTGTTCTCAGATCTCAAAAGAATGTTCGCTGTGAAGAAATTTTCGTCGAATGAAGAGGTGATCGCCGAAACTGAGGCCTATTTTGAAGCAAAGGACAAATCGTACTACAAAAATGGTATCGAAAAGTTGGAGGGTCGCTATAATCAGTGTATCACCCTTGAAGGGAATTATGTTGAATAAAAAAAACTAATTTTGCCAAAAAAATGTGTTTTACTACGGTAGGCCGGGGACTTTTCAATTGACCTGTTATATTTATTTTACCTGAAGCAAATGCCTTTTTATTAATTTTTATGCTGATATTTACATGGCATTTTTTAAAATTAATTATAAATATTTTACCATTGTAAGAATAATACTGTAAATTGTTCAAAAAAATTTTTAAAATTTTTCATCCATCTAGAGATAGACATATTTCGTATATATTTAAAAATGTAGCTGTTTTCTTAAAACAAAATTGTGAAATTTATTTTCTGAAAAGTACACAATTACGATGAAAGTAAATGGGGAAGAACTATGGCCAATCCCTTCCAAATAAAAAGTGCTACTCTTTCGTAAGTCAACTTGTGTGTGGCTTCACTTTACTTCATTCTTCTCAGTCCATAACTTAAGGCAGTTCTTTCCATTCCTTCTGAGAAATGGCCCTGCAGAATACAGAGAATAAAACGAACCAAAATAATTTTTGCCTCCTCCTTACTTTGTTAAAGTAAGGAGGATTTTTCTTCCTCAAATCTTGTTGCTTAGATTCCGCAATAGTGAAGTAAACTTAATACTTTTATGAATTTAATGAATAATTTCAATATGATTCTTTTCACATTCCATTTCAATTTATTTCCTAGTAATTTATAACAAAAGGCATTATAATCTGTAGTGTATGTACATACACGCATAATGTTCCATAATTATGTATATAAATACTAGAGGTTCTCGTTGCCCCTATTTTATTTCGATGAAATAGATATAAAGAATGAAATTTTAAATTCAAAGGTAATTTTTAAAATATCATTAAAAATATATTAGGACTAAGAAAAAAGCTAATAAATGCTATATATTAGGACATAAAAAAAGAAGGAAAGAAAAAGAAACAGGTGTTCTGTAAAATTTATTAGAAAAATATGTAAGATAGATTTAAAATGCCCTCATATTATTTAAGATAATGCTTTCTCTACTTTGTAGAGATATATAATTACAAAAACAATAATAATAATCAGTTATTATACTACAGAATATTGTGCGCTATGTTTCACGAATGAATCATTTAATAATTAAAATTTTTATAATATTATCAAGAAATATATGAATTGTATTTCCATAAAAATATTAAAAATAATAAAACGCTTTCATATATAACAAAGAAAAATTCAGATTTATTTTTAATTATAATATCTTTAAAGAAAATTGGAATAATTAAACGTTTAAATTTAATTAATACATAAAAAATATACTTGTGAAGAGCACCAGTATTTTATAATAGGATATTTAATAATAATCAAAGATAGAGTTTCAAAAAATATGCCGAGTGATATATAAGCGCAATAGAATTAAAAGTGACAAGCTGATCATATGCGACAAAAAGCATTACAAATGACTTCTGGTTTAAGTAAATTATAATTGATTTTTTATATAAATACTAGAGTTTGTATAGTTTGTAATATTTTTCAATTATTTGCATTGGTTGACATCCATCAATAATTTAAATATTTCTGATGCAGCGATAAGTTCAAAATTTAGTGATGAGACTGAAAAGTAGAAAAGAAGTAGCTGACTCAGCTCGGATGAGTTGATAAGCTAGCAATTTATTATTCAATTCTAAATTAAGATTCTTGCTAATTGAGAAAAAATAAACTCAGAGAGAAAGCATTAATTAAAATAATCATTGAAAAGTATTCAGTTCTTTTCTACTTTTCAGTCTCATCACTAAATTTTGAACTTATCGCTGCATCAGAAATATTTAAATTATTGATGGACGTCAACCAATGCAAATAATTGAAAAATATTACAAACTGTACAAAAGCTTTTAGTACTACGAAAATTTACACTAGTAATTATATATGTAAATGTGTGAGGGTGAATACAGACAAATTTTAAAACTTTAATTAATAAACAATTTTAAAAAAAAGTACGAAGAAATAAGAAATCAAAATAGAAACATTCAATGAAACAATGAGAATGGAACTGCGCAAGTCGAAAGGTAAATTTAACTTTGAAACTAAATATACGGTCTTAAGCTAGATTGATAGGGCCAACCTGCAGCCTTTGCTATTTGATAGATAAAATGGGATTGCAAGTAAAAAGAATAATAAGTTGTACTTCAGGAAATTTGTAAAAAAAAAAAAATGTCAGACACTAATGAAGTAAAAATAAATAATGATAAATATAATATAAAGCATTGCTTACAAAAAAATTTAATTAAATAAAAATTCCATTCAGAAAGTAGATACGTAAAGCAGTATCCAACATAACGAAATGCTCAAACGTTGATCTTAAATTCTTCAAAAACCAAACGTTATAAATACCAGAAACATATAAGATATTCACAATTGGTTGGATATTGGTTTATTGTGTGAAATATTGAAGTTAGTAACAAAGAAAATAGATTAAAACGTGTGTAAGAAAATCTACACAGTAACTAAAGAAATTGTAATCTTTACATCTAGGTTAACAAAATGCTGACTTTGTTGAACCTCATATTTATAGATTTGAAAATAGATCACAGTATTCATAGACAGCCATTATATTTATGATATCTACAATATTTTTAAAAACTTTATGAGATAATCTTGATCCAAAATAGCACAAAATAATTTTTTTAACATTTTTGAATTTCTTTTTTATACATGAGTAAATTGTTATAAAACAGTAAGAAATTCAATGTAATATTCCTATAAATACATGTATGAAAGTTGCTATTCCAAAAAGAAATTATATGGAATTTAAAACTTTTCTTTCATCGTAAATATTGCTAACAAATGTTTATCTTTATACAATCTACTTCATTTAGAATCCTTATTTTTACCAAAAATATTAAAATTATCACTGCATTTATCAGAAATGTTGATGACTGCTTGGGAATGTGGATGACCTCACCCGACAATTGGAGCAAATTTGATAACAAATACCGTAGGAGAACATCAGAGAGAGTAGTAAGCGCCTGTCCTTGCGGATGGATGTGACGTCATACCCAACCCTCTTTATGCGTTGATCAGGATATACCGATAAGGTTATCATGTGTACCTTCTGCATCGAGAAGGGACCCCCCCCCCCCGTTATCTTTGAGATTGTTAAGTACGGAGAGAGAGATAAGCTCGTTGTTTTGATACATAAGTTCTATTCTAGTTAAAAAAGATGGAATGAATATATATGGAAATTAATTAAAAGCATTTTTACTCAAGATAAATTAAAAGTTTCTTACACAAGTTAGAAAGAATGTATTTTAAATAAATGATTTACTAGTTCTTATTTTTTCCGTGCAAAGTTGTTGAGTCAGATATTATTATTTAATGTACTTTTTTTCGTTTGAATGAAGAGTTAATGTATTTTAATCTGAATTAATTGGAAGATATTTTTTTTATTTCTTGGCATAAGGTTTATGAATTGAATATTTGTTTAGTACATTTTTTTTTCGTTTGAATGAATGGAAGTAATAAATTCTGAATTAAATAAATGAAAATAATTTTTTTTCGTATTCTGTTTTTACAAAAAGTTACCTATACTTTATTGCGAGTATAAGCTAGTTGAAATTTAAAACTTTTATATATGCGTACATTGTATGGAATCGAAATGTTTATTATTTTTGCAATTGAAAAGAAACTATTTTTTAAAACAATGGGTTATTTATTTTATTTTATTTATTTATATTGTAATTTTACTTCCTTGTTTAAACATTATTAATGTATATATCTTAATATTTTAATAAAATTCAAATGAATATACCATAAGAAACACATTTATATGAATAGGACATGGAATTTAACAGCTGTTTTGTATCCATTGAATTTAACTTTGTTCTTTGAAGACTGATGCAATCGTGTTTAGTACAAAATTATAGAATTATTCAGTAGGCTTATTTTTTCTGATATACGTATATCTTTTTAACGGCATTTTTGTTTAGTTCAATGAATTAATATATTCCGATTTATTTGTGTTAAGTATAGAAAAAAACCTTAAATTATGAAATAATTACATTTAATCATCAGTAATTTTATTGGGGGGAAAATTTATTTTACCGTTAATAGTTGAAAATATCAAGTTAGAATATTTACACACACATTTCTTTTCTAACCAATATTATATATTATCTGAATAGGAAAACGAGTTGGACCTCTTTTGAATATGAAATTCTAGAAATATTCAGTAGATTTATTTTAAAACGATTTTACAACAATTTTTTATACTATAATAATTATTTTTTCTTTAATGATCACTTCTTGAATTATCTTTCTTTTAAGACACATACACATTTAGTTTTTTTTCGAAAATTCCCTTCTTTAAAGTCTAACAATCTTGTTTGGTATTCAACAAGTTTATTTCTTATATTGTAACAGCTCAAGTTAATTCTTTTTCTAAAAACGTTTAATTAAATTAATTAATATATTCCGACTAAATTTAGATCGAATTGTTAGGTTTAACAAAAACCTCTTTCAAATTATCTAATAATTACAAGTAAGTTTATTAAAAACATACTGTTAATATTTAAAAAAATATTAAGTTAGAATTTCTACAAACAATTCTTTTCCAAATGAATTTTATATGGATAACATATCTGATGTACAGAAAAACTGATTAAACTTCGAACAATAACGATAAATATTAGGTATTTTATTAGTTAGATAAATATTAGTTATGAGTAGGAAAATAAGAATTTAAAATCATACCTTTAGAAATAAAAAATATTTTAAATTTAATTAAAAAATATTTTAAAAATTACACGTATAAGTAATGATTTCAGACAAACACAAGAATAAATATAGAAAATTATTTTTACGAAACAAAATTTTAAAAACATCTTCAGTTCTAAAGACAGGTAATAACAAGTACTTTTTGTATTTTGTTTGGTAGGCAGGTAGGCGAAAGGTACAAACATTATATATAAACATCATTTTCAATTCCTCTAAACTAAACTTATTCTCGCATCTTTCAACCGATTTTTCTTTGGCAATTCATGATACCAGTGCCGATTCGTGAGATGATCATCTACAACACGCTTCCTTTTTCTCTAAGGTACTTATACATTTTCGTTACCTCTTCTCTGAAAAATTAATTCTCGCGTGGCACCGAAAGAAAATGTAGCGATTATATATTGCTCAATCAAATCTTTTTCGTCGTCCTTGTGCAGCCCGATCGAGTCCTTTCCATTCTGGTATTTTTAATTATTTTTATTTTAAGTTTTTGTTTTGCATTTCAACATACATAGAGTATTAAATTTTATAAATTGGAATAAAAATATGATTTTTATTGACTTAAAAATCAATCCCTATTTCAAAATCGTGGTACATTTCTTGTTAATAATTGAAAATATTTCACAGAATAAACCATTCTTCATGTAATCCAACTTCACACAGTTTCAGGACATGTATTTTAAAACAATTTTACATTTTATTTGTTTCCTATCTAATTATTCTTCTGAATAATATCCTTTATGATTTGTCTTCCATATTCTGGTACTTATTTCTCTTTGTTCAAACCATGTTTCAGCTCAGACAAAGTATATAATCTTAAATAGAGCCTTGCAACTTCTTTTCTGAAGTTTTATAGCGGGATATTTTCATAAACAATGCTTTATATTGTATGAACATTAGCTAAAAGCATATCCACGGCATTGTTAAAGAAAGGAAAATAAATCTGTTTGACTCTAATTTTTACTTTGTGTTTGTATATTCCAGTCACATTCATCACTATTCATGCTCTTATTGTAATTTATAATGATAATACGTTTTGCTATTAACTCGGTTTTTTTTTTTTTTTTTTTTGCACTGTTCTACACCATGTTTTCCACACGTTTCAAAAGTATAACTTCTAAATTTTTTGGTAATATCTTAACAATGCTGTTATTTTCCCAAAAGAGTCCATATATCTCATTTAATACAAAATATCTATAATCGAAACTTCGCAAAATTCTTTCTTTACTTTTTATTTGTTTTTTCTGTGACATTTATTAATATTATTATATTTCATCCTTCTAGCCACATAAGTGTATTTCTTTCTTTCACATTTTTCATCAAATCAAAATTTGTTCATAAATATCGAAATAAATGTTATCTTCTTTCTGGTTTATCTAAGGTTTCTATTTTATTTAATATAACCGACGTCTTATTGTGTGACTTACTAGTTAGAGAACCTTTATAGATTACAGTGTTACAGAAATATCCTGAAGCACCACAACACATTCACCATGCTTGTCTGTAATAACTGTTTCAGGAAATGATTACCTTAAGAAAGCACTATTTGTTCTCCATGCACAAATTTTACGAAAATACTTCAAATCACATATATCTTTTCTTCAGATTATTTAAAGTATCAGTCGCATTTTAAATAAACTGTCCTTGTTTCCATTTATTATTAAGATACTTGTAACTATACTCTCATTAAAATGTAGGTTTCTCCTTATTTCAATATAATGTTCTTTGATATACATTTTTGTGCAATTCCAATATTTGTATGTTATCTCATTTGATCAATATATCTGATCTCGAGGTAGAAAATGAAATAAATTTCCCACAATGTCTCTAATTTTTTTTAATAAAAGTCTGCAGAGAGCGTAAGTTTATGACGATTTTCTGAGCTATAAGTGTCACACTGTGCAGTACACGATACGATTTATTAGATCTTCTGTGAGATCGTCTCGAAAACTTCTAATAGTGTTTCGTCCTTAGTTTTTTAATTTAATTTAATTTCACGTTGTTTGGATTCCATTTCTATATATCTAGACATATTAAATGAAACATTTTTCCATTACCCTTCGATAAGGGTATCATCCATTTTCTTTTTTCCTGAAACTATAATTTCATCAGACCTCATGATATATATTTCTAATGAACCTGGATCATCATTTGAAACTGTATCTTTCCATACGTTGTTAGTTACATGTCTTCCAAATCGGAAACATCATCTACTCTTTCCGGTGGCAATTTTATTATGTCTATAATACCACTAATGTTTTCTTCACTTACATCAAGATCATTATTTCAATATTCCAACATCCCAAGTCTTCTTAATGCTTGGAATTGTTTTCTGCTCACAATTAATTAAATAATAATTAATTAAAATCAACCAAACACTTAATAATTCAACAACTCTTCATAAGAGTACTTGTTTAACATTCATTTGATAAAATCCAACCAGGTTGGTTTCACTTAGTTCAAAAACGATAATAATCTGTAGATGACTCCTTTTTTTACATAAAAGTTCGTGGTCACTTGCACTAAAATTAAAAAATTATCTTGACCAAAGGACAAAACGGATTAGTGGGACATCACCATAAGTGTTAGATACTTTTATGTGTTTTTTCAACAAACTGGTATTTCTCACCTTCTAGTAACATCTATTAATCTACCCGATACACCACCTGGAAACAGCACCTCGTCCTCTCCACCATATTTATTATATTAGTCAGTACATCTCACACTTTCTTCAAAAAGGACATTTTTGAAAATGTTACAAAAGCAGATGAAACAAATCTCCTATTTATACTATAAAAGTATACATCCTTTTACTTAACAATAACCATTAGCTCCAAATGAAGATCATTGTATCTTTCAGATGGTAAAGCTATGAAGTAAATAATGTGCTCAATTCTGATACTATGCTTTCAAAACACCAATACATACAAAAGCAAAAAAAATCACAAACACCTCCATGTGAAAAAAAATAATTCCCTTATATATATATATATATATATATATTAAATAAGGGAATTATTTTTTTTTATATGTTCACTTAAATATTGAGCAAATATGAAAAAGCGTCATTTACAAGTAATTTTTTTTAAACAAATGTCTGTCACAAATGTATGTATTTAAATCACATCAAGCAAATTTAAATATACTTTAAGAGAGGAATATTTTGTAAATATATAACTTTATAAATAAAGATAGAATCAGAAAATAGAAAGGAAGAACAGTAAAAAAAATAATGATCCCGAAATGGGGATTACGGAATGGAATGTGTAATGAAAAGCTCAGGAACTGATGAAAGGCAAGCATTACATTAGTATTCGTGATAGAAAAATAAGCGTGATAGCTATTTCGTATAAAAATCTGCCAAATTTATTCCATAATTTAGTGAAGAAATATTGATTTTATGACAACTTTCAAAAGAGAATTTTGACGACAAAAGAAACTATACAAGAAAAAAAATGTTGATACTTTCGCCTGAAAACTGGATAAGATGTTCGAATTTTTTAAACTCTAATGAAAGTACAGAAGCTTGAAGATCCAACCCCTTTATAAAAGGGAAGTAAAGAAAAAATTAATATTTGAGTTTTTAAAGATGATAGTTTAAAGAATTTAAATCGACAAATGTTTAATTTAAAGCTCAATTATTTCAATAATTTAAATAAACAATTCCTTTGGAAAAGTTTTCTATGGATAGTTTTTTTATATATTCTGAAATGTATTTCTACATTTGCTAAAATACGCTCTTCATATTTCATTTCATTGCTTCAAAAATTATTATAAAAATATAAATTTTTAGAAAATTATATTTTTAAAATAATTCTTATAAAATTAAAAATTTAAATGACACAAAGATATTTTTAATGTACACTTGATTTCTATTCATTGTTTTTTGTAATAATAACACAAATGAAATATTAATTTTCAGTATTTTCTTAAGAATTCAAATTTTTCTCTTAAATTAATATTTGTAAGCTTTTAAATTGTTTCTGAACAAAACTTTTTAAAAAATGCCGCAATTATACTTTTTTTCCCATATGAAATTTAATTTGATTTGAAATATTCCTCGTAAATAAGAAAATAAAATTAATTATAATTAGATTTTACTAAATACATATTCCTTAAAGAGATATTTTTAGTAATTTGTAGTTGAAAGAAATTGGAAATTCACTTTCATAGATATCTATTTTGTTTGTCTTAAATTTGTTCTCGTGTTATTGAATTCTTATATTAGAATTTTCCTGGTTCTGTAAAATCTGCGAGATGAACATTACTTTTCTCAAAAGCCTATTGCTACATTTATGCACATATTTATGTAAACACTTGTGTTAAATTTTGCAAAATATTTTAAGTAATATATGGGTAATTATCAATTCAGATCCAGATGTTAGACATCTGGATCAATTTGGAATAACACCGTAATAGTGTATCGGTTGAGATTCATTGTAATGAGATCAATTTTATTACAATCCACTATTTATTTTGTAATAAAATCTTTTTATCACTGGCTAACCAAAATATTGTTACTGAAATTTTAAACGCCTTAAATATCATTTTCATTTTTAATAACAATGAATAAGGAAATAGTAGAAAACACAATCGTTTTTAATAATATTTTTTCTAAATATTTGACAGAAAACTCTCATCAGAATTCGTATATTTAAATATATTATAAAATAAAAACATTGCATAGCTAATAACATTTATCAATTAACTTATTATTATTGATTTTCCCATTTGTTGATTTTACCATCAGTTTTGAAATTTATTTTTCACTGAAATGTTCATCCGTGTAGATATTCTTTAAAATTGTTAAATTATTATTTGATGTGAAATAAAAACAACTTTATATTTCTTAAAGCTTTCTAGGGGAAAATTCATATTCCAAAGTACTTTTCGGTTCTTAAATATATAGTTATTTAGAGATAAAATAATTAAAATATTTAAGCATAGGAAATATAATCTTCTCAACAAATTGCTGAAAATAATAATTCAAAATTAACTAAAATAACAAAAATGGATTAAGTTGTCTTCTTATGTTTAGATGATACGCAATGCGATATTATCTACGTATCAAAATTACAATTGAAGTATAATAACAAAAAAATAATTCGAAATCATCATTCATTAAAACTTTTTACCTTGGTTATTGTTTAGTTAATTTTTTTATTTGCAAAATTGTTTTTAAAAATGACCAAAATTTAAAAATTTTATATAAATCTATATCAGAATTGAATAATTCACTGACGATAAAATGAGACAAGAGATTGTTTTTCTTTTTTGAGATTAATAAAATTAATATTTTTATACTTTTTCAATATAAAACCTTTATCAAAAATTGGTTTCAGTGATATTGTTGAGCAAACATTTTAAAAAGTAATACTTTAAGTCAAGTTTCTTTGAAGTGTAACGCGTACGTGTTAAAAATAATGTGTGATTCATAACATTTGAAATAACATAAAACTTATTTTAAAACGACTTTTTAACAATAAATTTTAATTCATTCTTGTTTTGTATGTATTAGAATTAGACATTATAACTTAAGTAAAATTATGATATAAATTAATGTTTATCTTTAAACACATTTAAAACTTATAATTTACTTTCTGCAGTTTGTGAATTACTTCTATTGCATTACTTGTATTATCTTCAAAAATTTGAATCATATTCATTGTACATGACGCTTGACAAATAAATTCGATACTAATATATCATAAACTGTTTTAGTACCAAAGGAAAGAGATACGCAATAAACATAAATCTGTGTAAGTAAATAAATCTCATTACTTCATCATACATGTGTATTTTTGATCATTAGATATTTCCAGTGACAAATACCCCTTTCCTCGGTGACATGAATGGTTCTTGAAAAATCAGAAAGGAACAAAATAATCAAAGTGCCCTTCATTGTAGAAAGAACATAAAATGGAAATGCATTTGTGAAATGTATGGAACCTTCACTCCTTCTCTCGAAAAGATCTGTTTTCCCTGACTTCCGTGGTCGGTGCAAAGCAGATGTACCAATTGTTGGAGTAAATCTCTACAGCACATTTTTCTGCTAAGATCATGTATTGCAAAATAGAAGCTTTCAGTGAAAGTGTTAGTTTCCTATTTCCAAAAGCCCAAACTGAAATCCTATTACGACGTTTCCCCCATTTCGTTTTCTCTTATCGAAACAATAAAGGTTCTGTGAGGAAAGAATTCTCTCTTTCACAGTTTTCTTATTTTTGTATGTGTGTCACCAACGAGGAAAGACCATTTTTTCAGGATACACATTTCTCCGGAATATTTCGTTTTGTTTTCAGCGGAGCGGATTTATTCGACATCAAAATGAAATTCCCTTATTTATCACAAGTCGAATGGCAACAAATTCGGAGAAAGGACTTCGATTCGGAATGCCATTTTCACGCCTTTACAGCGGAAAAATGATGTAACTGTCCTTTGTTACCTGCATGGCCTCTGCCTTGCAGGGATTTATACGAGAAAAGGGAATGACATTTCGTTTTTATAGTATTTTCTTCTGTGGAAGAAAATCTTTTATTCTTTTGACTATATCCACAAATACTCCGTAACCAACAAACCTACCAATTTTTACCATATAGCAGAAGTATTTTTCTGGACCTGTTTTCAAACTACTACAGAAGAAATCATTTGTAACATTAATAAAAATATGATTTGTTTTAAGAAAAACTGTTTTTCTGAACAAAATGTGATTTGAGATAAAAGCTTTTACATTTAAAAAAGAAAATTATTGTCAATTTAGTAGCAAAAAAAGAAAATAACTTTTTTGCTGTAATACTATTATGAATTTTCCTTCTTTTCTTTTCCTTACTTAGGGACCCTTTTTTAAAATATTTTATTATATTTAAAAGAATTATGCTCTAGCAAATCACAAAGAACATATAATTACTGTAGATTGTCAAAAGGAAATTCTTCGTTTTGTGATCAGTGCACTTAAAATAATCACATTAATATCAGAAAAAATAAGGATCAAGACTTCAACTTTTAATTCCACATTTTTTACAGACTTGAAAAAATACCTAAATATTAAGTTATTCGAAAAATGATAGAAAAAATATTTGTCAGAAATTTTTATTAAAAAACATTGCTCTTGATAAAAAGTAGCCAAAATAAGGAAAAGTAAATCAAATGTATAAGAATACAGGCACCGTACATAAAAAATATTAAACAAACATAAGAAAGATCTTTTTTTTTAAAAAAATTTGGAATTAATAATAAGTGTTCTTACTTCACGGTACCACTAAATGGCTTTACTTAAATGTACGCATTTTTATAAAATAATTAATACCGAACTGTAAATATAATTTTTTGTTATTACTTGCACTAACTATTCTTTTAACGCAAGTGACGTTTAAAAATATTAAATATTATAAAAGTGTAAGAAGAACTCCATATTTTCTTAAAATTCCATCAGATGTAATGTAGTATGATATTTTTTTAAATAATTAATATCTTCTATTCAAAGCAAATATCACGTAAGATATTTTATAGTTAAATATATTGGATTTCAAACATCACATGTTAACGTATCGTGAATGTTGATAGGGAGATACCAAATCGGTATTGGTCTCGTAAAATGATAATAAGGTATATTGTTTGTGTTATGTGAGGTCCAGACTTTTTCAATAACACATGCAGCAATTTAAAAAAAAATAAGCATCTTACATAAATTTCTCTTATTTTATTTGGAATTCCAAACTGTTTGGGTTATAACCCCTTAAAGGACATCATAATATTTAACAAAAATGAAAATAACGAATAATTTGTTTTTCTCTTCGTATTGTTATTATTGGCATATTATATAGAGGAAAAGTTTGCCATTTCAAATTTAATGCACCTTATTGAAACTAATTGGGAGCTAAAAAACAAACAATCTTTCGTTTTTAAAAAAATATTATCTTTTAAAATGAAACTGAAGAATTTTTTTAAAAATTTAGATGTGGCTTTCTATAATTAAAATTAATGTGAATTTTAAACTCTGAAATTTTGAGACAGATGATTAAAAAGCAATTATACAAATGAAAGTAATGCATTGAGTAATTGCTTTTAATTAAGATAGTTATTTTTACTTACCTTGTCAAATTTATTATGTCGCATGAAATCTTTCTGTTTCTTACATTTAGAATTTCATTTTGCTTTTGCCTCGTTTTTACTGTCTGTGCTTTACGTTTTATTATTACTTTATAATTTCTACATTAATTTGGTCAGTTGATTTATCAAAATCTTTTAGTTTCATAAACGTTAATATTTTTAATTACGTTGAAGATTCTTTTTAATTTGATAAATATTTATTCTTCATACTAGCAGCAATAGCTCTGCGGTATTACCCTTTCCTTTTTGGCAGTAGTAGATATTCTTTAAAAATATTTCATAAAAGTAGATGCAATTTTACGTAGCATTCAATAGTATGAGTGTGTCCTACTGCAAAAAAAATCCTAAATACAAAAGTTTTAAAGTTGACAAATTTTAAGAAAATATTCCTCTACTTTATATGGTAAATTTTTTTTAAAACATTTTAAATTCAGAAATAATAGTTATTTTTATTTATTAATTCGCATGATTTCTTATCCGAAAGTCTCTAAAAAGTTTCACATTACAAAAAAAAAATCAAATAATGCTTTTCACTCTATTTTGAACTAATACTATATACTCGTATTTATGCCACATTTAAGACCAAATTTATATGTTTGATTCTGCACCATTATGCATAAAAAGGAGGGGGAAACTGCGTGTGTTACTTCAGATAATTATCAGTACATTTTTGTAATCTCTGGACACCATATTAAATTTACGTTTTCTTTTCTCTATTTATAAATAAAGTAAAAAAAGTTTGTTTAATTTAAGAAGTATTCAAAAATATTTGCATTATCAATTTCGCTAAGACATAAGTTTTGAAAATTGTATTACTATTATTAAACATCTGATATTTTTAACAAAAACATTTAAACTCTAAATTTTACTAAAACTACGAATTATTAATACACCATGGACATAATTATAAGCACAAAAGGCTTGTACTATTACAATGTTGTATGGTAAAATATTATGCCAGAATTGTGAAAGAGATATTAGAATTGCAATGAAAAATAATGTTTATAGTTATCTTTTTTTAATTTTTTATTTATTAATTAGGTTAATTTATAAAATATAAAGGTAGTATAATATACAACATTTTAAAGATTGAACTTGTAATTCAGGTATCTGAATTTCACCCAATTTAGCACTGAGACAGTTATCAAACGTGATAAATTCATCTCAAAGTAATGAAAAAAGCAAATATAGTAACTGACAAACATTTTCCCAAGTAATGTTATATGTTCTTAGAGCTTAAACCCATTTTATATGCAAATGGTAATTGTATATTCTTAAAACCTTTAGACAAGTACCCTGGATTCAGAATTAAATTTAATTAAAACTCAAAGCATAACAAACTCTACGTTTGACAAAGAAATCAATCTTATATATACCCAAAATATATAAATAAAATGTAAAAAAGGTATTTAATATTGACACTGGCTTAGAACAGTGGTTCATGCTTATAAATTAATTAATATTCAAACAATATTTGTATATAAAAGGTTTGTCGAAATTCAAGCGTCATACAGACAAAGAAAAATACATACAAAGAGAACCACATACTTCAAACTACAAAAACTATAAAGAAGCACAAATGCCTAATGTAATAATACTCACTCAAATATGTTATATATATATTCAGGAAATTCATTTTAAAAAGATTCTCCTGTTTCATAATATTAATTTATTTCTGAACTCATAACCGTATATTTTTTGTCCCTCAATGCCTATACAAATTTCCTCAGCATACATTTTAATTTAAAATTTAAACTAGCATTTGAATTTGTAATGATTAAAAATATTATAAAATAAATTCTCTTTAAACATGCTAAGAGATAATTCTGATATACATTTTTGTAGAACAAGTATAATACCCGCTTTATAAGTATGTTCTTTTATTGAGAAATACTGATATCACAAAAAGTTTCTCAAATCTCCGCTCTCCGCTTATAAATGCTCGGAGAATAAACCCAAGTGGGAAAAAGTGTTTACACTCTTGGTCGCCAGCATGGCGCAGTCATTAACGAGTCACTAATGACTGTGTCATGGCATCATTAAATGAGCAGAATACTCAACTCGTCATTAGAACCTGTCTAGGTAGTTAGGATATATTGTACTTTCTACTACTACTGTGCCTGAAAAGTCTCGATATAGCCAGCGGTCGATGAAACATCGCTTTGCAGATTTTTATAGCCTTGGATAAGAACTTGAAAATAAAATGAGGGGAAGGAAAATAAAGCCTAGTTTTTTAACACCTTCAGAGATTATCTTGTTCAGCAATTATTTTTTCAATGGATGAGATTACCATATATTATATATATATATATATATTTATATCACATAATATGTTAGAAACTATTTTATGAAATTATTATATTTAGATTAATTTGTGAGTGGAAAAAATTCTGCCTAGGAGTTGCTTTACTTTTGTTTGTGAGCAAAAGATAAAAATAAATTTTTAAAATGTTTTTTTTACACTTATGGTGTTCAAATATGATGTAAATTAATCATATATGCAAAAACTAAGCATACTTATTAGAAAATTGAATTTCAAATACACTCAAATGAAAAAGTACTACTTTACTTTTCCCTATCTTGGATCCTTGATAAGAAGTTTATATTAATTTTATTGTTATTAATATTTAAAATTCTTTAATTTCTTACAAAAAATATCAAGGGTTAGGATGGAATAGCATTTTAAACTTTATGAAAAAATTTTAGTCCTCGAAAATAATTCATTTTAATATATTAACTTCATTAAGATTTACCCTTATATATGTTATTTGTTTTAATATATTATAACATGAACAATATGACATAACATGTTTTAATATAACATAACATGAATTTGTGAAGTATTGGCATTTGAAATAATATTGTAAGTTTACTTGTTTAAAAATAATTAGTGTTTCTAAATTTTTCTTCAATATTTAGCACTCTCAATTTTTTTTTTTGGTAATTAGTACGTTCAAATATTTTTTAGTTATTCTTCTTCACTTTTTATTTTCTTTTGTTCAAAAAAAACGCTAATAATGATTCAAGAATATAGAATATTGCTTATAGTAAAGTTAGATGTTATTTTCTGAAAGTATCAACCAAGTAATAAGAAATATGACACAATAGTTACTAGATAAATAAGAGTAAATTATTTGGTTTTCAAATTATTTAAAATGTAAAGGTAATGCATTTTTTATTTAGAATATATCATTTCAGAATACTAATTATGTGTAAATATACATTTATATTTCTACCATAAAAGACGTAGTTTCATAAGAACGAATTGAGTACAAATTTATTTTCAGTAAACATGAAAAAGTATATAATTTATAAGGTGATAAGTTTGAAATTACCTTTTCGAACTTCGATTAAGAATCACAGTGAAAATAGGTTTCCACACAAAAGGGGTTCAAATAAATCAAAATATTTTTTTTCACATATTTCAAAAAAATAATGACTTGATCCTCACGCATGTTAGATTAAAAATGTAATGATGTTTTAAGCATACATTAGAAGTTTATCAATAATATTTTTTCTTAAATATATTCTCAAGTTTTTTATGTTTAAGATTGTGTTGGAAGGGGGGTTTCCATCTTATGTAGCATATTCCTAAAAAAATAAAGTTTCATTTAGATAATATTTCCATATTTGTGGAATAATGAATCCCTCATTGTTTTTACCACCTTTTTTTTATTTGTTTTCACTTCAATTAAATTTTCAGAAATAATCATCTGTCCTTTTGAATCCCATCATTATATTATTAAAATACTTTGCTATTATCTATATGACATTGAAATACTGTGCAACTGATTGCATGTTATTTATGTTGTGTGCAGAAAATTAGCTGTCTAGACGCTGAAAAAAGTAAAAAAAATTGCCCTGGTGTATAATAAGCAATAATATAATCTCAGCAAAATATTAATTGGTAAAAGGAACGATTTCTTCTATCAGAATTTTGATAAATTACACTCATCAACGTTATTGTTACTCAAATTTTAAAAACTGATTATTCATAAGATTTTCTAATAATTTAAATTTATATCACTTACGCATACATATAAATTGTAAGTATTGTAAAATAAATAATGAAATTAACTGTATGAAACGTTATAAACATATTATACAATATTTATGTTCTTTGAATTTAATATCACTAAAAATAACACCTTTAAAACAATATATTTTAATAATTATAATTTGTAATTACTGAAAGATTAAGAAGAGAAAAGTGTAATTGTATTATAAGAATATTATTAATGAAATAATTAAAAATACAGAAATCGTTTTCTGCTTTTTTCAATTTTAATTCTATGCACTGTGTAATAATTTAACTGAATAATACTAATAAGTATTTTTACATATACTTTTTGCGTGTGGATGTCTTATCTTACAATTACTAAAATTATTTGAAAACAGAATTTGAGTAATATTGCAAGCAGCTGTTTACATTTTAAGATTTCGTGAATACGCCATTTCAATGATTATTGCACAAATTCCCATTCATCAAAAAACAGTTTTCTCAATTTCCAGTAAGAAAGAAAATATTATAATGAATATAAATGCCTAATATTAATTCAAAATATAAGTTAAAGCATAAATTAAAATATTAATTGGAAGCATAAGTTAAAGTACAAATTAAAATAATAAATCACATGACCCTTTCTTTGATCATTCTTGGAATATTCAATTTTCAAGAAAAAAGTATTATAAATAGTATTTTGAGAAAACTTTCTTAGCCATTCTAATACATTCTCTTGAAAGATTTAGATGCAGTAATGAACTGGAATAATTTTTTAATATGTTTCTATTTTTATCATTTTTTCTAGAAAGTCTATTCTTCACCTATTTCAGGTAATTTACATTTTGGAATTATATGTGTTACCTAAACCTGAATATGAGTTAAGATTTTTGATCGATTCAGAAAAATATAGTTAGTCCTTTTTAAATAATTTAACATTTAAACATAGAAAATTGCTGAAATATTAATATATGATGGAAAAAAATTTAGAATTCACATTAAATCGTATAATTAATTTTATTATCACAAGAATAGTAAAGAGTATTTTCTCCTTAGAAATTAGAACACCTGAAACATATATATTTGTATTTTTTTTATTGTAATAATTTTTATTAACTAATGTATTGAGAGATTATTCAGAATAGTTTGCTAAACTTCAAATAATCGAACTGGTTCATCGATGTACATTTAAACCTCTAAAGAAAAATTTAACATACTATGTAAGGAAATAGTAAAAGCTGGAGTATTCGAAATTTACATTAATGGATGCGATTTAGTTATAATGTGGAAACTTATAATCTTGTTTTATACAAAAATAAGTAGTTTATGGTGTTTCGTGGATTATTCTAAATGAAAGACATTAAAATAAATTTGCATGAATTTACTCCGTAAACAGAATTACATGTGTTATATAATTTCTGAGTTTTAGTGTAACAACTGCAGAGTTTTATTTATTAGCACTTGTGGGTCGTTACTCACACCACCTTAGAAGTCTTAGTTATACATTTAAATATAATTTCAGAAAAACAATTTTTGTTTTATACACATTACTAATGTGTTTACCATTTTATTTTATAATCCTATTCAGTTTTGATTACTACAAATAATATAATTCCTACCTAATCAATATTTCCGTTTTCTAAGAACAAATTATTTATTTTTTAATAATTGTTTTGTGTTTTGTATTAAGGAAATAATTTGATTAACATGTTGTTTTTCTGTAAAGTATTTCACAGTTTAGAATACAATATTAATGAATAGTTATAAGTATTCCAAGCATTTTATATTCAAAATATACTTCTCCTATCATCATTTTTAAATTTTTTCTCCTTACCAGTGATTGAAATTATGGAAATTAATAATTTTTACTTGAATATGGCATCAAAATTTATTTTCTATAGGTCTAATAATATTACAGCTATATATAGTTAACATTTCATTCTTTCTTGCTTATTTTCAGTTTTGTTTTTCCATACATCAAGAGTAATTATAAACTCATTTTGAATGTTAAATATATTGAGATGTACGGATTTTTTCATTTTATTTATATATTTTGAAATAAGTGATGAATAATGTATATATATAGAGCAAAATATTTAAGCTTTTTTAAATATTTGATCAATTTTATGCCTAATTTTTTTTATTTTTCATTTTTAGGTATGATGTTTATTTAACGTATTAGAGATCCTAAAACCTTTAAGAAATTTCAATAATTTACTGCAAATAAAACTTTAAAAGATGACGTATATGCATTTCAAATTTAATGTTCAGGATGTGTTATGTATCTTAAGATTTTAAATGTGAATATAACATAAAATCGCCACTAAGTTCAGAGATATATTTGTTTAGTAAATTAGAGAGAGAGAGAGGAAAAATGTTATATTATTAAAATAATATTTTATGTAACATTGTTCTATTTATTTAACAGTTCAAATACATACACGAGATATAAATGTAATACTTTAAGAAACTGAATTAAGCATAAGATTTTCACAAATGAGAATAATAAAATTAAAGTAATTATGTAAAATTATCGTGAATCTAATTATTTGCAAAGAATTCACAAGAAAAATATTCTGCAATAGGAATGAAAATAAATAAGTCTAACATTTATAAATAACTATAGTAATTCTACCCACAGGAATATAAAATTTGAATCGAATTTTATGCATTCCAAGAATTTAAAAGATTCTCTTAAATACAAAAACTCGGAATATATAAATATCGAGACAAAAATTATAATGTTATCAACTATTAGATGTAATGTAACCTGAAATCAAATCTTCAGAAGCTTACTTTGAGATGATAACTTCAGATTTCTCTAAAACAAAGGTTTCATAAAAATTGATATCTGCAACAAAACCGAAGTCAAATCTCTAAAATATGTATTCATTGATCTCATTATTTTTTTTTAAAAAGAACATTAATATGAAAGTTGTTCATAAAAGTATTTAGAAGAACAATTCTCTTGCAGGTAAACGTGAGAGAGACTCTTCGGCGGAAATGTGTGAATATCATACCATAATTTACTAAATGGTATTTGAAGAACTGTGGAAATGGTTTCCTAATCCGATGTTAAGAGAAATGTGAGTTACTGCATCTCTGAAAAATATTTTTGTTGCTTTGAAGCGAAATGAACATTCGATATTAATAGACTGAACTGCATCATTAACAGTGTCGAAGGACTACTAGATTCTAAATCTGCTTTATAGTGAAAAAATAAATACCATCTTTATTTAAATTATCACTAGAATGACCGGAATGGTCATTTTAACCGTTTAAAAAGTAACTGTACGATTACTTTTTAAACACGAAAGTAAAAAAGTAACTCGTGTTTTACTGACACGAATGTTTTAAAAACATTCGTGTCAGTACGCTTAAATTTCATGATTTTTATTATAATTTTGAGGCTTTTAAATACACCATATTTTTTCATATTTGGTAACAAGCGTATAAATTACCATTTTATGGAGAACGACTGATGTGGTCAACAAGATTACCATAGAGTTTGAGGCATTATGCTGTTCAAATACTGTCTTCTTTTCTCCTCCCTTTTTTTATTCCATTCGCACATGTGCTCTTTTGCAGAACACTAGTAGGTGAATATGAGTTAGTAATATTGTTTCAAACATTAACAATTTCACATGACTGATTTTTAATAATGCTTTGTTCAAGAGGGTTGAGTATTAACGAAAGGTTAAATACTTTCCATAAACTCGATGGAAATTGCAGTGATGATGATGAAAATAGGGACTCAGATTTGAAGATTCTCTCTGAAAGCGAAATTCTTGAGGAAACCTCGGACTTCTTAGATAAAAAAAATTGGATGATGAAAAACCTATGCAACATATTATTGGCTCTTCAGACAATCTTTAAGCTCCAGATAAAATTTAATAGTATATAAATTCTTATTCATAGTACTAACACGCTCCAGAGAGAGGAAACATATTGAAAGAAAAAATAGGATTCATTAAGTATGCTAAGAATAACATTGCATTAAATTAATTTTCATCTTAGTATTTGCTGTTTACAGAATGTCTATAGAATCCTTCTTTAAAATGTAAGAAGCTCATGGAAAATTAAAATTGGAAACATTTGACATTTCTTTGGCAGAATTGAATGCTTTCTTTTGCACTAGTTTACGCATAAGGAACAATTTGTTTTTCAAGTATTGAATGTCTTATGGTTAAAATAGTGAAGTCCTTCAGTATTCAATGAATCAATCGTGGAGTCATTTTAATAAAAATTTATGGTTGCTTAAAAATTTAGTCAGTGTCGAACGAATAGGACTGGTAAATTTGGATTAAATTCTTAACGAGACTTTCTTCTATGGATGTTGAGACCATATGTTTTTAATGATTATTTTTGTATTTAGGAATGAAGGAAGAGAGAGAAACAAAAGTGTTCAATTGGATAGCTTTACGAAACTAATAGATTCGTTTCTTTTTATATGAAAAAAAAGAATGCTACAACAGATAATGGTTTTGCATTTTAGAAACTTGAGGACACTTTGTTACTTAAAGGAACTTCAATTGTTTGGGAAATGTGTCAAAATAAAAAAGAGTTTTTCTACTTATTTGCAAAGATACAATTTCCAAGAGACTCTCATCAATTATTCCAACGAGAGGTCCCCAAAATACTCTTCATGTTTACCGGTCTGAACAAGAAAAATACCTGCATCTGAATCTCCATGAATGAAAGCATTACGATAGCTGACAATTCTAAAGCAGTCTAAAAAATCCAAATTTGTATAACTTAACAATTCGGGATGTAAATAAAATTGATCAAATGGGATTATTGTACTCGATGTGATAGTTTCAAGGAGACTGTATAGTTGTCAAAATGTAAAAATATTACAACTTTAAATTCTTGAATTTTATTTAGAGCATGTCACTCCCTAAAAATTTCAACTGATTGATAAAGAATTGAGAATATATTCAACATTAATAAAGAATTAAGATTAACCATATTATTTGTCGAAGAAAGAAACTGCATGTTTTTCTAGCACTTCTAAGACCACAAGTAACAATCAATGCCAATGATCATAATACTGAAATAAAATCTATGAAATAAGTTCCTGATGTGTTAAACCTAATTGTAGATAATTTCACAACAAAACTATGCGTTAAATACTTTGCAAGTCCTATGTTGAAGACTAAAATGTGTAATAAATATTCAGTAAGAATTCAATGTTCTTTTTTTTTCTTCAAAGAGCAAAAATACTTTTATTTATACAGCTCCAAATATTTTAATATTAAACATGTTGTATGTGGTTTAATTTGTTTAAAATAACGTATATTAATTTTTTATAAGGTATTTGGGTTAAAAATCAATATTTACCTGTAATGTCCTATTGCAGTCAAAACAACCTCAAACGGCCGTTTTAGGAAGTTAAAAATATTGGTAGTTCTCTCGGTTGTGCTAAAACAATTAGAAAAAACAAGTAATTTTTACTTTGTCACTGAATCCCATTTCGTTTATAATGAAAATATAATGTTAAAATCAAGAACTTTGAAACCAGAATAGATTTGTGCGATTTAGCTTTCTAAAAACCGTCTCGAACATTCATCAATTCCTTCGTACAGTGGTTCTTAATTTGTGGTCTACGGAACATTGGTGATTTTTGAAGTAACTTCTTTTGTTCAGCGAAAAAAAAATCAAATACACAATTGAAAAAGTGTTACAAAAGAAAGATAGATAAAAAGTGATATAAACTATTATGGAATTGTTATCAGCATACACGATTAGAAATATCTGTATGAACGGTAAGGAAAATACACACCTAATTGTTATAAATAATGACAATAAAAACTAAATCAATTGGTACATTTAACTCGAGCAAGTTCAATCCCAATGATTGTTCGAGGCTCTACGTTAAAGAAGATTAATAGGGTCTAGGAAAAAAAGTACTAAATATATTAAAAAATTGCTTTTAATGTCATGCATCTGTGCATCACGAATTTTAATAATGTTGAATATATTAAAACAGTTAAACGGGATAGCTTTTAAAAAAGATATGCGAGAGGTTTTATTGTTTGCGGAAATCTGTAAATATATCAAACCTGTGGAGATCTTTTACGAGAACATCAAACTCATATATTGCATTAAACATGAAAATATATAAAATGAAAAAGAAACATTTGGAATTGCTAAGTACTATTTTTATTTACTAATAAAATACCAGTATTTATTGATAGGAACATACCTATTTAAAAATCACTTCAAAAATATTCTCAAATCTAATGTGATAATTGAGCTTGATGCTTTCGATTAAGACTTTGAAGTGTTACTTTGAAGCATCTTTGTACTTCAAAGTGTTACTTTAAAATTTAAAGCTTATTTTGTATTATAAGTGTTTGGCACAAATTTGTATTATAAGTGTTTAGTGTACTCCGACTTAAAAATTTTTAAGTACTACCACTTTAAGTATATACGTATTATATTTCTTAAATAAATTTGATGTTTCGTTAAAAGGTATAGTTACTTTAGTGGTATTACTATTAAGTTATATTATAATACTGCTACACAGTTTTTTGAAATCTATTTTATCTTCCTATCTAGAATATAATAATTATAAGATTCAAAGTACTCGTATTTTTATATAATCTCACATTTAAACCAAATAATAATTAGCACATAAAATAAAATTTATTGAATAAATAAAAATCTACCATTATGAAAAATCATAGTTTCTTACTAAAACACTTTAAAGATAATCAGTATTAATGATAAAAGTAATTACGGAATACTTCGGCATCATAAGTTATATGATAATTAATAATAATGATCATTTCATTAAGACTCTTTTTCATATTTGAAAATGAGAGAATGAAACTATACTGCACACGTTTATGAATAAGATTAAACTAATTTATCGGTTTCTAGAATACATAAGTAAATGATTTTTAGCTTTCAGACAAAAGCTTTAGATTAAATTTGAAAACAGACAAAAATCTCAATTCTCAAAAAAATTCTTTTGGAGAAATTTTAATTTATATGAATTTATATTACTTCGTATTTGGCCTCACTATAGTTCTACAATCTATTTTTCACAGAAGTTGTGAAACTGTATGATTGTTGTTCATTATCCGACAACAATGAGAAAACAAAATTACTCATTAAGTTTTTGTCTAAATAAAAATGTAACCAGTGATCTGGGCAGGTTTGAAACTATTCATTACAAAAATACAAAATAAAAACGCAGAATGTTTTTTTAAATCTATTTTGGTCCTGACAGCCTCGTATGATATACATAATCAATGAATTGACGAAATTGTTAATGGCATTAAAATCAAAATGTTTAATATAAGTATTCCAAAAATATCCAATTAAATTAAAAGTACTCTAAACTTTACAAATTTTTCATATATTAAAAAGATCATTTTCTACTCTAATTTAAATATTCATAATTTATTCACATTTAATTTTGATTAATTACTAAAATAACTGTAAGTTAGATTAACTTTTTTTCCCCTTCTAGATTCGTAATAACTAAATAAATCTAATTTTTTGTTCTTAAATATTAAAACAGAAAATGTTATGAATATTTAAGATTGAATTATAAACTCCGTATTTTCAAAAAAAGAACGTATTTATAATCTAAATTTTGAATAAATTAAATTTATATTCAGAAGTTTCAAAAATAAATATATCTATTTGCATTGAAACTCATTAAAGATAGCTAACAAAAATTATTATTAATGTGGAATTATATTGCGTCAATTTTTACTTTCATATAATTTAAAATCTAAAAAAAATTGATTATCCTTAATAATGAGATCTGATTCCCTTGGTAATGGGAGACACATTAATAAAATAACTTTATAAGCTCGATGTTTTGAATATATATAATTATTTTCAAACTGTTTCACTTTCTATAAGCGATATCACAGCAATCAATCATTTCGATGATAGCTCTTTAATTCCCAGACGTGTATTAAATTAAGAAAGGTGTTCAAGTTCCTTACAAATTAAAAGAACTGGAGATATAATTATAAATTTTAGTTGAAATGTGCAATAAGATTATTTTAAGACAAATACAAGTAAAGGAAGATATTTCATGCCAGGTTGACAGTCATAAAAGGAATATTTCTGGTAGAAAATATCTCAAATGTATATATTATGATCTAATAAATGTTTAACAAAGTTAAGACAAGAGACAATGAATACAATTTAGATTCAAAATTTCGTATTTTCTTGAAAATTTCTATTCTATGGTGTCTTAAATAATTTATTCTTAAAATTCAGTAACTATGCAATTATGCAGAAATAAGTCCCAAAATATCCCAAAGCCGCAAAGAGAAATTAGGAATATTATATTCCTGTGAATAAATTAAACCTGCAATCTTAGAATTCATCATTCAACTATATAAATATTGTAAAGTGTTATTGAATAGTAAATAAGATCCCAAATCAAAATGAAGAGACATCAGAAAAAGGATAGCGTATTTTATTAACTATATTTACATTACCCTTGATAAGTTTAATTTTTTTTTCTACACTTGAAATATCCTTTGTGAATTTCATTAAAATTAATTTAAAACATAATTATAAAGAGTTTTTTTTCTGTTGTCAATTTCTTTCTCTTTTATTCAAAACTTTTTCTTTACTTTTTGTGTTTCAAATTTTTTTACAATTTTAATTTAATAAGTACTCTACATATCCGATAGAGGGCATTACAATACATTTCCAGATTAAGCTTAGTTTCATTTAAGCGAGAAATTTGTGTACAAGATATTATTGTACATTGCATTTAACATAAGGTTTTGTTACATTTTTAATCTAGTTGATTTATTTTTTATATTATTCTTTTACTACATCTCTTCAATATAGAATGAATGTATCTATTTTTCTACCTATATATATTTTACTTTGTTTCTCCTTTGCCATCTTTTTTTTTTGAATTAATAGAACTTTAATTTTGGGTTGTAATATTTTTCTGTTGGGATTATTTGTTAGCAAAAAAAAAAAAAAAAAATATTAACCACAAAATCAATCAAATGAAAAATTCAGTATTTAAATTTTTTATATTTACTTTTCGTTATGATTGTCTTTTCTTTCTTTTTCATGCCTTAGTTTGTATTTATACAGGAGTTGATCTTTATCTTCTTGAAATTATTTATATGTTTGGCATTCTTTCAAGTATATTGATCTTTTTTTAAATGTTTGTGGAGTATTTTTTTTCTTTTTTTATTCTATGTATCTGGTAAGTATAAAAAAATTATTAATTAAATTTTTTTCACAAGAAACGAGTTTATTAATATTGTAGTTTTAAAAAATAATTAAAAGTACCCTGACCAGATCATCTATATCTACTGAATAAAACAGATCATTATTATAACTATTGATAAACTGTTTTTTTGTTGATATACTTAATAATTTCATAATTATTTTCAACTACAGTAGTATTTATAAACATATCTATAATTTCTTTTAAAAGCTTCTGTAATAAATAACCTGTTTATGCAATATATGAATAAAAGTCATTGGTCACTGTGCATAGTTAAATACCTTCTTTATGAAATTTAGGTGTTAAAAATATATGTAGATATTTTACATTATTAATATGAAAGCCTATTTTCTTATAAAAAACTGTCATTCTATATTTAATTTCTCTGACACAAATTCAAAATTTTATTTTGTAGAAAAACAAAATCTTACTTTTTAATATACAAACTTTCAATTTTCCTAAAGAATAATTCAGCACGATTAAAACTGTATATTTTGTGAAGTCCTGGGACAAATTTTAAGGAAGTACCAAGCACTGGTGAAAGCTTTTCGGAGAGCGAAAGTATGACATTTGTGTTCTCGTTCTTTACAACAAAGAGTAAGCACGAGCTTATAACTCATTTCAAAATGAAAGCGAGTTTTGCACTGGACCGTCATTCGACTGAGTTTACAATAGAGCTCTTTCTATAGGGAAATGCAAGCCCATTCAGCTGCAACAACACAAAAGAAGTTGTTTTGGAAGTTGTAGTTAATACTTCTTGACGCGTGAGAATGCCGTTGAGCTGAGAAAGCATTTAAGGATTTTCACGGATGCCATTCCGCAAATTGTCCCGGGTAAAATTGTTATCACATTGCTTTATATAAACCACATCCAGCATTAGAATGTGTGTTTGTGGATAGATATACATTTTCTTTGTACTTTAAAGTACATTAGTGAATGATAATATAATCAATCTGGAATAAGATGTCTTTGATAATCCTGTGTAGGAACAACCACTTTAAAAAGTAATTTAGAGCAAGTATTATTCTGCATTAAAGGAGCGAAACATGCATTGTTCAGCACAATTGTTTTGCTGTAATTATTATGGGATAGAATATAATAGATTGATGTAAAGTAAGCAATCTTAATTTATTTTTCTGAATGAAAATTAAAAATCCATAACACTAAATTATTCATGGGAAAACAAAAATGGAGATTTATATTGATATATTTATTTCATTTTCAAGAAATATTAATTATTCGATTTTTATTCACTGAGTGGATCAAATTTTTAGTTCCTTAAAACACAAAAATTACATTTCGAAGACATTATTTAGCATCGGAACAGCAAATTTATCCAAGTCTCCAAAAATTACTCAATTTCAAGACCAGTTACATATAATATTTTTATTGCATTATGTTTGAGGAAGATAGGTGACACATTTTACTTAGTTATTTTTTTTTTCCTTTTTAATTATGAAGTAGAATAATATATTTAGAAATATGTAAATCATAATTAAAGGAATTTTGAAATGGACGTTCATCATAGGAATTTGTAAATATGGGTCTATAAATTTCGTATGTATTCATTTAGTGAAATATATATGTTATATGAAAGAATATATTTAATTTTATTGCTATTCTTTTTTTAAAGTTATTTGTAAACAAAGTGGGCAACGTATATTTTTTAAAAACTCACTGGAAGTTCCTTTTTATTTTAGTAATGTAACAAATAATCAAGTTAAAAACTTTCAGTATAATGCTGAATTGATTAAATTTTTGCTGTTTGGTTGCGATAAATGATATGATATCTGGAGAGTATTATTACATTTTATTTTACTAATTTATTACAATTAATTTCAAATACTGAAGATGATATTTACAAAATAAAGTGCTAGGTGCATTTACATTTTCGATGCATGTCGGGTGCACGTCGCACGCTAAAAAAAATATTGCAATGTCCTCAGACATGACGTTCTAGTCAAACGTTTTGTATAGTTCTAATTGTCTCATACCTTCAGAAATCTTGGGTGGAATGAATTTGGCTACGCCTCTTCCAAAACCATGGGACATAATCCTTTATTTTGGTTGGATAGCTCTAAGTAATAAACTAGCTATTGGCGCTGACCATCCAATCGGGGCAGAAATTGACACCTGCTAAACTGGACATTTGATGTGGGGTGGGGTTTAGTTCCCAGTAGAATTGGACACTAAAAAGTCAAGTAGAAACAGAGATGTAGCTTGCCTTTTAACACGAGCCTAGATGTCTTTAAAGAGGGCTTTGTTTGAGACCACCAAGGAACTTGCAAAGTAGGGTCGCTGAAAAGTCATGTACGATATTACAGCAAAAAACTCACTGAAATTAAAATTAAGAAAAAAAAATTAATACACGTTGTTAATGATTTAATACTGAAATTTCATTATACGAGTTTATTCTACAGCAGCATTTTTTTCACTAAGACTTCTTTATTTTTTTTATTAAAACACTAAGTAGAGTTTTAATCGCACTGTAACAGTTTTGAATTAAAGTCTGAAATTTTTATTTTGAAAACAAATCTTCAGTTATGCAACTAACTATCTATATATACCGACAGAAGCAATTAAACTTTCATGATACTGTGAAAAACCAATAACCTGCAACGCATTTAATTAAATGACTTAAAACAATACAACTCGTCATTTTTTCAAAGATGTGTATGATTCTCAGACGATCTAATCATTATAATAATTTCCTACAGGTTAAAAATGAACTTCGTCAAAACTAAGAAGCTTTATCCATCAAAAATTCCATTCCATTCATCATGCTCATCTTAGTCATCAGATATATGAAGAGTATATGCTTTCTTCTCTTCATTTAAAATATAAAATGTAAAAATTATCAATGTGACTACTCTCTCTCTCTCTCACACACACACACTCACTCACTCACACACACACACATATATATATATGTATATAGTTATATTATTCTTTATTGTTATTATTTTAACTTTTTAAAATTTTTACTGGACCTATATTTTTTTTATTTGTTTCTTCTCTTTTTTCTCTATTATAGTTTTAATTTTATTATAATTATTAAATACTTTGTAACTATTTTTAATTGCTTTAAAAATAAATAGTTTTTTCACTCTAGATTCTGAGACATTTTTAATTCTGTTTTTGATTTTTCACTTCCTTTAACGTTGTTATTTATAAGTTAATTTTTGGCCCATTAAATGTGTTATACATTATTTTTCAATGTCTTTTCTATAATTTTTATTAAGTAAATTGAAGGAATTACATTCCTTGATTTCTTTAAATTAATGAATCGACTTGTGTGGTTTCATTTAAATCAATCAATCAGTTTTTTCTTGATAGAGAATTTTTTTCATGGAGTAGAGATTGTACGCCCTTATTGGTTTGAAATTAAATAATTTTTGATGTTTGTAAATGTTTCTTAATAATAAATTTTTTTAAAAAAGTCTTTCTGTGATTTGATCAAGTGCGTTCTGATCTGGTAATTAATTTTTTTTCTGCTATTCATTTTGTGTTCTTCAAAAAATTACAACATTTTATTTACTCGTATAATGACGTGCTATTGTTAAATATTTTAAGTTACATTATGATTTAGATTGCAATCATTTGTGATTGTTTCTTGTTTAATTAATATTACTATTTTTATTTAAGACTTTGAATTAGTATTTCAATATTGAAGATGATTCGGTAAGTGTAAATTGGTATTTTGTAGTGAAATTAAATTTATATATATATATATATATATATATATGTTTCATGTCTGACAAAAACATGTTGACGTTTTCAGATCCGGATAGATGAAAACTGCTTTTGTTTCATGATTCGAAGTAGGTCGAGGTCGGATATGAGAGAAATATTCTTTTAAATCCTCCACCAGCTGCTGCGGCTGAATGTCTGAAGACATAGGATTAAAAAATTCTCATGGAAGTCGGAGGATGGTACCGTACACCAGTTCAGCCGTTGTTGCCTGAATGGTGTCTCGAAAAGCAGTACAAAAACCAATCAAAATGGTTGGTAAAGCGGACGCCCATTGCGCCTTGTTGTAGGCTTTTAAAGGGCGGTGGAACTGCTCTATTAAGCTATTCGATTGATGATGGTAGGCCTTCGTTCTAATTTTCTTTATTCCTAGCAGACAGGCTAGTGCTTTAAAAAAGAGATCCATCAAATTCGCGGAGTTGTTCGGTTGTTACACGAGAAGGACAACCAAAACGTGTTGTCTAATGGCTATAGAAAGTTCTTGCCACTGTTTCCGCAGTTATATCGGGATTGCTTCCGGCCACCGTGTATAGCGGTCTATCATCGTAAGATAATAGTAATTTACATCTGATGGTGGGAAAGATCCGATTATATCAAGGTGCACATGGTAAAATCTCCGTGTTTGGTCAGGAAAAGAACCTAAAGGGGTTTGGTTATGCCTACTTACTTTTGTTTTTTGACACGGTATACAATATTTAGACTAAGTAGAGCAATTTTTGCCTATTGATGGCCACACGAATCGAGAGCGAATTAATTTTTTAGTAGCTCGAATACCGGGGTGAGACATATTGTGCAGTTGACTGAAAATCAACTGGCGGTATTCCTTTGGGATACGAGGTCTAGCAGTTCCGGTAGATAAGTCGCATAATAAAGGGATGTCAGAATTTGGCATAACTATTTTCTTTAACTGTAATCCTTGAGGGTTACTAAACAAATTTTTAAGGTCTAAATTCGATTGTTGCGATTTTGCAATCTCATCATAGTTGATAGGGTTTAGCATTTCAATAAAAGCTATTCTGGAAAAGCTATCCGCAGTTATGTTTTCGTTTCCTGTTAGGAAGCAAATATTTGTTGTAAATTGGAATATGAAATCCAGCTGTCTGGTTGTCGTGATGAGCATTTATCTAAAAGTTGTTTAAAGGCGTGAGTCAATGGTTTATGATCAGTAAATAATCTGAAATCCCTAGCTTCATGCATGAGAATAAAATGTTTAATGGAAGCATATGAAGCTAATAGCTCACAATCATAAGCACTATAATTTTTTTCCGTTTGGGATAATTTCCTAGGGAAAAACACGAGAGGTTGGGGTTCATTATCGATTAATTGGAACAATCGAACTCCGATCGCAAAGTTGGATGCATCTACGTGCAGTATCAACTCTGCATCTGGTTCTGGATGTGCCAAAAGCGTTGCATCTGGAATTAATTTTTTGGAAGTACAAAAATCCTGTTCAACTTGGGTAGTCCTTTCGATTACCCAGTTATTTTTTCTAGTACCCTTTAAAAATTCACTTAGAGTGATCTGGTGTTGGGATACGTAGGTAAAAATCGGGGGGGGGGAATTCAAAATTCCAAGAAACCGTTGAAGTTCTTTTATTGTTGCCTGTAGAACCTATTTGGCGGTCGCCACAAGCGGTGAGTGATCTGCCTGTTGATGAACCGCCGCAATTTGTATTTTTCTATTTAATATTTGAGAAACATATTTTTTAATCAAACATTTTTCGATACACTATTTTTTGGCCTTAAATTATTTGTAATTAAAGAGATGAAATTATAATGATGTTTTAAAAATAAATATTTTCATTCATATATTTTCAGTTATACAATTCATATTTTGAAGTTAGCGAATTTTTCTGTTTAAAAGACTGAAATAGAATGAAATTTAAAACCATTCACAAATTTAACCCTATCAATAGCAAATTTTGAATATTGTAAAATAATGCATTAAGCAACAATATTTGGAGCTTTAAAAATATCAGTAAAGCATCTAAAACAAAAACGCTCCTTAATTGGAATTCTTATTTTTATTTTTCATAATGTGTTCCAAAAAAGTTTGTAAAGCTTGCAAAAAGTAATATAAATAGATAAAACTGTTGATTTAAATAAATAAGTTAAGCGTACATTTCTTATTTTACATGTCGAACTTGGCAGATGTATTTGTGTATTTCTAAATCGTGATCATTTAGCTTAATGACTCAAAGCACTTCGGTCATTTAGGAGAGCGCACAGATTTTCATGTCTCTTAAAAAACGAAATGATGAAAAACTAATGTAAGAGGTGAGTAAATGTCGGTGGATTTTATTCAATAGGGATTCGTTCGTACTAGTAAAGCGGAAATTACCTTGTTTTCTTTCTAATGATTTTAAATGCCCATTTCCTTTAGGGTAAAAGGAAGCAGTTCCGATTAAATTGCTTAATAAGTTTTGCAATTTTATTGTTTATTAGTCAAAATTATTTAAATTTTGACTCGTTTTGTTTTCTGACTAAAAATATTCATTTCCTTTTGAATGTAAGACTTTACTATTGCCAGTTAAGTTTGATATTTCATATTTTTTTCTCTATTCTATATTAACGCAATTTGGAATATAACTTTTGCATGTTTTTTTAAAAATTTAAAGCTTAGGCATTTAGAGAAGGAAGGAATTATAAGTAGTAAGCAGAAGGAAGTATGTTATAAGTAGTAAGCGATTTTCAACTGGAATAACCTCTTTAATTTTAAAATAGATGACTTACGGAAGCTTATTCTCAGTTAGAAAATATACATGTATTTATTTCCCTTCTAATTTTCCCTAAATATTTGCTAATTTTGGAAAAATAAAGTGCAAATTGAAATGATTGTTTGTTAATTAGTGACGTACTTTCAAGCAATACGAGGGTCATTCGTGACCATCCTCGTGATTTTGAGCGTCGGTCAAGTAATGCGAGCGATACCTAAGCTACCAACTCATACTCCTAACTTCCAATTTATCTCAGCCTGACGATATTACTTCTTTAGATATCTATTGAGCACTATCCGGCTACACGAAGTATCTTTAGTAAGGGACTCAAATCCATATTAGGATTCATACCGATGTTTCTACGGAAACAACGTCGTCTATGAGCTAAAAATATGATTACAAGTCTATCGCTAAGACGAAAGAGTTGATCACAGGCCATGACATTTTCAACTAGTTACCCCCTCCGTAACAATTTTTATGTGCATGATAATCTATGCATTTTTTTTGTGCTGAATCAAAAGATGATATCTGTTTCACTATAGGACTGAAACAAAAGAAACTTCAGCTCTGAGAATAAATCTATTTGGTTTTGTTTATTTTCAAATGAAATGGTACTCATATACCTTACATAAACAGGTGCCTGAAAATTTATTGAATCAGTTTCCCTTTAATTTGTTATATGGACTTTCATACTTGTTATATCGGCAAAATATAAATCCTTGGGATCATTACCATATTTTCTGTTATTTTTCTTTCGATTTTTTGCTAGTTGAGTTTATATATTATAATATATATATATATATATATATATATATATATATATATATATATATAAACTCGACTTTCAGGGATTTTTTAAATCTATAATTTCACTAAAAATATAATCATCAAAATTAAAAAAAAGTTCGAATTTTATCCGATCCGATAAAATATCACAGTAATGAATAAATTTGCTAAACTTTTTACATTATTCTTGTTATTGACGATATTCTTTTCAGATATTGAAATCACAGTAAATTATAAGTAATTAAATTAAAAGGGCATTATTATTCTGGCAAAAAAACAAAATAAATCTGTACATCATGATTTTACGTAACAAAATTTTTTCATCCCTTATTGTCATCTTTAAACATGATTTGCTTTCAGAACTGGATGAAGTCAGATATAATTTTTATAAGTTTTCTCACAAAAAACCTAAGGTTAACTCCAGAGGATTCAGTTTTTTGGAACAAATTGGAACACTTTCATAATGCCCCCAAAAGTACAAGAAATACGCAGAAGTTACTATATATCCCCAGGGTTATAATGTACTTCAACCACACTTATATTTTAATAATATTTTTCTAAATTCTAATAGGCCTCATTAGTTGCAAAAAAACGATGCAAGAATTTTATGAAAAGAGTGAATATTACAAGAATGATTAAACAGGAAAGATATGAATTTATGAAAATTCAGTCTTCATCCTCTCGATAAAGGCATATTTACCACAATCACGCTCAATAGGGTTAATACATCATACTTATTCTTCATTTTCTTATACCTGAGGGCTTATAAGAAAAAAAACTTTTAAATGTTTCGTCCATATTCTAGGGAATTCCCGTTTCGTCCCATTGTGCACCATACAAATCTAAACACTTAAGAATGGGTTAAATTGTAAACTGTTGTTAAAATGTGTTTATTAATTTCTAAAATGTCTAAATTTCATTTAATCCGTATTTTTTGAAAGATATTACATTTTTTTCAGACATGTGGAAAATGATGATCAATAGCCGTTGATTGATTATGTTAATATTACTAATTTAAATACTTTCATAAGAGCATTTAGTTCTCAAATGTAGTGAATCTTTTTTTTTTTTTCATTTAAAATGGGCTAATTACATAAATAATTTGACAAAAAGTCAACACAAAAAATGTTTTTTCACTACACTCATGAAGCTTTCTATTAAAATTAAAATATTCATTTAATGTATTGCGAAAGTTTTTGTTTAATCAGTGTTCATATATATAATTATTAACGAACGTGAATGCTGGAGAAGTATATTAACAATTCCGCATTAAAAACTAAATTCGATTTTCATGTTTTTGTATACTACTTGTATATTTTACCATTGAAACACATTAATAATAAGCCGAATAAAATGCGTTCAGAATAAATCCTACATAAAATACTGGCAAGTTATGTAAACTGGGTTTCCTTCTTGTGCGCGAAGGAGAAAAAGCAACGGCATGGGAATAATGAAGCATATTATATATGATTACCTAAATTATAACATTTTAGTTTCTATTCAAATTATCATAGTAAATAATCAAATATTATTGGCATCTTAATGTTGAAAAACAAATGAAATTAAATAAAATTTTAGGGTTATTTGTAAAATATTCGAAGTGCCCGAGAAACAGAATTATAAATACATGGGATGATGTATTAAAACATTACTTAAATGCAATAGATTAGATGTATTGAATCTCATCCAATACTGAGCATTTCTTATAGTAATACTTTTTACGTTAAAATAATCAAATAGTATTATCTTGCAAATACAGAAATGTTTAAACAAAAACAAGAATATAATTTGCGATTTATTTGTCAGACGAAATCAGTATCTTCTTACAAATTTAACTTAATGACGTCTCAAGCAATTAATTATTAATTATATATAGTTACTTACAAAAAGTATCACATCTCCAAAAGATTTAGAACTGTGGGGTTCAAAATCTTACAAACTCACATTTAAACATTAAATGCGTATTTAAAATCGCTTATATTGTTATCCTGGTGTTCTTGTTCTAATTTTACTTTTATTTTGAGAAAAGTTGAATTTAATTTAATCTATATATGCTTTAAAAATAAATCATTAACTTTTCTTAAGTTTGTTTTTTAAAATGATTTGAATTATGTTTCTTACAAATGAATCTGTGTGAGGAATCTAATTTTTTAGGGATATATTTAAATAATGAAAAATATGAAAGTGAAAGTTTCTGTTGCAGCTTGTTATTTATCACATTAGTACACCTAAATGTACACTTATGTAGAGAAAACTGAACTGCAGAAGAAATAATGATAATCTACTCAATTCTTTAGCAAATATTAGGCAATGCTTGCATTTATATGTTTTCAAGCAAAAACTATAATTTATAATCTTTCAATTATTATTATTGAGTTTGGCATTTTAAAATCTATCTCTTGAAATATATTCATACAATGACTATTAAACGTAGCAGCGTAAGTATCTAAGGAACAATTGATATATTTGTTCGAATCAACATTGTGGTGAAAAAATTGCATTCGAATTAAAGTTTTTAAAAAAAAAATGAATTTTAATGTTACATACATATCAACTAAACATTTTTCATAAGTATTTTTAAGTAGCGATATTTATTAATATATTTAATGTAACAGAACGGTAAAATAATTCGCATCCTCAAAGTGTTAAAGCTTACAGTATCGAAGGGGATGTAAATGTAATAAAGAATACCGAAAAATAAAATCAGGGATTTTTGATTATCTTTTAAAGAGAACACTTAATTCTTAATTGTATTTTATGATTTCTAATTTTTGGAAAAGGTTTTACTTATTTGCTTAATTTTTGAAAATTTAGTTGATGCTGCCAATTTGATAGTGTCCTTTGAAATCTTCAGATCTCTAAAATGTACGATATTCTTAAGTCTAGTTTATATTCTAAAACACACACAGAAGAAATACTGTATAATCTTAAATAAACTGCGTTCTTCTAATTAATCTTCTGCACTAAATTCATATAAGCAAGTTTAAAATATTCTAGATCTCTTTTATGATTCAGTCATAAAAGCTTTGATAAAATTCATTTTGTTAATTTTCTATAAATTAATAATTAATATTATTAGACTCGAAACTTATACCCTATAAGGAATTGAAAAGATACAGATATCAATGTTATAATGTCATATAAGTTGGGGCTATTAAATAACAAGACTGACAATGTAAAACCCTTTATTTTGATGTCATACATATTTACTTATTATCATCTGCAATATACAAACCTGCTCCACTTCATGCGAATCTTCCATTGTTTAAAATAGTGCTGGAAGTTTTCGGTCAGCTTCTTCAGGATGAGTGCGTCCTTCCCTTTCACAGCTTCAAAGCACTCAAATCATGTTCATTTTAATACATATTTCACCTTAGGAAACAGATAGAAGTCGCATGGCACAAGATCCGGCAATGGCTTACCACTGGGATGCGGTTCTTGGCTAGAAACATCTAGACCAGGGCTTCTTAAACTTTTGTCATTCACGACCCCATTTATGATTGCGAGTTTCTTGACGACCCCATACAAACCTTGACGACCCCATGCATGAATCATTGTTTAGCTGAAAGTTGCACGTGTGTACGCGCGCGCATTCCTCCCTTTGATTGTGTGTGATATTTAGAGGTGGCGGTCAGAGTGGGAAGTCAGCGGCGCGCGGTTTATTCAACATGTATGATACCGACAAACGCATTAACAATGTATAGCCAGAGTATAATAATAGCGATCATCGATCGTTTACTGCTGTCGGTGGAGATAGCTCAAAACCTTCAACAAATGCGCGTGTCTAGACGCTGCAAGTCCACTGTATTCCGCCAACTCTAGTGATGTTATAAAATGGTATATATAAATATTTGACATTATAAAATCTCTCGCGACCGCAGAATTTTGCTACGCGACCCCATTTGGGGTCGCGACCCATAGTTTAAGAAGCCCTGATCTAGACGCACAATGCGGAATGACTTCCATAATTCGCTTCGGTTTTTTCTTATTATTTCACGGAGATCGGCAAGAACGTTAAGGTAGTAATATTGATTAACAGTTTCATCTTCAGGTAAACCAGTGAAGGTACACAGTCCCATGAATATCGAAAAAAAAAATCAATCATCGCTGGTTTTTAATTTTGGTTTGCTCATTCAAGATTTTTTGGCATTAGGAGAAATTGGTTTTATCATTACATGTATTGATGCTTTTTTTCAGGATAATAAGTAAAAACCTACGATTCGTCACACGTTATTAACCTTTCCAATAAGTTTGGGTAATTTTCAATAGCATTCAAAGCATCTGTACAAATATTTTATGAGCTTCTTGTTCAAACGTAAGAATCTTAAGCAGCATTTTAGCAAACATATTAATCACATTAAGCAACCTTTTTGTTATGTAACATTTGCCGTATGGATTCTTCATCAATTCCTACAGTCTCAGCAATCACCCGAATACTTAACTAACTGTCGGATCGAGCCACATTACCTATATTTTCGATACTGTCATCCGTTTTTAATGTAAATAGAAGACTAAGATGAGAAGCATCTTCAATATCTTCGTAGCCATCTTGAAAACGCTTAAACTACACAAAAACACGTGCACGTGGTAAACATCTACTTCTTTTATTAAATTATAAACTTAGTAGTGGTTTTTCGAAGTTTCATGTGAAATCTCAAAACAATTCGTTGTTCTAGTGTTACACTTATCGTTTTTCTGGCGAAAAACAAATAACTTTAATGCGAATGAAGGCTATGGCTGTACGGATTTGCTTAAATAAGTGAGAGTCGCTGCATTCGATAGAGAAGGCATCACGCTAAACAGCTGTCGGTCACTGACGTTTGGCTCCTGCGTACTTCTTCTTTAGCATCGTCAGTCTCATTATTTAATAGCCACATATCGCATAAAATATTATCAGTCTTAATGTCTAAAATGACGCAACCATTCTAAAATTGAATAACATTGTTTTCAAAGACATGTTATATTACAAACTACATTCGTAGAATTTTACAAAATTTTTAATTTTATAATATAGAGATTTTAACCAATTTTTCAAATATACTATTGAAACATTAACGATTAAGTTAATATAAATAATTAAAACATCAGCGTTGTATAATTTTGAATTTCTGGGGTCTCAAATTGCAATATAATTTGGAATAATGTATTTACATTCTTCGGAATTGTGACATAATATTTTTGCGTGTAAAATCTCTATCAAAAACAATATTTTTGTAAGCGTAAGCTGTTTATTTTGCTATGATTAGAATAGGAATATTACAGAATTGCACCTGTACAATTACATAATATTCCATAATAAATTCAAGTTATTTATGAGGAAAAAAAAAAAAAGGAAATGATTACAAAGCATATAGAAAGAAAATTATCAACACAAAATATTAGAGTACAATAAAACATTCTTAAGTTAAATTATGTAAGCTTTTAAACAGTGAATTTTAATAATTGTACTCAATTCATACATTTTCTATCTGTAAATTCACAATACGAGATTGGTTGAAAAATTTTCCGACAAGATATAAGACATTCTTTTCACTAAATTTACTTTTATGTTTCTACATAGTCTCCTTATAAGTAAATACATAGTACATACAGTTTCTACATAGTTCCCTTCAACACACTTGAACCAGCGATGCTCCCATCTCCTTAACCCGTCCAAACCGTACTCGGCGACTTTCTCTGCAAAATAATTGTTTACAAAGGTGATAGTCTTCTCATTTGACAAAACTCTCTATCTTCCAAGCGCAATTTGTAGTTAGATTACAAGATCAGAGGGTAAAAATAAGTCGCTTGGGTCTAAATATGGTGAATAAGGAGAATAGTCAAGTAATTCAATCTGTAATTGACATATTACAGTTTCGCCAGCGTATTTTCGCCATCTCAACAATTGAGGTGTGAGACGGCGGAATAGTCTAGGTGGAATATATAGATTTTTTTTACAAGTGTGACCGTTTTTCCGCAATTTCTGTCTGCAGCTTGGTAGGTAATGATACGTATCATCCTCTTGAAATGGGCTTTTCCGCTTGAAGATAATCGATTAAGATTACTATCCAAAACTGACTATTCCAAATGACTATGTTACTGACTATTCCAAAAAACAGTCGCCATCCCTTTCTCAGCCTAAAAAACAGTTTTTGCTTTTTATGGAGCTCATTCCTCCTTCGCAGTCTCCTGTTTTGACTTTATTACTGTTTAGGGTGTATAATTGTGTGTATCTAAATTTACTTTACATTAATTAATCAACGCCAAAATTTTGACTGATTGCGCCAACAGAGTGATGAAAAAAGTCATTCTATCACGTCTTTGGTCTAACTTGAGCAAACGCTACTCACAAAGTGCGAACAGCTTTCTCATGCCAAATATTTTTTTCAATATGTGACATATAAGTTCTTTGGACATATTCATAATATCTGCTATCTCTTTCACTTTACTTTGATGGTCGTCTAGCACCATTCGGAAAATGTTAGCGTTGTTATCGTCAGTGGTAACAGTTTTTTGACATCCCGAACGCTCATCGTCTTCCAAGCTGATACGACTACATTTAAATTGAACTGCGCAAATTTCACCATGGTAAATGATGATGTAAATACCCCGTACACAGCGTAGACGTATTTCAAAACAATATTGACCACTCGATATTCGTTTTTTCCCATTTTTATAAAAACACTCGCATGGACTTACTCAAACGATTATCAAACAACAACTGCGCCTCCACAACGGCTGAACTTTTGGTGAGTACCTATCAAAAGATATACACTCAGATTTCTTAGCTTTTATATACGAGTGCTGTCGTCGTCATTTTAAGGTCGGAAACTTTTCAACAGCTCTAGTAAACCAAAAAAGTTAGTAATATGTCAGTTAATTTATTAATAAGAATTACAAATTGCATTAACGTGACACGATATAAATATATAAATTATTCCTAATGAAAATGATAGAAATTATAAAAATGATGCAACAAAATAAGAGGGGTATCATAAAGTTTAATTATTTCTAAGAAATAATTTATACATCTGCATGTATATTGTTATGCACATTAATTGATCTTCATATACATAATGTTGTAAATCACACCTATTAATGTTTATTTGTTTCGTTTTAGGAAGCCGTAGATAGAAGTAAGCCTTCGAAATGTCAAGAAACGCCGGAGGAAATGTATCATTCTGGATGTTGATTATGAAGAAAAGTTATAATAATAATGAGTAAAACTTAAGTTTTTATCTCTAGATTATATTTTCAGTAATAATTAAATCTTTACAATACGGAGTAAACAAACTTAACGTTATAGCGGATTACTTCAATCTACGGTTTATTAAGATCCGACAAATAACATTAATAGTTGTAATTTTCAACAAAGTGTAAATGAGAATCAATTAATATGCAGATTAAGTTTTATCCAGATATTTCAGTAATTTCTTGGTAATAATTAACCTTTTACGATATTCCATCTTAAATTTGGTTTTTACACTAATTTATCTTTAAATTTTGTTATCATGGGATTAAAATGCATTGCATAATTAATTTTATGTTAATTTCTATCACGCTCAGTATAAGCATAAATAAGAAGGAAACTTCCTGTAGTTAAAAAGATGAATCGTTTCATTTTTATTTAATGATTGCATTCGTGTAATGGAAGAAAATGAAAATTTTTCAGCGATTTTTAAGTTTATGATTAAGCCAAAACCTCACATTTGATTACAGTTATTATAAAAATTATTCTCGAAGTATCTCGTATCTGTAGTATCTGTAGAATCTCGAAGACTTTAGAAAGTTCTACAAATATTTGACTGAGAGTCACTAACATTTTTCTTAAAAATTTATTTCTTACATAAAACAATTTTATATTTCTTTTACCCATTAAAGTTCTAGAAATGTATTTATGTTAAAGAGTTGATGAATTAAATTTTCAAGTTTAAAACCATAAAGCTATAGATTAAGGCTTCATATTTCATCAAATAAAATTTCTTAAGTAAGTTTGAACATTATGCATGAATTGAAATACTAAACAAGATCATAATGAAAAGCGATTTATTTGTAAATACTCTCGTTTAAAAAAATTAAGGAGTCAGTTAGACACGGTTTTAAATATACGAATTCAGTTAATAAATATATATAACATTAAAATTTCTGAAACATTCATTAAAATCAATGCCTATTTAAGAGTTTTCTGAATACTTACATATCATATGTAGCATTGACCATCCCGATTTAAAGGAGAATAGTTTCAACAAAGGCTTGATTGTAATTATATTGGTGCTCTAAAGTGAAGCAAAATTGGTAGTTATGGAAATAATTAAGGAATTCTGAGTCGGAATTGAAGGATTACGTGATATACTAGAGTAAAAAAGTTAAAACATAAGAAAGCAGTAATATAGAAATGATAATTATTACTTTTATTATCCGAAGAAAACTACGTATGAGATCTCTGTACTGTTTAGCAGTCACAGCACTATCTAAAAATATTGAGGTCTGTTTGGCTATCCAGTATGATGCTTGCTAACACCGTGACTCCTCTGGATGGAAAATGATAACTTTTTGTGATGTTTTCAGGAGGAACACGAAATTACTGCTCTCATCATATCGTTAGCCAATGTGTGAGAATCAAACGGAAGTAATATTTGCTACTCTCATAAATTCCAGTACTGATGCTCTGAGCTCTAAATTAAATTGGTGTACTTATAGATAAATATAAGGGGAATGAAAAGTGCTGGTTTTCCGGTGCAGTAACCCACACGATTGAGTCTCCTGTAAACATTGTGTACGAAACCTCTCATACTTCTGTGGCAGCTAATATAGCACTTAACCTGATTCTCTGATGCAAAAATTGCTTAAACGACACGCAAGTATTGCCAAATATCAATCTAGGAGAATTGAAATGTCTATTGGCTGATCTTGTCTGTGGTTAACATTTTCAGCACTTTGAAACTTCTGCCAAAGTCTTGAGATCACACATTCCGAATTTGGGACACTTCGATTTCTTATATTACGGATTCAAGCTTTTCATCGTTTTCTACCGTTGGAAACGGGTCCAGTTTTAGTGTTTTTGCCTTTATTTTTTTGTTTGTTTGATAATTAGAAACGTTTCTTTGTTCTTAAATAGCATGGATTTGTCTGAACTGCTTTGGCGGAGGGAAAAGGAGCTGTTATCTGGATCACTCATCTGCACCTGCAGATCACTCACCTGCTTATGAATTCACATGTGAGCAGATGTTTTGCGCATGAAGACATAGAATGAGATTTATATTTAGGCAATGTTTCACCTTCAACAAATAATTTTAATACGTTATATAGAACAAATTAACCGATATTTAACAACAATTTTTGTATTTTATGGATTATGTTTATCTTTCTGACACCAATGTACCTTAAATAAATTTGCTCAACTACAACTTTTACATACTCATAAGGTATGAAAACAGGAAAAAGCAACATATTACAATTATTTCTCATACGCATATACTATCGTTCCTGAATAAGAAGACTTCACACTAAAAACTAAAGAGTTTCCGAAATCTGATGGCATATTTTTAAGAAAAGTCATACATAAGACACACTACTTTTTTAGGTTTTAAGATCAGATTTACATATTATATCTTCAGAAACATTGATAAATCTTATGGGAGGTTAGATGAGTGACTTACGTTGTCTTCACATTCTTTTGAATTGGAGGTTAAACGAAAGCACACACACGGCCCATTTCGAAATGAAAATAGCGTTTGTGGCGGAGCGTCATTCGTCAGTGTTGACAACCGAGTTCCTTCCGTGCGGAAAAAGAGCGCTGCTCAGCTGTAACAACATAAAATAACTTGTTTGGGAAGTTATTAATTCTTCCGAACTCATGACAGAGCCGTTGATCTCGGAAAGCGTTCTAGGATGCTTTTTCGCAAATTATGTTGGAGAAAATTATAGTAGTGTCACCTTATCGAAAATGCTTGCAATATTGTAAAAGAGATAAATGTATTTTATTTATACGTTTATGTATTTAGTGGATTTCCACTTTGATCGTTCAAGAATGTAGAAACAACTATTTTCTGGGAAGTTTTAAATTAGTACAATTACTCATCGATATTAAAATGTCGATCTCGCTGTTAAGCAAAAGTATTAGGCAGTAGTAGTATGAAATGAAATGTACACAATAATCAAAGAAAACAATTGAGTGCCACTTGAGTGAAGAATGAAATACTAATGTATACTTGAAAACCCTTTATAGATAAATATATAGTTGGCAAATTTACATGCTTTTTCTTTTTTTATTTACTGTATAAATAATATTCAGTTCTTACTATATCAATAGTTTTTTTTATTTTATTGTCTTTAAATATCAATATACCTTTCCAAAACAATTGAATAATAAGCAAAAAATTTCATTTATATTAAGATTTCTATTTAATTTTCTGCTTATTATCTGCATTTTCCCAACATAACATATGTGTAAAAAAAGGAGGATAATTTACCCTGATTTTAATTGTCATTTATTTTTATAATTTAGAATATTAAATTTGAAATAATACACACATATATGGTGAAATATATTTTAAAAATAAAACAATCATACTTTTTAATAGAATATTAGATATAATTTTTTACATTTATAGTGAAGCCTTCTATTACATTTCATATGTTTATAAAAGTGCAGATTTACATTAAATTAAAAATTTTATTTGTTGTATTATTAATGATGTGAATTTTTTCGACTCTTGTTTATTTTTCTTTTTATTTAATTAACAAGCAGAGCTCAAAGATAAGATGTTCATCTACTTTAGCATTTCAATAAGACATAGCAAATGGAACTTTTTGCATATTTCAATGAAATTATTAAATAACCTTCAACATTCGAAAAAAGCAACATATAAATTCATCTATCATTTGATATCATTTTTATGATGACAATATTTACGAGAATAAGTTTTTAATTCATAAAATATTAAAAGGGGTGATGCGAAATTAAAATTATCTAAATATTTCCAAAATCTGCATAATGATAAATTTGAAATGTTAATTATCGGTATTTAAAATACGTGGAGCCATGTATGTTATATAAGAAAAAATGTCTAAGAAACGTTATGATTTGGATTGAAAAAATTTAAAATTTAAAATCTTATTACAATATAAAGAATGTAATATATATCATGACGTTTTATGTTGAATTTCTTTTATCAGTAAAATGTGAAGTAGGCGATATTTTTAACAATTGTTGAATAGAATAACAATATCAATAACAATATCAACTACGGATATAACAATATAAATTCATAAAGATACAAAAATTATTTCAAGAAAATAATTACTTATTTTTAATCTTAAACTTGATAAAAATATAACCATTTTTTTCACTGAAAGAAGTCAATAATAGAAACTTACAAATCCTTCAGTATCAAATGCATTAAATTTTTTATTCGTATAAAGGTTTGCATTATTTCCTATACATCAAATTATGAATTTTGTTTTCAGAATTATGATATGTACCAAAATGAATTTCGGTTCACTACAATAAACTACTGCGAACTGTCGTTAGCCTTAATAACTAAAATTTTGATCTACCTTAAATATATATAAGTTTTGCTAAATTCTAAGTATCAAGATGCATATGAATCTCGCGATTCGAGCTAACTTCACAATTTTTACGATGTGTGAATTTTCGAAAAAAAATTAAAACACATTACATACAATTATTTAATAATGTTAAAAATTATAAACTTAATTGAAATTCTTAGAATCAGTTGTGAGATCGTTAATTTAGATTTAAGATATGTTGCAGCTTTTCAACAATACGAACTTTTGGTTATTATTTGCTTCTTACATTCATACAAATAGCAATATAATTTAAGTTTGTAAAAACAAGCTAAAATTTATGTTTTTTTTAAATTTATTTTTTATTTTTTTCATTTTGGGTATTAATTTGTAATCATCAAATAGTTAACTCTATTTGTTTGCTTCAAAAATTTCTTATGCATAAATTAAAAGAAAAAAAAAACTATAAGTCTTTCTTAATAAAACGAATAATCAAAATAAGTAGACAGAAATAACAATTTTCTCTTAATTATGGAAAACAAATAATGAGTAAACCATTTGATTTACTAAAAGTAAATAAACTTATATTCGTTCTTTTCTTTAATAATTCATTGTTCTCACATTTACACAGTTCAATAAACAACTAGTATTTAGAGTGTTGAAAAAGTATTAAATTTTCTAAAGGAAAAGCATATTTCAATATTTAAGAGATCTTAGACGCAAACCGCTTTCATATCGGTGGTCACACGCTTGGAATGTATAATTTCTAATTTAAGACTCTTTTAAAATCTATAACAGCTTCAAGAATTCCATTTAGTATATTTAATTTACTTCAAAAACCTGATTTCTCTTCACAGATATGCAGTCCAACGGCAGAACAATTTATTAAAACTATTCTGGCCAAGAATTTATTAAACCTAATGTTGTAATGCTGAAATGACTCTCTTTAACTTTGAAATTAAAATTTTCCCTATTTATACCCAGTGTACATTTCCTAACCTGAGCTTGGTGAATTTGGACTTTGAAATGCTTTAGAATGAGGTGTTTATTCTAATATTTGTGTTTTAAATTTATATCACGATAAGATAGATCGCTTAAGATCCTTACACTGAAATTGCAAGCAATTTATTACTGAAAGGATACTGGTTTAATAAGTCAGAATTTATCTTTTCACAATTTCGAATACCAGTATGGTAATAAACGCACACATTCATGTAGTTTGATAAAATGTTAATTGAATCGTCAGAGGCTTCAAAATTCGATATTCGATTAAAAGTTAATGAAATGTGTTGATAAGGATAAAGTTGAACAAGTTAACTGGAGAATAATTTATTTACCAAAATTATTGCTGTGGTGCTCTCACTTAGGATTTATAAAGCCTTTATTTACTCAACTACAGCTTAAAGAAAATTTCGATTTCTAATTTGATATTTCCTCCATCTTTAAACAACGCATATTTTACAAAAAATTTTGCTGAATTGTAGTATAATGTGACGACTAAATGATGATTATTTCACAGCCATTTATAATTGTTCTCTCTTAAAGAGAAATTTGCTTACAGATGGAAAAAGTGTCATATTTAAGAGCTTTGAATTTTTCTTCCAGCTGTAGATAGGTAAATAATAGTTTTAAGAAACCGTAAATGAAAGCATAGCTGTAAACATTTAGGCAATTAATTACTCTACAGCAAGCATTCTCAATTTCCGCTTTGTCCGTACAATTAATTACTTTTAATAAAATCTGAAGCTCCATTCATCTAACATTTCTACAAGAAGTGCACAAAACACTGCACGAAAATGTGCGTTGAACTATATTTGTAATCGTAGAAAGATAATTTTTGTAGGAGACCTCTGACATTAATAAGGTATGTTGGTATAATAGATCTACACTTATTTATCTAAAGATTCCCTGTATTATAAGTATTATCTAAAGAAACAAACATTTATTTCCATCTTTATTGTTAAGAGGCTATTCATAATGTTGTGAGATGCATAAGGTGTGTGGACCGTCCAATAAATGACCTCAATTCAATTTTTAACTCAGATATTTCAACGGGGGAAATTCCCACTACTTAACAGTATTAAGCCTCAAAAAAGTGCTTGAAGTAACTTCATTGCATATTGTTTCCTCATCATTTGAAATAGAGAATAATTATTTCATTCTTCTTAAAAATAAAATGTTTAAATGTTTTCTTCACAATAATTATCTGATGCATTTCTAATAATCACATTCATGATTTTATATTTTGTACATTACTTGTCTCTTATAATTCTGTTACAATGACTTATTTATATGCATTAAACTAAAAGAAAAAAAACTGTATTATCAAAGGAAATTCACGTTGGTTAAATGGTTGAAACTTAAGGCTATCGAGAATATTCTATACAATTATATACAAGGAAAAGAAATATAAATTTAAAACTGTTAAAGATTGGGTTTCAAAAGAAAGCAAAATAAGTTTTTTTTTGAGAATATTTACTATAGACTGCTTCAGAAACGTAAGCAAAATGTAATACCTTAAATATTGTTTAACAGATTTTATTACACGTTCGTAAGAGTCTCCCCACAGTGAGCTCATCGTACAAGAATATTTCGAGTTATAATTTTGCAAGAAAATTTTGAAATATGAAATCTTTTAATAATTTGAAAAATCGGTGAATTTTATGTTTACTTTTAAAAATATTTTTAGACGTTATCGGAATTAGTTGTGTGCCAATATCAACATTTTGACATGAATGGCTTAAAAGCAACTAAAATATTTTATGGTGACATATAGGAAAGTAACTCTAAATGAAGGGCGCTTGTCACAACACATGTAAAAAGCTCTGCGTAAATTTTATTTTAGTTTCAGATATTAATCTAACCAAAATGCAGCGAAATCAAGTTCACAGACAAGGAATGGTAGAGTTTCAAATTTTCTGTCTTTCGGGAGCTGTGTCGCTGCATAATTTCTACAAATCAAACAACTTCTAAGATCTTTTTTCTCAAGTTATCGATCTTTAGGGATCAAACATATTTTTCGATGACTAGTTAAATTTGCTGTAACTCAATATTGTGTGTGTGTGCATCATCTCGTCATTTTTTTTTTTTTTTTTTTTTTTAATAATCAGCTCTGAGAATTCTAAATGTTGAGATAAGGTGATAGGATGCTATTCGTCGGTTGTAATATCAGAAAATTCTTATTCACTTAGGCATAAGATTACTTTTTTCGTCTAGAAAGGAGTAAACATGTAAGTGTAATTGATTTCCTTGGTATGTAACTGCAATACAAAGTTTTCTGAGTTATAGACTGTTATTTGAATTTTTTTCTTTTCACTTCTGCATCTAAGTTCTTCAGAAGAGGGACTTAATCACTTCATTCTGAAATTTCCTTAAGCTTATCGGTGAAGCGTTTAATTCAAGCTGTTATTTTTGACATATTCATAAGATTAACGCACTTGAAAATATCAAATAATTTCTTCTTTTCTTGTACAGCACATCCAGCAAATTACCTTCTTTCCAGAATCCAGAAAATTACTTTCTGTATAGAAAGTTTTCTTCTTCAATAGTGTCTACATTGCCAAAGGATCAAATTCTGAGGATACTAAAAACAAGACTAGTTCAGACTCCAAGAATTGAATATTTCTTGTCATAAACTGTAGTTTCATGTGATATGAAATCTGATTTGTTGTACTTTATTACAACAATGATGTCGATTAATTCTTTCAGTCAGCTTTTGAATTTTGTCAACTGTATTTCTTAATGAAAGTCTTAATCCAAAATTAATTCATTTGTGAATCAGTCTAGAAAAATCGAATTGGTTCGTATTTTAAACATCTTGCGATTTTATCAATCAATCTTAATAATGAAAGAACCTCCAAACGCTCTAATTTAGGAAAAGTAAGTGATTTTAAAGAAGCTACTCTACTCTTTGAGGTGATAAAATCCAGATGAAAAATACAATTGATCAATTCTTTTCTTATCATATATCACACATCCATACAATTAACATGGAAATACTGTATTCTATTTGTCTTAAATTGGAATCTTATATTCGTTCTAAATAATGTCGGGTGCTATGGCAGATTTAACGGGCCTCACTATACGGATGTCTTTAGTGGTATCATGACTCGAACTCATGATTCAAAGGAAGCAAAGTAGGTCTTGACCATGACCACAGCCACCTGTGTAGTAATATGTCAACATCGTCAAAACCTTCTACCTACCTTCTGAATTTGCTCTCTAAATTTGCTCTTTAAGTTTATTTGACAATAATGATATTATCAACACATAAGCTAATACTAAAGATAAAGAATTCAGGATATTTATTAAGGGGACTTAGTACCTTTGCACCTTCAAAAATTCGATTTTTCAAATTTGATTCTAAAAAATAGTACTGAATGTTAGGAGCATTTTAAAACAAACCGCGTCAAAATCCGACTATTATTACGCCCTGTGCAACAAAAAATGTAAATGTCTAAAGTGGCTTGTTCTATGTAATGCAATGTAAACAAACCTCTTTTTCTCAGTTTGCTATTTTCACACTTTCCCACAGGATTAAAAAAAATCTTTTGCATGCAGAGCTTTCAAATTTTACATGAGTGTTGTATTTGTAAATCTTTATTCTGTGAACCTCAATTTTGTTAATAGGATGATTAGATTTTATTTTATAACATGATACATGAAAAAAAAAGTTACTAAATACAAACTTGATAACTTTTTTAATTTTTCAATTTTTTTTAATGTAAGGTAAATTTAAAATTTGAGGTTTACAGAATAAGGTCCATATTTAGCTTTAATTTGGTATAATAATTATGGTTTTAGTGTACATCTTTCAAAAGTTATCTTGTGGGTAACGTAAGGTAAGCTAATTTATTTTTGAAATTTTTGTACGCATATTTCATGTTGTATAAGAAAATATATTAATTTAATAGCAAAACTTGACCCAATATTTGAAACTATGCACTTTATTACACAAACTGGCAAAGTTTCATACTGAAATGAGCAAAAATTGTTGTTTTATGAAGAATTGAAAAAAGTTTGTCAAAATGTTCTACTTTTGATTTCGTAAGGTACTAAGTTCCCTTAACATATTTTTTTCAGATGCAGTAGCAACAAGTAAGAATAGACAAGATTTTATCACGAAAGGTCTTAAAAAATCTAAGTGATAAACAATACTGAAGTCCCTATGCTGTAAACGAAAAAAATGCACTCTATATATTATCATAAGGATAATCTAGAGAAACACACAAATCGAGTAACATTTCTATTTACCCAATGAAACACTATCTTCAAAAATGCTTCTATTATATCTGTCGTTTACTAAATTTTATAGCTGATTTAAGAAAATGAATATCAGTTTGGACCACCATATCACCAATTATTTAGAAAAAATTGTTTGGATCATGAGACCTAAAACAGAAGATCTTAAACCTTTTAAGGAATTAAAATTTACTTATTGCCCTACCTCTCATAATAACTGCTCTGTGAGATAAATAAAATAAAATCGTATCATTTCGATTGTCTGCCTGAAATGATTCAATAAAATGTGTAGATTCATAAATCTTATAATTTAATTTTTATATTGAACAAAAAATGGATTTTTCATATTAAATTTATTTAATTTCTTAAATTGCAATGATACAACATTCTTTTTGTATTCCATTAAATGCTTTGAATTTGATTTTCAAGGCCATCTTACACTGTCTCAACTATTCTTATACTTAAAGGATTCGATAAATTTCCCTAATTTCTAGACCGTCAAAGGTTTCAGCCTTAGTATCAGCTCTTAAACTGAGTTTGCTAATTTCAAAAGTTTTGTTGTAATTTAATCAGATATCAAATTTTATTTTAGTATCACTTGCAGAATTAAAAATTATCTGGAATTATTATTTACTTTATCCTATAAACACCACACAATCATTTATTACGTTTCTGCTACATCTTTTAAAATCCTTTGATTCAACCAATACAGAATAGTAAAAATCTCCGAATAGTCAGATGATTGTAAATCTATCAAAACTCTGAATTTATTTAGTTAAATTTAAATCTGAGGGAGTGAATTAATAGTATTTCTGAATACTTTTAATAACTCATTATCTATATTTTAATTAGAAGATTTAATGTTTTTTTTTCTAATGTTACTTTAACAATATTAAATTTTTATGTAATAAAGCTTTATTTCAGAATGAATAACAAGAAAGCGGTTATTTTCTCATTAGTATGTTCACTTTTCTAGATACATATTTAATAAAGAAGCTTCTCATTTGGATGTTATCAAATCAAGTCTCCTATAGTTATAAATTTACCATTTTGAACCAAATCAGACACAGCTGATAGTGTCATTTTATTAGTTCTTTTTAATTCGATTACATGATGAAATTACAGAAGTAATACTAAGCGTATCAGATTTTTCTTTTTGAAAAATATCATTTTGACTAACTGGTGAAAAGAATTTTGAATTGCCGTCGATTGCTTTTTATAACAAAAACCGTATTTTACTTTTTTGCGTATGATGCTTAATATTACGTTTTTTTTTAAAAAATCCAGATACAAAAGCATGTGGTTTGATGTCTTAGAATTTTTTTTTTTGAAAATTTGATCTCAATACATTGGCTCATGATTTCCATTGCAAAATTCTCTCTGAGAAAATGCTGACGTGACTTGTAATTCAACAGTTAAAGGCCAGTTTGGTTTTAGAGGAGAACGCTTTGATTTGTGAAAAGTTGTGTGAGTTTGATTTGTGAAAAGTTGTGTGAGTTTGATTTGTGCTGAGGGGTTTTGTAACAAATTATATAACTTTAATATTATTAAACAATAGGATATAATTATAAATCATTAGGAATTTTAAGAAAGGAAATAGTTAAAAAAAATATGTTAATTTAAGTCATTGTAAATGTAAATTAATTCAGATGTTTTTCTAAATCAGGAGCACAACATTTTAAGAACAGCAACGTAATTATTTTCAATAAGTTCAAAACTGGAAATAGCTTTTGCTGCAGACCCTCGGAGAAATAATTAATGAAAAAAAATTTTTCTACATAATCGGGTATCTATCAATCGCATTTCACTTTAAGTTTAAGTCAATTTGAAGAACATGCATTAGACTTACTCATAGACAAATATAATAATTTTACTAATAAAATGTCTGTACTTCGATTCGGAAAAAAAAACCAAACGCAGTTACTCATACATTAAAATTATCCTTTAGAGCACTTTACACTAACTCTTCTTTACAAACTGTTAATTTTTCTTCATATGAATATAAATTGTCGTATGTAATAATCTGCTTCACAATTAACTAAGGCATCAGATTTCTTTAGATTTGATTCTTTCAATATTGGGTTGCCAATTTATTTTATGTTTTCAAATTTAGAACCTAAATGATTTCATAATGTTTTTAAATTATTCACTAGTTAATTTCTTCTATGTTCAAGCGTTTTACTGATAAGCTTCGTTATTGTATATCATTACATCTCACATTTTTGAAATTAATTTGTAAATAAAGTAAAATGCTTTTAACGTTTCAAAAATGAGAGTAATATTAATATGATAGCTTTTATGAGTCTTCAAAAACAATATATTTACTATATTCCTGAGGTCAAAGCACCATGAAGCTGAAAACTATCAAGAATGCTCTATATTCGTATAATTAAGTATATAGTAACCTGCACTACTACATTCCTTTCTAAGTTTAGTATCCAATGTGCTACGACATTTTATTGACAGTTTCTTAGTTTGAAATACTTATTTATACAATTTAATCATATATATATATATATATAAGTGCTTATAATTAGAAATAATCAAAACAAATGGAGATGGTTTTGTATGCAGTTCTTCCCGTCTAGAAATTAAAGTCAAACTATCAGATCTTGCTGATCAAGTTGGTTCACTGTTATCGATGCATGACATCATTATTTTTTTTCCAAATGAAACAGTTTTGTGAAACACCGGGTGATTATAACTAAAGTTAAAATTTCAAAACGCTGTAAAAAAAGAACGACTGATCAGAATGACGTCAAATTTGAACGGAATAATATTGAATAAGGGGGAAACATATGGCATATAAATAGTTCCAAATTTAAGCATCAGATGGCGCTGAAAGCGTCATAATATGTAAATAAAAATAAATACTTGTCATGCGTACGACTCTTTTGAGTTGTTATAAAAACGCCGAGTACACAGCTTTTCATCGTTTTGCGTCTGAAAAGTTTGCCTGACTTTCTCACTGTAGGACCGAGCTCTGCTTGTAAAGCTTTTTTACAAGAACAATGACTGTTAACCATTAGCTCTGCAGAAGTTCTGGACACTCAGGGTATTAAAACAGGCATTGGATCGATTACTGCCAATTGTCTGGAGAAAATGAATTTAAAAAAACAGGTTCTTTTGATGTGCAATCAGGTAGAAGGAGAGAAAAATTGTTTCGACGGTCGTTGAAGAAGTGTCAGCAGCAGTGCAGGAGGAATCGAACGATGATGTGAAACCGTGCAGTGCATGGGGAATTGCCCAAACATTGGACCGGCCTGTGAGCTCGGTGCATAAAATTCTACAAAACATCCTTCAATGCTATTTTTACAAAATTAGCCATGTACAGGAGTTGTTTCCTTCTGACCTGCGATCAAGAGAGACTTTTGCTTCACAATTTCTTGCTCGCATGGAAGTAAACAATGAATGGCCGTGGAAAAAATTATGTGGACAGACGAAGCCCATTTCCATCTGATAGGATATGTCAATGCACAGAATTGCCGAATATGGGCAACAGACAATCCACTCACAAATCAACCAGTACCACTTCATCCTGTAAAGGTCACTGTGTGGTGAGGGTTTACGGCATCATTTATCATAGGGCCTTATTTTTTCGAGGAGACGGGTGCTTTCGGTCCTGTTACCGTTACCGTCACTGGTCAGTATTATTAGTGTCTTTTGCGCAATAACGTCATTCCAGATCTTCAACAGCGTGGATGGGTTCATTTTTATGCAAGAAGGCCCTCCTTCGCACATTACAAATCCAATAAAGCAGCTGCTGAAATCGCATTTCAGAAATGCTAGAATTATCAAACGTCATTTCCTTATAGCCTGGCAGCCCCGATCACCTGTTCTTAATCCGTGTGACTTCTGGCTATGGGGCTATCTGAAAGATGCTGTGTTCAGTGCTCCGATTGCACACTTAGCTAAACTGAAGGCACGCATTACGCAACACATTCTGAACGTAACCCTGGAGACACTTCGATCAGTTGTGGAACATGCTGTTTCTCGATTTCATCTGGTTGCAAACAATGATGGACAGCATAATGAACATGTTTTGCGTCAATCTCTCAAAATTTAAAAACCGATTTGATGAATGCTTTTTATGCGGTTTTTGGCCTCAGGAACAGTTAAAAACCGATTTTTCCCAATTGTGATATGACGCCCTTGTGGACGGGCTTACGTGACGAATAATATCACACCTGTGCAGTCATGCACACTGAACAGAACAGTTGGTTTAACGTATAACTTACACCTTAGTCGTTGTTTTATGATTCATTTGCCATTTGAATCGAACCATTTTAAATTATAATGCTTACAGCACCATCTGTTGCTAAAATTTGGGATTTTTTCTTCTTTTTATGCCATAGATTCTCCCCTTCTTCAATAATATTCCGTTAAAATTTGACGTCATTCTGATAAATCATTTTTTTACAGCGTTTTGAAACTGTAACGTTCATTATAACCACCCTATACTTTACTTTATGGAATCTTAAATATGTTTTTCTTTCTTTTTAAGTTACTTGCTTCACTTTTATTGATTGATTTTGCTATTCTTAAAATTTAACACACTTCAATACAACTATACGGAATTTTCTTCAAGGAGTTTGAATACTAAATATTGTGTATTTATGTCAATATATGGTATAAAGTGTTTACTTTTACATATCCAAACAGTATGAAATTTTTTTCTTACTGGTTGTTCTTAAGCTGCTTCAACCAAAGAGGGTGGATAACACTCATAAAGAAGAACCGTATATTTCAACTTCTCACTCAAATTTTCAAAACAAAAACAGTCGAGTTAAATAGCCTATAAGAGCATTAAAATAGAAAGCAATCCATCAGAAATCATTCAAGGGCATTAGAGATGTATCCAACGGTATCTTGCATCCTGCAAAAATGACTGTGATGATGACATTCTGCAGAGACAGTAGATATAGTGTGAAAAATTAAAATTAAGTACACTCCTAGAAATAAAGCAATACATATAGATCAGGTAACTATAGGTACTAAATCTGGAGTTCAAGACGTATAACTTAATATTCATTAAATAGAATACCACGGAAGTAATGGATGCAGATATTACAGCTAGCTAAGAATCTTTCATATATAAAAACCATACATTTGTTTTACTGTTAGCTGAAGAGTCCAAATATAGGAATGAATTGCTCTAGAAAAACATAATACGTTGAACCGATTAAACGTTCTAACAAGTGTTAATCAAACGATACTATCAAAAAGTATCCATGATACTGTCCTAAAAGTGACTGCAAATTTCTGCTGCAAGAATCTAAAAAGTAAATGATGCTTTTTACTTAAAGGAGTCAATTCTAAGTACTGAAAATATCTTATCAGTAAACATTACTAAATAAAAGCGAGGCAGAAAATTTATACTGTTAGTTTCGTTTGGAGCAACTCAAAAACAAAATGAAAGAAACCGATATTTAAAATCAGGAATAAAACTTTTCCATTAAAGATTGAGGATTCTGCTCATCTGAAGAGTTCATGCACTATTGTAATAAAATTTTATTCAATTGCAAGTATTCATGTACTTCAATAAAATACTGTTGAAATCTCTCCAAAAGGTAAATATTTGTTTGGTGTCTACAAATATCACTTACTATTATGAAGAGTATTTCTCTATGAAATAGAAAACAATTCATTTCATGCAGACTTTCCTAGTACTAGTAAAATTAGATTATGAAATATAAGGGATTAGAATTCTGTCTCGGTACTACCGTTATGCTTTATTCATTAATTCGTGAACAGAAAATTTTATGAATACTTGCTAAGAGAGATATATTCCTCGAATGAGTAATTATTATTCACCATTACTTTTACAGTGTCATTTTGGTTAATATCATCATTATATTAATTAAAAGAATTGAGGATGTGCAATAATCTTTATGTATTTTTTCGTTTCCTCTAGAAAATTATATTGAGCGTTCTTTTGGGATTTGAGTAGGATTATTTATATTACAGCTTTGTTAATTTTAATATTTTTTACCACTGTGATTCAACATTGATTTTAATTAAACTTTGTTCTGAAATTTTAAAAGTAATGTGCCTAAAAGTTCTATTGTGATATTGTTATTCTTGTTGGATATTATCTCATCTTATATTTTGTTGGAGCAATTTAAGAAAGCAATTTGAAAATCTATAATTTTTAGAAAGTGAGAGCATCAATAACATTGTTGTAGAGAACTAATAGTACAAATTCAGAGCTACCGGAAAATCAGTGCATAACATTAAATTGTGGAAATGGAGAATTTGAATATATTCTTAAAAGAATTTTCTTCAGAATTTCATTATTGAACTTGAAAATGTAAATGTTGTTATATGTACGTAAAGAAAATTGAAACTTTAAATTATTATTTTTATTCAAATAAATATTAAATTTATTTCCGAAAGGTATTTCAATCGGTTTTTCTAGTAAAACACTATCACTTACTTAAAACAGAAATTAATATAAATTTTAACCATTCTATAAGAAAATTTACAACGAATTTTAATGAAATGATTATAAACTGAAACCTAACAACTGAACATAAAAATATTTTGTAATACAATTACTTTTAGAGTCTGCTAACCTAAAAACATTTTTTAGAGTTTTAGATTATATTCTCCTGTAAGAAATAACAGAAATCAATCGAAAAATGTCATACACTATTTGCTAATTAACATAAAATTTGATTTTAATAACGTTAAAAAGTTGAATCAAGTTATTACTACATTGAAGTAAATTGTAAATATTAAGGCGAAAAGGCTATAAAATAATTTAAAAGAATAAATATCTTACAAACTAAGGTCATATAAAAGGACTTTGTAATTAAGGAGTCCTAGTTCAATTAAATATAAATGGCAATGCAAATTTGCTATTCAAATTCCGTAATAAGAATTTTACTTCGTAAAATAGAAATCTACAACGCTATCTACAAAATATGTTTCAAGTAATTTTATGTATTATTTAGTAATATGTATCATTCTCATATCAGAATCATATTTTTAAAATACCGGATCAGTAAATCAAATTACTTAGCTCCCGGTTTAAATAAAAATAAAAGACAAACATTTCTTGTTATTAAAATAATATAAAACATATATGTGACTTACTTAAAAGGACAATATTTTATTATATTTATCTACATTTGAAAGGATATTCCATATTAAAAATTGTATACATATTTCAGATTTTGGAATTCACAAAATTATGAAGCCCCGCATTTAATTAAAATGGATGTAGAATGTCAAGGTAAAAAGTAAATGAAAAGTTAGGGATCAGTTTAAGATTTTGAAAGCAAAAGTTCTGCAAAAGGATAAAATTAGCACGCAGCCAGTTTGTCATTGCTTCTAACTGTATTTTTATATATATTGCAATTTTTAACTCATGTTAAAATACTCTTTTGAAAAGAAATTGCACCAGTCAGATAAATACTCGCGGAATGGAGATATTTGAGTAAAAATTGCATTACTATTCAATAATATGTAACAATTAGCGAATGCCTATGATGGTATTTCTCCATTTTACCCCATTGAAGTACTTAGCTTATGTACTGTACATTTTCCATCTAAAACTATTGATTAGCTCATACTACTGCTACAACTCAAATGAACTTCATTAGTTATATGTTTTTTGAACCGATATATGTTTAATACGTATGTATTGCATAAATGAAAAGTGGATATGTGTGATAGCGTAATAGGTACGGCAATGGTAGCAGTTCCGCCATTTATAGTGTAGAAGAGAACATTCGACGAGAGTGCATCATAGTTTGCGTACCAACCCATTAACCTGTTCATGTGAGAGCATTTAAAGTGAATAATAACTCTTGCCAAAGGTGAATACATCCAGAGCAGAATTCCTCACTGTAGTCAACATACATCTTTATTCGTTGCCAGATTATCCTTCACATTTTAGAACCACTTTAAAGCTCTTTGCAAGACGACAAATTGAAAGAAATGTTACAAGATTTCTTCGAAAACAACCTCAATAATCTAACTAGTTGAATCATTCTTAAATACAGTCAGGGAAAAGTTAATACTTCTCCTCGCATGCAAACTTCACAGATCTACGAGAAGTGCTTCAAATTATTTATCTGTTAAAATTATTATCTCAAATTATTTATCAAATATCGCATAATTTGTTTTAAAATTTTTTTTAGAGCAATCAAGTACATTTAAAACTCTAAAGTATACATACAAATGTTTAAATATAAAATGTCTCCAATTTTTAGTCTATAAGTGAAGTTTCTCAAAAATACTAATTTTAATGTTCAATGATGTTAAATTTGTCAAGTACTTTTTGAAGTACGTTGTTGCCTTTGAAATAGTAATAACCATAAAAGATGATTTAGCTTAATATGCTTTTTGAAAGTATAGACTACTGTCTAAAAGTTAAGTATGTTTGCTAAATATGGGAATAATTAAAGAAAACTTAGTCGAGATGTCGATAAGTGGGATACGTGAGTATAAAACGGTTAAAACATGAAAAAGCAATGCAAAAGAAGAATAACTAGCTGTACTATCCATAGAAACTAGAGGTAACAGCAATTCACACTTCAGTGAGAAACAAATGAAATGAAAGGTAATGCTGTAGTTTAATATGGTTTGTGGTCATCTCTGTTAGTCAAATATGCTGCACAACAATTTTTCCATGCTTGATGTGACATTGTGGATTAGTTGAGTGCTCAAAATTTCCTAATTCAAAAATTGCGTGCTCAAATTCAGTTCTTGAACGGAGATTGGTAGAAATGGAAAGGCTTTAAATTGTCTCCTGAGAATATCTCATGCTCGACAGGATTCAAGTCATTTGAGGGAATAGATCATGCGTTTGATATCCTTTTGTTTCAATGAAGTCGTCGATCAGATCGCATGGTTGCATAAATGTGACGTCAGGTCTGACAGAACCTCGAAAAAAGCGAACATAAGTCTTAGAACTACCATATCTGTATCTTTAAGCAATCACAGATCCCTCTTAAAAGTACGGAGGTATGTTCAGCCACCCAGCATGATGGATGTCTACACCTTGATTACCTTTGACGAAAAATAATATATTTCCTTTAGTGTTTCCAAAGTGACAAAGTGTTCCACGTGATCGCTGTATGGTTTGCAGTTAAAATCAATGTTCAAAATAAATCCAGACTTTTCACTGAATATCACATTGAATCACAGTCTCAAACTCTGGTACTGATGTTCCAAAATGTAGCTTAAAAGAGTGAATTTATGCGTAAATGGAGACTGTTGGACTCTGGCAAATTTACTAACATGATTAAATCTCCAGCAAACAGTTTTTGTGGAAACTTCCAGTAATTCTTTATTGCCTTCATATTGGACTTTGGTTAACATCTCCCAGTCTTTAAAACTTTTACCAGTCTTAGAATCACACTAAAGCATATTCAGTATCCCGGCCATTTCAGTTAGCGATCGGTAAAATTCTAGCATTCTAATGATCCTTCCTAATGAAAGCATATCCCTTTATCATTTGTTTCATTATTTCTTATGTTTAATCTTTAACTGCCTTCCTTCGCACATGAATTGCTCTAAATTTTTTTGAGCTGCTTTTACTGATTGATTTGGTTTATTCACATTCCGTATATATTTTGCACAGGAAGGTGTCGACTGGTATATTTTGAATAAAAGAAAATTTCTCCTTCGTCAGGCGGTTAAACAAAAAAGTTATTTCAAAAATATTCCCCAATATTTACTCTCACTTTTTTAGAGATATGTTTATTTTATGCAATTTATTTACGCTATAGAAATTACGACACGACTTTTAATAAAATATTTAAATTTAATGGTGAATATGAAATTTTATAGAGCTATTGTAATATTTACAATGGGCAAAATTCACATCTGGTCGATCAAATCATTGCGAAGAGCATCATCTTGAACTTTAGCGTCCAAATTCATCTGTATCTTTCATTCATATCAATGTGCATGCAGTCTTAGAAAACAGTTCTCACGGTTTTTTCTAGAGTTCTGCCTTGAACACATATGCTCTTTTGGAATAGATTCATCTTTGTAGATACACTGAATTCAGTGTATGAAAAAAAAAAACACTCACTACCCTCAAAGATTTTTATGCCCTCTCAAAATGTGTAGCGAGTTTGAAAAGGAGTAAACAAAAAAAATAAAAAAAACAGTTTTACAAATAAAAAGGAAAAATAATTTGAGTAAAAGAAATCGGTCTTTGAAAATGATTGGCTATTCCTTTTCCCTGTAGCTTCATGT
>BMAW01012959.1:0-19508 GCA_019974015.1 Nephila pilipes
TTTAAAATTTGAAAGTATTCAGAACGATCCTAATGGGATAAAAGAACATGAAAAATGTGTTATAAGAATTTAAAATTATATTGCTTAGTTTATTAACGAAGATTATTAATACAATTACCAAGAAGTAACAAAATATTGCTAATACGTTTAAAACAATTCAACTATCAACTCACCAGGAATTTTTAAGGAAGGATTTTATATAACTATGTAAAGAATAATAAATCCTTTTGTCATCGAGAATTACTTCTAATTATTCATTTTTTCGATGAATTAATTCACTAAATGATTCGAAGCAAAAAAATTAGATAAATTGCCATTAAATCATTTCATTAAATATGCCATTCATAAAGTACCAAATATCAAAAGAAATAGAGCTTCATCTCGTTCCAGAAATGAATACGACATGAGCATTTTTATAAATACAATACTCTCGATACTTTATTTAAAATATCTCCAACCTCTCACAGATTAGCATTTATCTCCATATCTTCATTTATAAAACCATTCAGTAAAATTCATGAATATAAAGTTCCTGCATTCAATTGAGATGTTGAAGCTACACTCGATTACGTAGATGAAAAGAGATTCGTTGGAAAAAGTCGATGGAATGTGCTTGGAATAATAATTTTTACCAAAGTGAAAATATATTTGAAATAGTAAATTAACTGTTCCTTTGTTGCTTTAATAAGCTTTATAATCTTAAGAAATGTTACTATAATTATCTTTAATGTCCTGATTTTAAATCTGATCCTTCAGAAAATATACTTATTTTATAATCTAATATATATTTTAGAGAAACAATGATATAATTACTTTATAGAGTTTGATACATTTAAATTCGCAAAAGTAATGATATACATTTCAAGTAATTTTGGCAGATATTACTTGAAATATATTATCAAATATTTGGTCATTTGAAAATGCATTTTCCTCATAAATTCAGTTTTTCTGGAATTTGAAAGATGTGTTAAAAGTAAAACAGAAAAACTTTTTATCTGCGTTTTTCTCGTGGAGCATTAATTGAAATGTATTGTTGTACATTTTTACTTTATCTGCTCCTGGCAAGAAAAATGCATCTATTTCCTTTGATAAATTCCGTATGAAGTCTTACAGACTTCAGTCTATCTCGAATAATTTTGTTCAGTCTTATATCTTTTCTTATTAATTACAGAAAGTGTCCCAAAAGCCCCTAAATCTTTTTAAAAGGAAATAACTTTATATGTTTATTAATTATTCACATTTATTCTTTTACAAACATGAAACGCATTTCTTGGAGATAAATTTTATTTTATTTCGAAAATTACGTCTCTTAAATAACCACCATTTTGCTCTCCACACTGACTCATTCTTCTTAAGAGTACTTAAAAAAAAACTTAATAGTATAAAAAAACTTATAAGTAGTAAAACTTAACATAAACTTAAGAGTACCATCACCTATCATAACATTTCTTTGCTTACCTCTGCACATTTTTCTCTGCACATGTTGGTCTGTCTCTCAAAACACCATAGAAAGAAATATGGAGCAGGTAAATCAGGCGAGTATGACTGCCACTTCATATCAGAGTTCACGAAATTATCCTTCTTCCAAAAATTTATTTTAAAAATTCATTTCTCAAATAAGATGTAGTACCATTTTTCTGTCACCATACTGTCACGAAGACGCAACGTTATTGTAAACAATTTGATTTATTTCTAGAAGAGAGCAACATCATAGGACTGAAAACTTCCCCACAACTGATGGAACTTGGCCTTTATGCAAACAAACAATATTAGAGAATCATTTAGTTTTAATATTAAGGAAAGATCCAGAAAATCCAGACGTTAGACAAACAATAAATAATGTTTTAAATTAAAATTACTCTCTTTAGAAGTAATGGGGATTCCGTAATGGGGATTCGAGCTCCGGACAGATGGAACTACAATCCAAAGCACTTCAAAATGAGCCACGGAGATCGCTAGCTTTCTTGTATTGTGTGGCAATAATTTTGCATGTAATCAATTGTAGTTCTAGCATATATCGATGTCTTTCGCCATTGACTTTAGTCCATTTTCTGCCTCCGAAGAAAATTCATTTACTTTAACATGTTGCCCAATAGGGAATTTCTACATAACTAATTTCCAATGATTAAACTTTTAATAATGTAAAAAAAAATTATAAAATCAGTCAATTACAGCAAATTATTCAAATTTTAAAGCGATTGAATACCTTTGGGAAATCCTGCATTTTTTATAAATAAAACATTAAAAAAGATGCAATGAGTCACGAATTAATTAATGTGGAGTTATTTCTATCAAGCTTCACATTTTCTCTTGCTTCGGTTTTGCATGCAAAGTTCAAAGTCTTTGAAATTATTCAGTTAAAAAATTTCCTCTTTCTTTCTCTGAAACTATAAATAAAATAAGATTAGAACTTATTAATTGTCCCTGAATAGTTAGACGCAATTTTTAAATCAAAAGTTCGGGAACGTGGGCTATTTGCGAAACTTCCTTTAACTAAATCTGGAGTTTCTTTCTGACTTTTTACTTTATATTTTCTAATTTATTTCCAATCAAATTAAACATAGTTATGCAAATTAAGTAAACTTCCAAATTGGAGTAAATATATGTAATCAAGTTATATTAAAGCGACATAGAATTGAAGTGAGGAAATAATGTAAGGGTAAAAGAAAGAGAGCTAATGTGAAGTGAACGGGAGTTTCTTGTGCCTATGTGATTTGTTGAGGCTAGGACCCGATGCTTTCAGCTCCAGTATGACTATTTGAACGATTTACTCTCGTCGTATTACGATAAGCGTATTCTTTGCTACACTATGAAAGTTGTTAATACTTGAAGTAAATGACTTGGAAACTGGTTGAAAGCATTCGCTTTATTACAGAACTAATAATCTATTTTGAAATATAATTGACTATTTTAATTGCTTTACGTATGCTTAAGCTTAATTGAAATTTAAATTTGTGATTCGAGTAACAGTTAAGAAAACAGGTGAGACCGGTAATAGGATTACGTCACAAATCTATTTCATGAAAAAATACCATACATAATACTTAAAACTAATAAAAATTTATAGATCTTAACGTTAGACATTTTAATCCCCTTTGTATATAAGGCATTCCTTTTTTAACTGAATTGAACTTATTTGGCGATCACATGATTTTTTTATCTGTATAAAAAATTCGGAGTGTTTCTTATTAATCTACTTCTTGTCCATAAAATCCTTATATCTCCAAACTTTTAGGCTTCATATCTCCAGACGATTCAGATATATCACGTTTTTCTTAATGTTACAGGCATGTACATAAAATTTAATATTATATATGTAGCATAAATACTATGCAAAGGGAACATTTGTATTCATACTATGGTCTCTTAACAGAGGCAGTATCCTGCCTGATGTTTATAATTCATCCAGAATTTCAAGAGAATTCAATTTTGGCATTGGCCAATCACCTGTTCTGTCTCTTCTTCGTGTTGTATGAAATTGGATACTCTATTTTCTGAGAATCCATTGCTTGTATTTATTTTCCGTATGGTCTCGAACCCATCTTTTGTGCAGAGAGAGTATCGGCAAAAAGAAAACACACCTACGGCTTTCAAAAAACAATTTTCTTAGAGAATAAGCTGCGTCGATAGACTGACCTATTTCCATCGAAGAAAAGCGCGTTTCCGACAAAATGTTATTTTTCATATGCCTGTGCTGGTCGTCGTATTTTATTTTACATTTTTTTTCCAGTGGTTTTCAATTATACGTCTTAACAAATCAATCTATTAAGTGTTTGTACATTTTTAATGCATATAATTTTTCTTTCTTAAATAATTAGAAATATTTCTATTGAAAAAGCAAGAATCTGACAAGGGAAAATTATATTTTAAAAATATTAAAAGCCCTCAATGGAAAGAAATTACCGCATAGCATGGGAATAATTTTTTAAAATTCTGCTTTTAAAATAAAATATGTAATTCTTCCCAATTGTAATTCTTCCCAATGGCCGCTAAAAATATAACACACTTTGCTTCTCAACGTGGAACTTAATTTTACATTTTGAGCATAGGAGTTTTATATCAAACAACACATAAAACTTTGTAAACATTATTAATTCTACTGAATCTAATTTTCATTCAATGATATTATATTTGATGCACATTTAATTTTAAATACTTGAAATACAAATACAAGAGCTGAAAGTAATCTACCTTCATATATTTGGGGTTAGAAAATGAAATATATATCGCTGATGAAAACACCTAAAATTTTAACTTAGTCTATATTTAATTACCTATTAAGAACAATTTAACAAAATTATAATTGGTGCATGAGATGCTAGCTAAATCCTGAAGCCAAACTCTTCCCATAAAAAATACATTTTACCATTATAATACCAATAATGAAAAAAAAAACAGCTACAGTGTTTACGGTGCAATGTTACTACACACACACACACATATATATATATATATATATATATATATATATATATTAATTGACTAGCATTGTGACGGCATCCTATTACCCTTTTTGTATATCGTCTTAAATATTATTGTATTTGTAAAATTGAAATTTGACTTTAATTTCAAGCACAGATTAAGTAAATAAAATAATAAGTTTACGTAGTCTTCTAATAAAAGTGAGGAAGGAGGGGTGTTGTTTTCAACTGTTTACCTTCCTTTTCAGAGAGTACTAATAAGTTCTGCAATCAAACAAAGAATACTCTTACCGGAATAAGATGCGAGTACCTCCTGCACTTGTTCTCACCGAGTTAGATTCTAATTGCCCCAAAACTTCTAATTATACATGTCAGAATGCACTTCCGGATGTATCATGCTAACAATTTTCTTATTACCTTATCCTTATTTGCTTAAATAAAGCAGAGTCCAGGAAATGTCCATAAGAACAGTTAAAGGGAAGTGAGCCACATTGCTACAGTAACTGGAATTTCGTCGCCTTCGTTCATTCTATAAATGATTTATTGAGATCCAATTTTTTTTAATTATTTGAATTAAAAAATTCGAAATCATATCTTTTCCATACAATTGGCCAAGTTAAGAGATTTTTTTCATTACATAAACAGAGTGATTTAATCCTACATTGTAAATTGTTTCAATAAGCGATTAGTTCAGCTATTATTGGAAACAATTTAATAAAACAAAAGCAATTGATGTTGAAGGTGTTTCAAAAAATAAAGGAACATTTCTTCAGATGACCTTTCTAAAACCTTATTGAGAGGGATGCTCAGAGCAAAATAGAATCTCGTAAGTACTATGGAATCTTAAACCGGGACTAATGAAAGGTATCAGAAAACGTAGAAAGGAACAAAGGTCTTTCCTCATTAAACAAAATGCTAATACCGAATCCCTTTTCGTAGTCATTTGACTATTAAGATAAGGAAAAAGTTAATAGAATAAGGATAATAGAGAAAGAGAGATAAAAGGAAAGTGAAAGTAATCCTAAATGACTTTCACTTTTTACAATCGTTTGTTCAAACTTAATTTGCATTCAAAAGAGGACTGGTGAAAATGAATTGATCTGCATCTTTCAATGGTCATTGACGAGCTCTAGTGTAAGTATAATTGCGGAAGAGAAATTCTAGTATTTTGCATTTCTACTCTTCCTTTTATCGTCATTGAAAATGAAAGATCTTCTTTCCTCCATGATAAAATTATAATAGGTAATTAATGAGTAATATGTATCTTTTTTTAATGGCGACCCTTTTTAATGTGAACACTCATAACTAGTTCGAAATAACTTTTATTACCACCTGAACAATAATATCTGCTGATAAAAAGGTTTACTGAATTAACTTCTGCAAAATAAATTTATCTTTAATTTCAGCTTATTTCATGTATGGAATGTTACAGAAACGTTTAAAATGTTCTGTATGTTTAATTATGAATGTTTTTCTAAGTTAGAATATTAAAGACTACTTACTATATGTTATGCCCATATCTTACCTTTATCCCTGATAGCATTTCGTCCTAAAACAACTTATGGTAATATTTCTACTGTAAATTAAGAGGAATGCTCAGTGTATCCAATATTGTGTCCAATCTCTCGAGAAGTAGTGAACTGAAGCTGACATTTTTTTCGAATAAAGATGTTATTTCTTAGCTTGGATTGAGTAAAAATACACGTGTAAACTGCTTGAAGAAAACGCTTTGTAACGGCATGTGTCAATTTCTGATTGTTCATTCACACGGCTATTTTCATGCTGATTTTCCTCAACAATCGATGGAATTCAGAAACATAGTGTAAAAGTACCTTTTGGCATTTAAATAATGAACAAGGTGTTGAATAGCAGGCGGACTTAAAGAAGAGAATTCTGAGTTGCTGACTGCTACAGAAAATTTAATGTAACGTCCAGCGGTGTATGCAACTTATGGAGACATTTAAATGAGACTAGATTCGTAGAGAGAAGTCTTTGGCAAGGTCATCCAAGAGCCAATAAAGATCAATAAAATTCCATTACAGCGAAGCAAGATATATGTGTGCAACAGCTTCCCAGTCGTCTAGTGAATCTCATGCGAACACAAGTACCCAAATTTCAAGAGTTACTGTTCCCAGAAGTCTACAGGAGATATAGTTGGTTTAATAACAGAACACTTACGCCTTCCTGCATTTAATCTCTGATATGATGACTGAAAATCAATTGCTTCGGCCTGTTACTTGCCTAGGAGTTTAAAATTAAAATCTAAATTTATAAAAATAATAAATTGCCTCTTAAAAGTTATGATTAAAAATTAAATTAATAGAGGTGAAAAAATATTGAAAATAGTAAAATTTTGTATAGGATACTAGAAAAACTTTTAATTTACTCTATTGGTTGAAGTTGGTTTTGTATCAGAATTGAAACTTATGAGACTAGCTAATCTGGAGCTAGCCACTTCATGAAGGGTATTGCGGAGGACTATTATCAAGCTTTCCAGTCTAAAGAACTCACAACGACGAAATAATATGTAAAATAGAAAAAATGAAAGAGAAACGAGTTACCCAAAAGAGATTTCGTCGCTTTCCTAACGTCATCCTGATGTCATCAATAACTGAAGAAACTTATCTCTCTGGTTACTACAATACGGCAAATTACCCGAGAAGAACTCAAATGGGTACTTGCACAGAACACCAAAAATCCAGAAGCACAATCACAATCGATTGAAGCCATTGTCCTTGAAAAGGTAGAGGAAGCTCTATCACCTCTCACACGAGTGGAAAATAAGTGAAATGAAGTTCGTCCACGACCCACACGCCAACCACTTTACTCAACAGCTGTGAAAAGGCAGAAACCAACGATTGAGCCTTAATCAAGGGCAACTGACCTCTGGCAAACCGCAGACAACAAACCTGTCTGTTTCCATTGTAGTCGATCGGGAAGGGTAATCCGTTACTGTAGGGAGAGCAAGGGCATCTTCGATGTATATAGAACCTGCAGACAAAACGCCACCACCAAGATTCTTAAACCTTCTAGAATATTCTTTATGTTACCAGAGCAGTGTTCTGGAATGTAATAAATAAACACTTGTATTCTCAGTCTAAGAGGTTCTCTGCGAAGTGCAGATGTTCTTAATCGATCATATAATAACGACTTTAGTCATTTGCATTCCTTATTGTACCTGATATATTAAATATTCCACAGTCAGAGAATAACAAAAATAAGTTAATGTACTTTGTTCTGATTAGTTTCTGGAGCTAATATGTGTTGGTAAAATAAATTTCGAGAAAAAAAGTAGATTTTCAGGTGAAAGGCCTTTAATATTTTTCATTAAGACTGTGTTCGTCAAATGCAAAAAATCTGACCAAAACATCGAACATATTTCCAGGCGGAAAATTGTTCCAATTTTCATTCAGTGTAGATAGTTGAGGAAAGATGTCAGTTCAAAGAAAGCTCACGAATACAGACCATATTATATTCACATACATAAATAAATAAAGTCTGTTACAAAACATAAAAAAATATGTTTTTTTAAAAAGGTGTAACATTAACTTTTGGTCAACTCTGCACAAGAAAGCTCTCTGCAACGAAACGTAATATAAAGGTACAACGGATAAATAACATTTGTTTGGAGAATTATTAATATCTCAGGACGTTAATGAATTTCTATAAAACAATTATCAGTTTCAGAGATGACGGATTATGTATTTTACTCACGAATAATAATACGGCTAATCTAAAAAGTGTATTTCCGTAGAAAAATTATATAATTCCAAATATTTCCATACCGAAAGAAAAAAATATATATAATCACTAAAGAATTATTTATGCATAAAAAGCAAAGGTGATAGTGCATTTCAACTACTGTCTTATATTTTTCTTTATTTTGTTTTTGTTATTTAAGTTCAAAAATTAGTTGTGCATAAAGCAAAGGATCCGCGTAACACATTCATATTCAAGTTTTTCATAAGATAGAAAATGGAACTCGAAGTGGAAATAAAGTGCTTGAGAGATTCTCTTCCGAATTTCCCCACTTGATAAAAACCTTTGAATTAAATATTAAGTAAGATAGAATACTTCCAGCTTTCTAAATATTCTACTACTGAATCAAGCGTCCATGAAAGCCTTTCTCCCTTAACACAGTTAATAATATTAACTTTTCTACAAGAAGCGTCCGATAAATTTGTTGAAGAACTGTTAAGCGGCAGTGAAGTACTTGAGAGAACATAAGGCTCATTCAATTGAATAAAAGCCCAGTGCACAGACGCATAGTAATCGTTATTCCGGTTATTATGCGAAACTGGTACAGAATTTAGTGCTTTTCTTCGCTTAATTACGTTGCTTCAAAACCAGTCTTTAGAGCATTAAATGCATTTTAAACCTGAGGTCCTTTTTTACAGTTAAAGCACGCCTTTAGCATTAGAACAAAGTTTAAGGCTTCAGTAGAAAGTTCTACACAGTATTCTTACTGTAAGCAAATCTTATTAGCTTCGTCGAATGAAAAGAAATTTTTTATAGTAAAACTCAACAAGTAGCTCTTGGACTTTTAAGAGCCTAATTATCAAATGCATTTCTATTGCTGTGTAGCTTAAATAATTTCGTTGTTGCTAAACAGTAACATGAAAACGAAGTACGGAGGAACTTGGGAGTTTTTAACTTTTAAAAAATAAGAGAAAATATAATTGAACATTTCTGTGAGTGAGTTTTTATCTGGATATTTTTAAAAATGTTTTGCATTAGAACGAAAGAGCACAAAAAAATAAACAATCTAGGATATATTTGCTTAAAGATCAGAAAAAATGGATTCGACATAATTGTAAAATCATAATTATATTTCTTTTCTAGATTAAAAAAAACTTAATTAGAGTAAGAACTTTGTTAATGTTATTCAAAGGAAAAGTCCTTTTTTTATGAGAAAACTTCTGTTTTATAACTTGTTTTAAGCATTGGGTTGCTTCCGGTGAATATTTTCCAAAATTGACTAAGGCGGTTTCAGTGGCCGAAAAAATTATGATACCTTTTGTTTGGTATGCGAAGGAAGGGTCTCATGGGCTTTTAAGAAAAAGGATGAAAGATAACTGAAAATTTTTTCAATGAGTTACCACATTTCCATTTGTATCTCTCGGGTATTTTTTAAACTGCCTTCATCTCTCAGATACTTGCACTTGCTCTCGTCGGGTTATTTTTTAAACTCTTATCAAAATAAATAAGATCGTGCTGCAGATTTGTTACAGAAACCCTATTCAAAAGGAATTATATGTATATCATAGTTTGTTTTCCTATTTGATCATGTGGAAGCAAAGGATATGCAACATACATCATTAAATGGAAAACGATACTTAAAGAGAAAATTTATGTAAATAAAATTGGCTTCCAGAATTACTTCAAAATGTTCACGCACGACGAAAAGGGCGAGTACAAATTGCTCAAAACTGGGCTTCTATTTTGATGTTACTCAACGCATGTGTAGCTTCTCGCGAGCAGCAGCAAATGTGCACAAATTGAGCCTATTATTAGTGTAGTGTATTTAATATATTTAATACTCTCAATTTATTCGCTTTCACATTGAATCGTTACACATGTAAATTCGAGTCTAAAAGCAGCTGTAGTAAAAAAAAAAAATCTATCGTGAGAGAAGTGGTAAAATAATTTTGGTAAGTATTGATCTTTCAATACTGAAGCATACACCTGTATAATATGATATGTCTTATCGCAACAATTACTAATATTAATGTTAGGTGTATTTTTGTTGGAAGAAAATACACCTATCCGCTGCACAAAATGTATTTTATTTGCAAAATGATACAATATGTGTTTGGGGTGAAAAGGTTTGTTAAGGAATTAAACGACTGATTTGTGTTTGTAGTTTTTTATTTAATTATTTTTATTGTAAAAATTAATGGGAAATATAGTGTTGATTCGAACTCCATATTATTGTTTTGGTAATCTGATGTGCTAACCTCTACAGCGTCGTTAAGATAATAGACGTAAAATTATAATATATATGTGTAGGTGCATTACGGGTTCTCAAGCGCTATTACCTTCAACTAACCTGTTGGGCTATTTTATTACGATATTCGAAGTTCAAACCATGCCTTGCGAAAGAGCCTGACTTATGTAAGCTATCATTACTTATATGAGAAGTGAAGAGAATAGGAAATCAAACAAAAATAGTAGCTCATATTAGAGTGATATGAAGAAATAGAAGGTTAGTGAGGTTGATGTGCATGCAATATTGTTGCGAGAAGTGTTGGTTGTCTAAAAGCTGAAATTCGACTCATTTTTTTTTTATATAAATGCATTTTGCATCGGATCTAATTTTGTTGTTAGCAAGATAAGGGGAATTTTCAATCAAAAAGTTTGGTTGAGGACGTAATGTAGTAAACACTCCACATTCCTAAATCAAGTTTAATTTCTGATCCTTCTGAAGGTTAAAATAAAATGAACGATATTTTCTTGAATTGTTAAGTTTTGATTGATTATTTGTGTTACATCTTGGTGGCTTGTAACCCAAACAACAAATTAGGTCACTACAGCAGGATTATTTTGCAGTTTAAGTTATCAATACTTTACAATAAATGTAATGAATTTCATAAAAAGTGCAATTATTAATTAACAGAATTTAGTAGTTCTTACAATTAATTTAATAATGATAATATCCATATCACAAATGGATTTTTCCATAATATATATACATATATAATGGAAAATTCCGTTGGGAAACACAAAGTCTTAAAGGTTTCGTATTTTTTTCTTAATTTTTTATTCATTTAGTCCTTTTACTTAACCCTTTCGCTCCCGGAGGGAGAAAAAAAGAAGTGCTTCTCTGGGTCAGCAGCTTCTTACCGCGGAGTATCACGCTCTGCACAGACGATTTTAGATATTCAGCCTAATTCGAGAAAAAAATTAGTCTAAAATCGGCTATTCATTTGAATATTTTAGTTTTTGCTTATATTATTTAAAATGTATTAAACTTAATATGTACGAGAGAAAAAAAGATTTAATCTAAAATTGTATGTTTTATACATACAATTACGTAAGAAATCATATCACTTAAGAAAATACAAAATATACCTACAATTGTTACATAAATTTCATGGTGTAATAATGTACCATTACATGGAATGTTAAGATATAAGAAATGAATCTCATTTTGCTGTTTGGTATTTTTATGAGAAAAAATTCTTCAACGCATAGTCCAACGTCGTATGTCTTACACACATATTGTGTCAACTTTTGACGCTTCACGCAAGATTTTGAGCAAAGGACGCATCTTCTTCGTCCTTTTTTTCATTTAATGGCTATGTACAGATTTGGATTATTTTCGATAACATTACTGTCTGATTCATTCATTAATTAGCAAATCTCAGTATCAGATATATACTTTCTTTTCGTCATGATTGTCGCTACAAATAAAAACCGACCGAATGAAACGAACAGCTGGAAGCATCTGCTACTAAAAGCCCTAACCCCCATAAATTCTCATTCGAACTTCTAAGAAGAAAGCAAGAAAGAAAAAAGCAAACCGAACAAAAAGTGTACCCTTTAAATCATGTCGTTACATTTAACAAATGCGTTTACTTCAAAATGTAATTTTTAAAAAGTTTACTTCAAATTCAATTATTCGAATTATTTTAAAGTTAAGAATGAAAAAATCCGAATTAGTGTGTTTCATAAGTTCGTTCTTTCTTTTATTTTTAATTAAATTCAAATGAACTATACCGTTTTGACATGTGTTGTTACTATGATTAATATTTAAGCAGAGTGTGAATAATAGTGTTGTGATCGTGACACCATTAATTACACAGAAACTTAGATATATTAAGGAAGTAATTAGCATTTTTATTTAATCATATTTCAATATGTAGAATATTTAAAAAAAAATAAGTCAACAGTTTTATAAAGAGTTAAGAAATATGGCTAACTTTCATAAGAAAACATAAATATAAATTTAAATATTTGTTTTAAAATAAACGAGTCAAAAGTTTCTGACACATTTTATAAGAAAAACTTCATACTTCATGGTTAGTGTTTGACAACTGTGTTCCTACTTTCCTAAAAAATTTATCGCAAAATTTATAGGGGAAAAAGATCGCCTTTTGAATTGAAAACAAGAAGTAGTTGTTTTCATCTATCTTTGAGGATTACTTTCAGAAGAAACCATACACCTGACTGGAGTTGTGCGGATATCAGATTTCGACTCCAACCTAAATCTAATTTTTTTTTTCCTGATCAGAAACTCCTATGTAACAATCACTGAGAAAAATCTGCAGAAAAAGTCTTCTTTCCCATCGCATAAGAAATACATAAAAAAGAAAAATGGGCAAGATAACAGAACTGAAGCACACGTAATATAATTTTAACGTTTTTATTTGATATAGAGATTTCAACAAAGTTCCAACTAAAGCATTGATATAGATTAAATCCAGTTTCTTTTTTTTTTTTTTTTTTTAAAAAAAAAAAAAGAAATATTACCTATACGCCTGTTGATTAAAAAATAATTTTTATATAAATCGAAATTCTAGACAATGGACCAATGGCTCCACAAGCAATATACTCGTAAATTTTATATCATAAAAAATTTGCTCTGTAAAATGACATACCTATAGAAAATAAAGATGTTTCAATGCAATGTTAAACTTGTTTCGCGCTTTTCATTAATAAAATTGCAAAAACGTTATGCCAAGTAAAGGAAAATTGCTTGTGGATCACAAAGTAAAAACGAACTTTCAGATAGCTGAAAAGTCATCGATAAGTAAAAAAAATGAACTTGTTTTACGCCCAGTTGCAACGTATTTTGGTTAGTATTTTCGTTTGTCATTACGAAACGAAAATCATCACAATCAATTAATTATAACATCATAAACAATATTCAGTCAACATAAAAAAAAGTCTAGTCCATTATAACTAATTATTAACATGTGCTAACATGCTGTTGTTTTGACAAAATGACGTCAACAAAAATTTGTGGGCAAAAAATAAAAGACACACGCAATAAAGTTCAAGAGATTGATTTTATACTACATTATGATGAACTAACTATGAAATACAAGGAATAGATTATTGATATTATACATCTAGTCCCTGTATTTAATAGTTTGCTTAAATTATATTTGCTATGATAAGATATATTTAACTTTAATTTTCTATCGTCTACTTTTATTTTACTATCCGAATAGAATATTATTGGCTACCTTATTAATTCATCGTTGGCTCTTATTTTAATATTTTAATAATACATTTAATAATTGATTTTTAAGGATAAATCTTGTTTTTTTTTTTTGTTTGTTTGTTTGTTTGTTTAATACTAGCAATATTTTTGAGCTTTTGAAAGTTGTGCTTGTGAAAATTGAAAATGCATCAGAAATTTGAAGAAGGTGTATTTTTTTTCTTGACGGTAATTATTTCTTTGGAGCCTGGGGCTAGGAAGTACGCTAAATTTACACTAATCTATATTCATTTTAAATCAATCACTTTTTCGAGAACTCCAGAGGAAAAAAATGTTAGCTCATGTTAAAATAAATTTACCAGAGCCTATTTCAATTGTTTTCTTCATTTTTTGTTAATTTTCTTGAATATTAAATTTGAACAGTTAACGTAGCTTTCTCTGCAATCAAATTCCCTATGAGCGTTTGGGCTATCGTTCTGAATATAAATTTAATATATCACTTCCCAATTCACTCGCGTTCGAGGGAGTAGGATAACTGAAACTGGAGACTCTATTTCTGTTCTGTCTTCTAAGATCTCTCTGCTTGCTTCTTAGCTAAAAACGGCTTGTTCTGACGTGTTACTTGAACTCACTATCCCCCAGTAACTAATTTCCACCTATCTAGCTTATCATTATTCATTTCATCGATGCTTATAAATGTAGTTCATCCAATCTATGTCCAGCTAATCAACATAAGCCACGTTTCATTTTATTAAAAGTGATTTCACTTCAAATAATTCGAATAGAATAGTTTTCAAAGTTAGAGAAGAGAAAATCTTTATTGACACTGACACATCGAATCGTTTGGGACACTGGGACATAATCCATTGTCACAAATTTTAAATAACCTTAATTTTGTTAAGATTGAAAGCTGCGGAAATTATATTTTAATATTGAGATATCTGCATATTTATGTATCTGTTTGCGTAAAGAAAATCCCGTTTACGTGCATAAATAATTGTGTATGCGCATTTAATAACCAGAAACTGTATTCACCTTTTAAATTGCGTACTTACCTTTCGGTACATTTTGCATTACATCCATTGCGTTTATAGCCGAAATTTACAGTGTACTTTTAAGGCTCCCATCTACCCGCCATTTTGATTTCATCAGCTTAATGTTAATCCTATGGAATTTCGACTTGAATTCTCACATCTTTATTATTTGATCTATTTGAATGCAATAAAATGTATCTGAAAGAGTAAAAAAAAAAAATGAATGCTTCTGTGGAATTAATTTTTTCCTCCGATTTTTAAAAATATTTGAAAATATTCTTTCCGGAAAACTCAAAAACAAATAATTAAAATAAGAATAAAAATCTTAAGAAAAAAATAATTTCATAGAAGAATTTATTATTTTTTGCTCTTTCAAATGCACTTTATTGCATTTAAATAGATCAAATAATAAAGATTTGAGAACGGTAGTCGAAATTCCATAGGAATAACATTTCGTCCACGAAATCAAAATGGCGGGTACACGGGAGCCTTAAACACAAAATGTTTCTCACTAAACATAATTATAATTTCAAAGTTTGAGTTTGGAAAAATTTTAAATTTTAAAATTCAGATTTTCTTTTATTTTTATATAAATATTGTGCTATATATAAACCTGCAGCCTAAAATCTGTAGGCGTTTATTAGACAAACATTGCGTTCACTGTATAGGAAATAGCCTCATTTTATAATGTGGAAAACACCAATACTATGGATTTTGTAGTTTTCGAGGAAAATGTACAGGAAGATCCGAAAAAATGTATTTGGCGAAACATGCGAATCAAGATATTTTTCCCTGATTCGTGATGGTGGAGATTCACAATTTAAAAAAAAAAACAATTCTCTTGCATTCTATTTGACAAATTCTCATAAATATTGCTTAGTAAAATCAGCTAAACTCCCTCTGAATTTTAACAGAAAACAAAATGAAAAATATGAAGTGTTTTAATGTCTTACTTACCTTAAAGTTGTTTTAGCTTAAGGTAAAATATCCTGTACCAAACTTGTAACACATTTCAAACAGAAAACATTTTAATTTTCAAATAAATTCGTTACGTTGCATCATATACGCTATTTTTATTCACTTATTTTGTTTTTAAAATTATCTCCTTCTGTATTATCATATGTTTGGTAACGTCCGTAGAGTGATAGATATTCATTTTATTAGATTCCTATACATTTCTCGCATGCGTGTCGGCCGCTGTAGCCTGATAGTTCCAGTCGCGGATGTGTAGTTGGCGTTGATTCCGTCGAGTTGTGGGTTCGATCAATGACGCCACTGAATATTCGCAATGTAGAGGGGCTTAAGCACTTTAAATTTGTCGAGGTCCTACTTCCATCCAATTGGCGTGGTGTGGAAGCTTGCTGAGCGGTGCCAGCTCAGGTGTCAGCCTCTTCACTTGACCGAAGTTCAAAATTGCGGGATCAGTCACCAATATTTCTCGTGTTGCTTCTAATTGGATGTTAACAAACAATCCATAATCGCATAGGTAAATAAATATTCGAGCGATGAGGCGTTCGGCAGAGTCACTAATATTTCTAAATGTGGATAAACAGATGTTAGAGGGTTCTATTCCGATTCAATTATTTTAAACATTTCTGAAATGAAGTACCCGTCAACGAATCCCATAAAAAAACTAATTATATTTCTTTTGAATCAATTTCTTGTGCTTTCTTCTCAATCCTATGCAAAGAAATTCATGTTTCTATGTTTTCAGCCACCTCTTAAAGTTTGTACCATGAATATTGAAATAATTTCTATATATAAAAGAAAAAAAAAAGAGAAATACTTTTCGGGTAACAATAGATAGGTGATAGCATCAAACATACATGTTCTTAACTTAATTCGGTCAATAATGTAAATTCTAATTCAAAAACTATTTATTTCCAAAAGAAAATGTTCATATATAACAAACGGATTACTTATTTCAGTCGTTGTATATGACGAATAAATTTCAATTCCTTATAAAAAAGTTACACTTAGGAAAATCGATTTCAAGTCTTGTGTATTTACATTGACATGAAATTAACACTACTACCTCAATCTGTAAAAATTGGCTTCTTAAATTCAATTCGCATGTAAATAAAAATAAATTATTAGAATTCGTTCTGTAACGTTGGGATATTTGCGATTTTCTCTTCCCTAAACTTGAGGTATTTTTAGTATTTAGAATTGCACAAATTTACAATTTCATCCCAACCAAACTGGAACTTGATTAGGCATATTAGAGGATGATAGAAGTACCGTAAATTGAATTAACGATAGAGATATATAAGTGAAATAGAAATGGAAGTAAAGAGATTCGAGAAAGAGAATAAAGGCAGACTGATAGGTATTAGTAAATTGGATTGAAACATCGTAATTAATATTTAAGATCAAAGTGAGGCTCACAGCCAAAGTATTAGGATACGAATCTACTGTTAGGGAGAAGTGTTTTAATCAGAATAAGTGACTTGATAAGATAAGACATTATTATTGGCTTATATTCTAGGATCGTTGAGTTAAGAGGGACCCGACATCTAGCTACCTTATCTATTTTTTAGGGTTTAATAAACTGTTTTTCTTTGCTCTCACGTATCTTCATTTGGAATCTGGTAATTATTGGCTATTTAATTACACTGAATTAAATAATGAAGGAAGGTCGTTCATCTAATGCAACACAAAAAACAATATACGAGGCATGTTTTTTAAGTACCGTTTTGCGATTCCGCCGCCGCAGCGCTCCGGTCGGCGTTCCGCGCATGCTCGCTGGTTACCTACATCTCTTGTCTACGCACTGACGCCATTACAGTCTGATTCCTCATTGTATACGTTGTTTACTGAGTGTTTAAGATGCCTCCGACAATCGTGAGTCCCGCTGATTGTGAAGTACGGGCTGTTATACGATTTCTTAGAGCTAAAGGCGTTAAACCGATCGATATTCATCGTGAGATCTGTGAAGTTTACGGACAAAACATTATGATTGATGGAATGGTAAGGAAATGGGTGAGAGCATTTAAAGATGGCCGCACAAATGTGCATGATGAAGAACGGAGTGGGCGTCCTTCGGTCGTTAATGAAGATTTGGTGCAGAAAGTGGACGAAAAGGTGAGAGAAAACAGACGCTTTACAATTTCATCATTGTCCGACTGCTTTCCTCAATGTTCTCGTAGTGTTTTGTATCGCATTGTGACCGAGAACTTGAATCACCGGAAATTGTGTTCCAAAAATGTTGACGGATTTGCACAAAACCCAACGTTTAGGCAGTGCATTGACTTTCCTTGAGCGGTACCGCAATGAAGGTGAAGAATTTTTAGACCAAATTGTTACTGGTGACGAAACATGGGTGGCCTACGTCACACCAGAATCGAAACAACAATCCATGGAATGGCGACATTCATCATCACCCAAAAGAGTGAAGTTTAGTAAACAATTTCTGCCCCGAAAATCATGTGCACAGTTTTTTGGGACAGAAAAGGAGTATTGCTAGTGGAGTTTCTGCCTCGTAATGAGACAATCAATGCAGCGTCTTATTGTGAGACATTGAACAATCTGCGTCGTGCAATCCAGAACAAAAGACGTGGCAAGTTGAGTAAGGGTATCGTTTTGCTACATGACAATGCCCGTCCACATGTGGCTAGTCGGACCAAAGATCTCATCAAATCTTTTAAATGGGAAACTCTAGATCATTCTCCATACAGCCCTGATCTGGAGACCAGCGACTACCATTTGTTCCTGCACTTGAAGAAACACCTGGGCGGTCAGCGTCTTCAAGACGATAACGAAGTCAAAACATTTGTGATACAGTGGTTAACAAGTCAGGCGGCAGAATTTTATGAGGAGGGTATTCAAAAACTGGTGCCCCGTTATGACAAGTGCCTCAATATTCACGGAAATTATGTAGAAAAGTAGATTAAGGTACAGGCTTTCATGTAAAAATAAAATTATTGCGATATCTTTGCACGTCATTTTTTAATTTCAAAACGGTACTTACTTAAAAAACATGCCTCGTATAATCAACTTTTGAATTTTCATTAATTCTTTTGACATTATGTTATATCTAAAATATAACATAAATTTTTTAAAACTCTTTAAAAGCTATTCAAAAATCACATCATACGCTTGTCGAATTATCCAAAAAATGTCTTCGTTTCTAAATCGGCAGATTTTCCGGTATTATTTTATATAGTTTGGAAACTGTTATGAAAGGGAAAGCCGAGCAAAATTCATTTTAAATTTGAAATTGGAAGTAACTATATAAAATACCCCCTTAATATAATCTCATTACTGTTGCACATTTTATTGGAATTTTTATTCATTATCTTTAGGCGAAACATCGCCGACTTATTTACGGATAATTTAATTTAATCATCTACATTCTATGTAAATTTCAAATGGCTATAAAAGAAAAATTGCACAGTGTGTTAAATGTTCTGTTATCCGATTTCTATAAAACGCAATATCACGATATAGTTCAAGATATAATCGCGATATAATTGAATTCCATTACATATCAAATTACTACAAAAGTTTTATTTTTGATGCACACAATATGGTAATCGAATTCAATACTTCAATTCAAATATCCGCAATACCTTCTTCAAATAGATTAAATTTATCTATTTGACTCCAAAATCATTGACTTTCTATAAAATTCATTGATATTAAAATATTCAATTCATGTAAGAATTAGCGATTCATTAGATTGATATTTGTAATTGCATTTTCATTTTGACCAATAACTTTGACACAAAACATATGACTTCCTATTTGAAATAGTTTCCAGATTTATTCTTAATTTTCAAGCATAACAAATTATCTCAAAGACTGCATTTAATACACAATTTATCTATTATTTCTTTTGATAAACTTTAACAAGAGAACAACCTTAAGAAAAAGAACAGAACCTAC
>BMAW01012961.1:0-41868 GCA_019974015.1 Nephila pilipes
CCAAAATAAATTCCAATTTATTCCTACAGAATTTTATCCGAAAGCCTCTCTTTTCATCATTTTTCATGATAAACAGATAGCAAAAGTTTGAATTTACATAACAACTTTCCTTTTTAAAATTATTTTCTTAAAGTCAATTAATTTTATTATTATTATTATTTTACATTTTTAAGATTTTTGTTCATACAATTGAAGAAATATTTTAGTATACTCAAACAGGGTAGTTGCGGAAAGAAATGTTCAAAAAATTAAGTTTTTCCATCATCCGAGAGCTTTAAATTAATTACCTGGATTTTAACAATTTTTTATAAATAATGTTCAAAAGGGCCAATTTAGAATTTTTCATATCCGTCCTGAAGCCAATTGATCCAAATGAAAATGTGTTCATGTGATACAAGCAATGAACATTTCGTTCTGGTTTAAAAATGTAATGAAGCTGTTCTAATAATCTCTTAATTCTAATAATCATTTGAAGTTCACTTAAAATTATTCAAAATATCATTTAAAAGTTCATTCTCATTAGAGTACTTTTATGCTATGAGCGGGATCGTTTATATTTTTCATTCCATCCGTGCGAAGAACTGGTTTAATAGTTAATTTTATATAAAACTTTTTAAAATATAAAGTAATTGGCAGTATTTAAAATGCTTCCAGTTTCTGAGAAGTAATAAAATAGAATATATTTGCAAGCAATACCTATAATTAAGATAATTATGACTGTGAGTTTTTATCGAGTCGCATTATGTTACTATAAATTTGAATAAATGCTATTTATTTCTGAGATACTTTCGACTTCTAAAATACGATTTTCGTAGACTGTATTTTTAGCGAATGAATTACCGTGTTAGCCCAAATATAACGGGACTCTTTTTGACAAATCATTGCCCGCTTTAATAATGACTCGCTCATAATTTGATATTTAGGTGATGAAAAGTAAAAACGCTTTTTGTTAATTTATAATAAATATTAATTATAAATAATAAACAAAGGATAAATAAAAACAATAATACGTTTTCTTAATTATTTTAAATAAGTTCTTATTTGCTAAATTATATTTTTCTTTGAACTCTTTTATGTAAAATAAATATTCATTGCGTTAAATTCTTCACTTGTTTCCTATCTTTATTAAAAATTTTAATATCGGGTTACATTCGAGCTAATAGAGTATATGTTAGATTAAATTGAATTAGCACGCTCCTTTTTTTCCAATTTATTTAAAATCTTTGTAAATATTTCCTTGTATTATATAATTCGAAATTAAAAATACTCGAGTAAAATTATACGTTCTCGATAGTTTTTTTTTTTTCAAAACATTTCTTCATTGAATGTAAACACATCAACATATTCAAAATAAATTTTTAAAGAATTGCAAAATCTAATAATATTTCAGTTAACAAAATTCCTATTCGCATCTGTGCAGACTTTCCTTTCATTTTGCATATTCTGCGTAGTATATGTTTCCTCTTATTCACGTTTCAAGCATTCCTATTGAGCTTATCTGATCTATAACTTATGAATGAAAAGAATATGTTAGAGTGTCTATTCAAATATTCCATAATGATAAAACTCTCCCAAGCAGAACTTAAACATAGATTTAAATAAGTTTTCCTCGTCGTTCTGCTGACAGAATAAATAAAAGCCAAAAGTACGAAATATGGCAAGAAAATAAATATTAAACGAAAAATATTCACTCTAACATCGCACCCAACACTAAGTCTGTCGATGATTTTGCGAGTGTACAGCGTAATACGAATGTCTTCTTGACTGCTGAAAAATAAATTTTATTTTTGCAATTGGAAGACGGATTGGATGAGATGAAATAGATTTAGAAAAACGTATTTTGGGGACTGGAGTGCGCTAAAGAAAATATGGAACACGAACTCTTTATATATTCCAATAGGGAAGTAACAGTATTCTTAGGATTTCTTAGGATCAAGGAAAAAAGACTAACTCAATTTTAAAGTGTATAAATATGGGAGGAATGTCTTGAATGAAAACATTGTTTTTTCGATGAATATTAGAACTATATGAACAGGTACTGTGATTCTATAGCATTCACAATAATTTCTACAAGAAAATTAAATGTTCTAGATTTATTTTGGCTCTTAAGTAAATTTAATGTTAAATATCTTATATTGTAACGAACCTGCTACGACGTTTCCTTGCAACGTTGTTCTCGTAAAAAAGACATTAAGGCTCCCGTCTACCCGTCATTTTGGATCTCGTTGACGTAATGTTAATCTTACGGAATTTCAGCTTTAATTCTCACATCCTTACTATTTGATCAATTTGAATGCAATGAAGTGTATCTGAAAGTGCAAAAAAGTAATGATTGCTTCTGTGAAATTACTTTTTTTAAAAAAATATTTTAAATTATTTTTTTATAGAAATGAAAACTCGCAAACGATTAATTAAAATAGGGGTAAAAATATTTTTAAGAATCGGAGACAAAAAGTAATTCCACAGAAGCATTTATTGTTTTTTGCTCTTTCAGATGCACTTTATTGCATTCAAATTAATCAATTCGTGAAAACAGGAGAATTAAAGTCGAAATCCCATAGGATTAACATTACGGCCACGCTATCAAAATGGTGGAAAGTCGGGAGTCTTAACAGATTTCGTCGCATGCCAAAGGAAACTTAAGCAATGACTCCTCAATCTTGGCGATAACCTTGGTGCCCATTTAGGCGACTTGGCGAGAAGCTTGTTGGATGAAAGTTTGTCAATATCTTGATTAGAACAAAAGTTACGGAATTTTCTCATGACGTCATACTTCACCGGACAGCTTTAAATATAGAAAGATGGGATGTCTGAGAGAATGGACAGGGAATAGGCTGAATGAAGCTGTCGAAATCGGCTGAAGTAAATCTGCTAGGAAATTTGTCAGGACTGAAGGAATTTGTCGGTATCCATGCAACGAATTACTTTAGAGAATTATCTGTAATGCGAACTCACGAGCTGATGTGCTGAACGTTATTGAAACAGCTTTTACTCTATATTACAATGATTTTTTTTTTTTTTGCTTTTATAATGTCGCTGTACGAGTGCTGTGTTTCCCGATTATGTAGTTAACCTTCCCAGGTCTTGCTATCTGTGTTCAAAATCTTGAATACAAATGAAAAAAACATCATTAACTCCTTATTTCACAGATTTCACCCATACACCCACTCGGCTGTGATTTTTGTAACGTTATACATTCTTGTTAAGCAAATGTTTTTTTTCCTGCAAACTGTCTCAGTAGTATTCAAAGTATCTAATGTCCTTATAGCTTAACAAGGTATTTTTTTTTTCCAGTTCCATAATAAGTGCACTTTATGTACATTTCTCTCTCTCTCTCTTTCTCTGTATATATATTATATACTACATCGGCTTTAAATCTAGTTTATGAATCTAATAAATCAAAGCTAGATTTTGAAGCATTTAAATTTAAAATGGACTCTAGAATATTGGAGACGAGTAGCATGGAGGGATGTGTCTCGATTTCTCCGTATTCATGACGATGGGAGACTGAGAATTTAGTGTCAGGGTTATGAATCCATTAATTCTGCATGCCAAGATAGAACTATACAAGGTCATGGTGCTCAACCATCGTCTGGGTATTTTCGATTAAAACTTTTGGGACATTTTATAATTCTACCAACTTCCCTCAATGCGATTAGGTGCGTATATTTGTTAGGCTATCACCTCCTTCCATTTTTGTTGTAATATCATCCACATGGAAATGAAGTATTCCACCAAAACAACTGCATCTTTCATAGGTCCCTTCGATTAGTGTCTGCATGGATGAGCATTCCTCTGACATATCTGCCACCTAGGAGCCCAGACTTATATCCTTATGAGCAGCACCTTTGGGATGTTTTGGAGAAAGGCGTAAAGTCACATCACACAATCCCAGCGATCCTTATTAAAATATGGACAGCTCCAGCCGATGTTTGACTGGCTATTCCTGTAAAACATTTCCACAAACTTCCTGCATCTATATCTCATGGTTTGGCAGCAGTTATCGAAGACAAAGGAGCTCAAATCGTTATTAGATTGCTATCCCTAATTCAGTGCCATTTCAGTATATATATATATATATATATATATATATATACATGTGTTTGTGTGTGTCAAGCAATTAAGAGCTAATAAACAGTGTAAAGCCTATTGTACATGCCAACTTCAAAATATTTCGAGATAAAACCAATGTTTATATATGGTGGCAAAGTTTAATAAAAATTATTCAAATATTAGTTAAAACTTGTCACAAAAGTCTAAATATTGAATTATTTGGAGAGTAAGAATGTTTCTCAAAGTTCCAGCTATCTAGCTTGATGGAAATTTGTTAAATTTACGATCGAAAATTTGATGACACACTGATGCACACACACACCAAGTGAAACGCATAAAAGGGTTAAAACTAACTATAATTAATTAATTCATCTATTAAATTAAATGGTTGAAATGCAGTTTAACCGAACCACCCTTGGGACAGGAATTATTTGGCAATATTTCGCCCAATGGGTTTACCCTGGTCCGCTTCGCGGACTTAACATTCAGCCAAAAAAAAAATCGCCAAATTTGGCAATTTTTGGAATCACGCCTAGTGGTTGGTATAAACTGCATTATTAAAAAATATTATTGAAATATTAGTTAAAAATTGTTGCAAATGTCTAAATTTTTCATTGTTAGGCGAGTAAGAACGATTCCCGAAGTTCCAGTGCTCTAGCTTGATGGGAAGTTGGTTAAATTAACGATCGAAAATTTGATGACGCACTGATACACACACAGACAGACACACACCAAGTGAAATACAATAAAACGTTGTAAAAAATGTTAGAAATATAGAGATTGGAAGTAGTAATTTTATACAATTTCGAAATGCAAGTACATAAAAAGGTAATTATTACAATATGTAACAATGTCGGTATACCTCACTAAAATAGCATTAGCATTCTTCAAACGTAAATCTTCCCCCTAAAGCTCTGATGAACGCGACTCGGGAACAGTTTCATAACACACCTTAACATTTCATACATAACCTTAACAGCGAAGAAAATACGGTTTAAGTGCGATTTTAAAAATCTACTAATTGGCAAGTTTTGATGGAGCTGCCTTGACTCCATGAAGCGCTGAATAAAGTAATATGATAAAAAGAGTTACTGACCTATTTTTCTGAAGTATCTTTTATAACGAGTTTTTGTAGATCGTTATAACAGCTTTGAAAAATTATTTACTGACATTATCAAGAGTATTTTTATTTTCTGCAACGTCATTCATACCCATCAATTGGTTATTTCCTATCAGACAATTGCTTGCCCTTACAATTTTTTTGGAAATTCAGAAGTGGACACAATTCGTTCAGCTATCATCCACTAATGTATAAAATTACCTTTTTTTCACTTCTAATTGAATGAGGAACTTAGTTCTGCTTTCATTCATCTCTTTCAAATTGATACTTAGAATTGGAAGGAGCCTCAAAAAATATGAGGAAAGAAATTGCATGCATGCTGATAGTGTCCTAAGGCGAATTAATTTTCTAGAGCTTTTAATTAACCAATAATAGTCTTAAAGCCTCCACGAGACGTTAGGGAAAAGGATAACCCTTTGATTGTAAACAAAGAGGTAAGATAACCTCTCTGATTAATGAAAAAGTGGTAAGAATTCTGCGCATGCGCAACATCCTTTAAAACCCGAAGAAAAAAGACAAGCGCTTTTTTTAGAGTTACCATGAGAAATGGCCAGGTTTGAGAAGAAAATCGAGTGTTGCAGCATTTGGCGCATTATCGCCAACAAATATTTCATTCACAAGTGTGAGGGTTAAGCCACATTCCACAACAGCTTTATTCTCCGTTATGAATGAAACAAAGTTAAGCAACACAAGTACAAACAGAGAAGCGTTGACAGATGCTAGTAACAAAAACTCTGAACAATATTCGATTATTTTTGCTACGTTTTGTAAAATTTAAAATTCTTATTTATACATTTCTATATTTTTCTTATTGTAACAGTACATCAATTCTTTTAATAACTAAGAGATAAAGGAATACTCCAATTACTAAAATATAATGAATATGTACTTCTGCTAAGAAATAAATAATTCAGTTTAGTTTTGTTTATTGTATACTTAATTTCTGATTTCTCAGTAGAAATACTTGATATCCTTTATTTGAAAGAAAACATTTTTTACCTTAACATTTAATCGGATATTAATTGAAACTACTTTGATTTACGGTTGTTATATTCGAACTACACAAAAACTAAATATGTAAAATTTATTCATCAACAACTTACTTTTAATTTTAAACTGCTGAAGAGAATAATTCAAATTATTTACTTTAATTATACCCGATTTATGAAAATAAGAACTTTATATAGTAAAAAGCTTAAAAATAAAATTTGAAATTTCTTTTTCTATGTACATTATTTTAACATTGAGAATTTATGCGACGGAACAAAATTTGTCATCATAGAAAAATTAATAGACAAATGTAGCTATAGACAGCTCTCCCACCAAAATATATGGCTATTTAAAACTATTTGGGACTAGTGGGATATATAAATTGTGTTCAACTTTCACTTTTCTTAAATATAACATTATAAAGATTTCTGACCACGATTACTCTTGGGAATTTTCAGATAACAATTTAAAGCTTTAGAATTCTTTAAAGGGAAACGCAGAGACTTATTTTTTTATACTAGATTGGCACCAATGTCATTTTTTTTTTCATATCCGAACAAAGCTGGAATTGCTATCATTCCTTTTTAGTATTACAAGCTGTTTATATCTGTTTCTTCAAGGTACTTTGAATAAATTTTAAAAATATATTAAGAAGCTGCGTATTAAAATTTATTTAATGGAATTGATTCCAACTCTAATTTTATGAACATTTCTTAAACTTATTTAAATATATAAACATTTAAAATAAATGAAGAAAGAACGACATTCATTAGAAAGCAAAAAAATGAGATTGTTAAATAAACCCTAGTCAACCAGTAATAGTATTTTAGATGCATATATAAATATCATACCTTCCATAAATTATATATATAACAGACCTTATTTACGTAAAAATATGTTAGTATAATTTATAAAAGCATATTGAAATCATTAAGTTATATATTGCAACAGTTTGTGCAGGTAGGAACAGAGTTGGTGTTGCACACAAATGAAAAATCAAGAATCATTGAAAACATATACCATTGGATCTTCCGATAACCTTCCACTAATGGAAAAACAACCTCCTGACCAAATATTGTCTTTAAAGCATGTTTCGAATTTCAAACATTAAACACAATTTCAAATCAGAAAGCTTCAATTTATTTTCGACTCTAAAAGTTTTACAATCGATTATAAGGATTCATTAAAAGTTATATGAATTGTTACAGTAGGAAAGTGTTACACTTATACAATTGATATTCTGAAAGCGCAATATGTAGAACTGCTACTAACGAGTATTTCTTATCTTTCTTTTTAGTTTTTTCAATAAATTAATGATTTTTCATGAAATTATGTAATTAGATGTGTTTAATTATTAATATGTCTAATGTTTTAATAGTCTTTGATGTTTCATATAAATATAATATACTATACATATATATATATATATATATATATATATATATATATATATATATGTGTGTGTTACAATGACATCACCAATTCCGTTTTGATTCTATTCTAATAGTCGTGTTAGCGCATTCGATGAGTACGGATTTTGTTCCTCAAATATTTTCTTAACAAATATTTTCAAATATTTTCTATATATATATTATAATCAAATATTTTCTTAGGGCAACTATTTTTAGATAAGATAGCACATAGTACGTGGTGGCGAGAGACAAAACAGTGGAATAAGTATATTTTCATCACTTATATTTAAGATACTTCACATTATATTTATCCTGGTATTTTTAATCGTTAAACTATTAAGAGTTATATCGATCTTATTTTAATCATCATAAAATGCATTACTATATATATATTAATATATTCAATGCATATTTACTTGATAAAGTTAATAATTTTATTCAATGAAAATAAAGCCCAATTGCCTGTTATGGGGGACATATATATCTCTTTTATATTATCCTTAAAATAATTCCATTCATTCTCAAAAAGCAACCCAATCTTTCATGAGCTTCTGAAATGACTAAAAAGCTATAATAAATATTTATGCTTAGAGAATAAATATTTAAACAAGTTTGGCGGAAGAAAACAAAACACAAATATTTTGTAATCTTCTCAAATAAATGAAATTTTTCCCCGAGTACATTGTTTATTTTGTTTGTGTCATTTTGGATTTTACACTAGCCCTAAAAAATAAGGAACAATCAGCAAAAAAAAAAAAATTCTAACAAATATAAGTAGATTTTCGCTTAAACTAACTAGTATACATAAAAGTTAGTGCTGCGTCCAAATATGATATGCAAATTCCTGGAGCTGCTGTCAATTAACATCACTCAGTGCCTCGCTGAAAAATTTAATTTAAAGTCTGCCCTGGCCTAAAAAGGCCCATTTGGTGGTACATTTCTCAATTCCAAGCCAAGTGACTACCCCGATGTTTGACTCCCTATCCCCCAAAGCGATCTCGGTATTCATTTGTCGACCCTGAAGTGATAATTTTCTGTCTTGAATCATGACCAGCTATTCGAGCTGAAGTCACAAGGGATCGAACCAGGGTCGGATGTGCTTTAAGTCAGACATGCTAACCTCTGCGCCTACAAGAGACCGAAAACGTGTATTAAAAGCGTCTGCAGTTTCTGCATGTAAATATTTTGTAGGAGAGTTTTGAAATAGCCATTTTTTTCTTCCAAACTCAATATTCAGCATCATTAGTTTCAAGATTTATGATAGTTAGCCATAGGGGAATTAGAAGCGGGTCATAGTCAATCCTATGTAGAGAGATGGTTGAATGTGAATCCTTCTGTAATTCATAGACATACACTGCATTTCTAGTAACAGAGTAAGTATCTAGAAGGTACATAATTACGGGAGACCTTTCAAATAATCCATTGATCCTATTTGCTGCTTATTGCGTTGTGGTACAAGAATACTACAGCAACACATCTCTGAATTCTTGACGACTGTTATAACAGAAGAAAAGATATGGGCAGAAAAATGGTATACACACTGATCATTGTGTATATCATTTCCATTACATAACCAAAATGAATGGCTTAATGGAGCAAGCACACTGGCCTATTCGAGTACAAGTCAATGGAGGCTTGTACTCTTTATTGATAAATTCGCAAAATGACACAAGAAGATTGTTGGTCGTACGTGAATCAGAAATCCGCAATCATCCCAGTCATATTTATGATTGAGACATATTTATGGGGGTCTAGAGTAGGTGCGTGGGGAATTATATCTGAGTTGGATATTGAGTTGGATATTGTTCAAATACGCGCATGCTCAATGATGAAAAATACATTATTGATCAAAGTGTTCTTCCGAGCTCAGATGCTGTAGGAACCTGCGTGACCCTGCAAGGCAGTAAGGTGATACATCTAAACTGTGCCAAGCTCGGTTGAGGAGAGTTACTTTTGTGAGAAGACGATTGCGCTCATGGGTTAGACATCACATTCTTCGGACTTGAACCTGATTATCTCTCTAACTATGGGTTTTTTTAATTTTTTTTTTTTTTTTTTTTTTTGCTATTCATGTTTTCTAGTATTTTTCTGCATTGATAAAATACTAGAAAACATGAATAGCAAAAAAAAAATATTCATATTTATTCAAATCGTATTTTATCGTATTGCACTTTAAATATTTTCAATTTCCATGTTGTGTCTAATAAAATTTCTTTTTTTTTTGGAATAACAAGAGACATTTCTTTCATTTTAAATCATTACTTTCAAACGTAATAAATTTTTTTCAAATGCCATAACTTTTTTACACTACTTATATTGTTATCATGCTCTATGTCTTGTTGAACATGATAAATACGTTTTACGCATAATGTACTAGAGAGAGAAATAAATTGACTACCTTGCTTTTCAATGTTTTAATTTTCTTTTGATATTCTATACATAAGCTTTATATTTTAAATATAAATAATGATTACAACTTGACCATTAATTTATACTGAAATTAAAATAATTTACCAAATTTAAAAAATTAACCATGCATTCTATACAGACATGTTTCAGCACTTAAGATATTTCCTGCTACGCTTCAGGTATTTGAACTATTTTGATAAAGAAAGGAACTTTTCTGCTGAGTGAGATCTTTTTAAACTGTTTTCCACCTTCTCACTGTGCACCGAGGTGGCAAAATCCAATAACATGTTCCCCCCTTGCCTTGTGGTGGCATACAGGAACAACTAATTTGTAAATGCAAATTGAAAGTACTCTGCGTATGCACCTGCTGTATTGGTATTTATAACCATGCAGCTATCGGAAGATCACAGCGGAAAAGAAACTAAAGGATCATTGCCTTCTCCGTCTGAATGCTGTCCTGGAGAATCGTTTACTGTTATCCTCTTTTCCTGGATCTATGTGGATTCATTTCTCTCCATCGATTCCTCAGACCAGCTGAATTCATCCTTAATCAGTTGACATCATCTTGCACCAGTAGATTCATAGTTTTCGTTTCGCAAGTAATCGCATTTAACTATGGCGTTTTCTGAATACTCGAATTTCACTTGCATTCATATATACTTGGTTACTTTCTCAAGTTGTTCTTCATCATTATATTCTACTCTAACATGATAACTTTATCCCTTTCAGTTATCATTAGCTTTATTTTTTTAAATATTTAAATTAACTTTGTTTTTTTCTATTTAAATGAGTGGTATCCTCATGCTCTATTCAAACTTAAAAGACAAAAAGGTATTGATATTTTAAATATTAAATTAGTCTGAATCATTTGCAACCTAGGGATCTGAATCCATTCAAGTTACTTATCTAATTACCCTTTCATCGGCAAATAAATTAATAAACAGTATAATTTTGGAGCATAGCACATCGCTATCGTTGCTGTATAGCTGTTAGGAGTAATCACACTTCATATTCAACGTAACTACACCTAGATCCAGATATTACTGTTAACGTGTTTCGTTTTATGTATTCCTGAAACAAAATTAAAAATTTTGTTTTGTTTTGTGCTTATAATTTGAGAAGCACTATTTCATTCCTGTATTAGTCAATCTCCATTAAATTCATAGGAAAATAAATATCACTTTCACGATTTTTATGATTTTTGTAATATTTGGAGCCCGTCGTATTTATTATAGTGACAAGATGAATCTCAGCAAAGAAGAAAAAAACGCAATATATTTTTTGTTTACTTTATGGGTGCATATGGAACTGCTTTAATACTGTAAAATAAGGTGCAGAAGTATTTAACATTCTTCGCAGGAGTAAACATACTTGTTTATTATCCTAAGGCTGTGAACATTTCAAATTTAAATCCATAAGAAATAAAAATAAAAGTATAGTAGCTCAAAACGCAAACAGAGGGCAGTGCCTTTGGCTAGAAATGTCTGTTTTTGTAATCTACAGTCGGGGATATTTATAAGTATAGACGACTAACTGAAGTTTAGTACGTCTGAAAATATAAAAATATCAAGGATAAAACCAATGGTTTGAATAGTGATCTAGAATAGTATGTAAAAAGAACTTAAAATTTTTTCTAGAGATTTTCCAGCAGAGGAGGTATAGTTCAAAAAGTTGGTTGGAAAGCATAGTTGATAAGAAAAGAAAAAAATTATCAGCATTTAGGGAGAAAAAAATTAATATGCAATGTGAATAAAAAAAACTTTAATAGTATTTAGATATTAATATATTATTAATGTTATTATATTAACAGTATTTTTTTCGACAAACATAAGGATTAAAGATGCTAAATAATGTTTCTTAATTACATTGAAATGATATCATGAGTGATAATTAAAACTATTTTCATTTATTAGGCACAAAAGTCAAAATTTAGAAATTTATTAATATGTTACTTAAGAATTTGTTGTTTTATTGAAAGTACTTTATTAATAGTGTTTCACTATCCTATTGTTTATAGTTTTATTAAAAAAATAAATTTCGGTGAAATCCAAAAAAAAAATATGTTATACAACCTTTTGTTTCCTTTTAAAATTTTTTTTTCTTTTGGAAAATAAATTAAATACATCGCACTTTCTTGTATCGGTGTGAATCTAATCAAATGTTTTCGAGTGTCAAAATATGATTTATCCTCTTGGAATATTTTTAAATATAATATAACATTTAACTGTAATATATTAGAATAAATCAGGAACGAGCAGTTAGATATTCTACTCAGCATCGCTTACATTTAATTTTTGTCAGTTTGGATTCACTTTATTTGCGACATTTTATTAATCATTGAGATAAAAAAATATCATTTATTTGTTTTCTGTTCACAAGAATTGAAAATACTAATTTTTAAGGATAAATATTTCGTGGATATAGCAATACAATTTTTTTCCTCTACTGTTGGAAGTAAATGTTTTTTTCACTTGTATTTCCTGCTCATCAAGATTGGATGAAAATAAAATAAAAATTATTGTATTTTAAAAAAGTACTTTACATTATTTGAAATATAACTTAACTTTGCAGAAGAAAGAATAAACAGATTTTTTTTTTTTTTTTTTTGCAAAATTCTTTATTTACATGAAAAATTGCTTAACGGAACGCACTTTCATTTCAATTCCAACAATAAAAACCATTAATATGAATCATATGAACTAAAAAGGCCTTCTGAGCAAAAATTTATAAAAATACTTATAGAAGAGAGCAGCGCAATATGGTACAGAAAAAAATAATTTTTCTATTTTGCTTATAAAACTCATTTCTTTGTATTCTTTAACGCGTTTAAATTTTTTACCTTTCCTATCAAATTTATTTTAAGAAAGTAAATTTCATTCAGCATTAAATTTAAATTGTATTATAATCGAAAAATTTAATTCTTACATTTTTAAGTAAATATACATTACTTTTCGTGATTTGAATAAAATGCTTATTGAATTCTATTTTAACCTGAGTGCTATCTTGTAACTTAATAAATATTTATGTAGCAAGTCAAAAAAGTAAATTTAATTTCCATGACTTCTAATTACATATTTGGAAGAGTTATTTTCCCTTTTTTTATATTTTTCTCATACTTCTGTATGCTTCTACTTAAAGAAATCATTTATAGCAAGTATATGCGAGAGTTTGTAAATCTGTGCTAGAAATGTTTTAAATAAAGGTAAAGATTTACACAAAACATAGGTTTCGTTATAAATTTATAATTATTATTCAAGATTTTCATAATTAAAATAATGTTAATATTCGAACTTTTATTATTATTAATCAGAAAGATAAATCAACAACATAATGTTATTTAATATTTACTAAATTTAACAAGCTGAATTTAATTGATATAAATTTTTTCATTATATATTGAATATATATTTATAAGTCATTTTATAAGAACTTGATAAGATGACCCCTATTTAGAATAATCTGTAATTAAAATTATTTAACAAGTATAATACAATCACATTTTTCTTGTATATTTATTCTGATCAGTTATTGTTTAACAAGGAAAAAAATTAAGAATTAAACAAATATAAAAAAAATGGGAATTTACTGAAACTTAACAGAATATAGTCTTATATACACAAAGGCAGACTATATCCGATAATCAATTTCAAGAATCTAAATTTTGTTTTTTACAGCATCTGTGTATTTCAATTTTTATACTTAATTCTTTGATTATTCACGTCTTACATTATCATATATTTTTAATCTACAAAATAACTGAGAAAATAATTTCTCATTTCAAGTTTTAACTTAGCACATTACAGTTTATTTCATAAATTGAAATAAATTTGTTATCGATGTATATTTTAATTTCTACTATATATTATTTACGAAATATCTCTAAGTTGTCTTAATTACGAAGAACTTGCGTAAAACTTAATTTTTATGTGGTATTAAATTAAACTCTAATTTGATATTTCCATACATATGTGTAAGAACAAGTTTCTAAAAGATTTAAATGTTGAAAAAAACAATACCTTTTAAATAAACTATGAAAGTTTCAAATACAAGTATATATTTATTACCATGGAATATTTTTAAAAACTGTTTCTTCCCTATTGAACTTTTACACAACATTATTGAAGACTGCCATCATTTTACATGCAGAATAATACTGCATTTCGTCGAATTAAAACCAATTATAACTTCATGTCTTAACGCCCTGAGGTCAGTATTTCAAACCTCATTTTTCAGGTTTCATAATATCATTTACGAATTTTTAAAGTGAACGTAACTTAATTTGAATGCAAATTAAACTCCAGGTTTTTGGGTTAGCGGTTGGTGAGGATTAACTAATGAGGTGTCACTTCAGACGCGAGATAAATAACTTGACACGAAGTAAAAATGAAGAAAACTTCGCAGCCAAGCGTGTGATCCGCATAACATAGCAAAGATGAGGAGAAATGCGGATTAAAAATGTACTGTTATATGAGCCGAGAAATCCTGAAATTAAGTTTGCAACACTTTGGTCATTTTTTTTACTGTAAAAATTGGTTTCTTTTGAAGGTGTAAAAGTTTATGGGGTGAAAACTTCAAGTTCAGCAACTGAAAAGATCGAGATTTTACGTTGATTGTAAGTAAGAGCTCGCTTGGGCTGTTGCTATGATTAATTGTTGATTTTTTTTTAGTGTCTTAAAACTTTCATCTCTGCATAAAATAGCTTACATAACCAAACTGATTTTTTCTCAAAGACATAATATTTTAGTTCGATTACCTGATATCAGTGAATTACCTGATATCAGCGAATGATCTGCATAATGTAATGAGTTGTATTACCTAAGAAATAAATTTGTTTGCATTTCGCAATGAAAATGGTAGGTTATTCCAAATAATAAATAAAATTAAAATTATCTTCTAGTTTTAGTAACAGTCAAACTAACCTCTTCGTAACTAAATACTAATGTCACTGTTAAAATATAGGATTTGTTATGATAATTAATCTAGATCACATAAATTGAACAATCAAACATGTATTTTTCTTACTTTTAAATATGCTGATTAATTTCATTCGATATTGGAACTAACCTTAACTGAGGACCTCTGATTTTAGTACAAAATTAATTGAAAGGGTTTTGATTTGTATGAATAATAGTTGAGATGTTACGCATAAAATGTTACAAAGCTTAGTAACAGTTTAAGCCCTAAAAAGTATCATGAGTGAAATATTCCCTATGTAAATTATTTTTCTATAAAAAAAACCCTTTAAGATTTCAATTACTGGTAATCCTGACTTTTCTGTAATCATTTATGGCATCAGTAGGGATACTGTTATCATAAAAAAAATCACTATTGCCTTGTATTTCGTTAGCTGCACGACAAAAGAAAACTGATGTGGTGTGAAATTTCATCCAAGATCCCTAAAGTGTAAGTTTTTTAAAATTTCTTCGTGAATATTTAATGTGCCGTTTAGTACCGTGTTGGTAATTTTTGTTTCTAATAAGACAATTATGAGCTGTTAGGTAAGGAAATAATTATTTAAAATAGGTTTTATTCATCTTATTTTGTTTATTTTACTGCTGTGAATATAATTTAATTATATGGTGATATGAGGACAATATAAGAGGGCAACTGCTTAAAATTACGATGTATCTAATTTAACACAAGACATTTTACCCTCTCATCACAATTGAAATTTTAAAAAAAATTGTTAATTTAAAGAATGTTCCAGAATTATATATATATATTTTAATTAAAAATAAGAGTTAAGGGGATAAGGGCAGAAATGTTTGGGATTCATGAGTTAAGATCCCCTTTTGAGAGTTAAGGGTTTTCCATTGCTCCGACATACTAAATTGAAATTGAGTGCTCCAAAGAAACCATCGCTTCACCATTGACTGGCGAAAAGAGTTGGGAGTAACTAGGAGAGGGGTTCAGAGAGCGCATCGAAAAAGCTAGTTTTAATTCTACGGCATGAATCATGTGGGGAATAGAGAGGAAAATTCGAAAAATAATTGTTGTGAGGAAATTTAAGAGAAATATTTTAATATTTAGTAAAATTAACTAACAATCTAAATATCACAAAGCACATGGTAGCTTTGGTTTGTGGAGAAATTTAATACTTTGGAAGTCCTACTGATTCCCAAAAGCGTATGATTCAAAATCTAAAGAATTACATACTGCTTTCGCAGTCTTTTGAGGACTGAAAAATGCTGGTAATTGAACCCAGAACAGCTCCAGGCATTTTTGTAGTTGTTAGTATTTCTGCAGATTGTGCCGAGATGTTTCGTAGTAATTCGTTGGGAAATTAAGGAATCCAATTGAAAAAATTATCTGATAGATTTTCATAATAAGTTCAAGAATCGATTCAACTTTTAGGACTTTATTCAGGACTTCCTTTTGGACAAACTAAGGAGTATTTGTGACTTTCCTAAGGGGAATGTTTGGAAAGACGTGCAGTCGTTTCAGATGGGTAATTGTTGCTGCTCCCCAAATGAGGATACATACAACATAATAGGTCTCAATATTGATTTGTAGAGCTGAAGATTATATCTGGTCGCCAGCTTGCTCTTGCGAGTGATCAAACGATTGAATTTTTTGCTCATTCCGATTGCCATTTGATGAACAGATCGGATGTGGTGGATAAAAGTTAATTTTGGCACTTACAAACAGCCCTAGGTACTTATATTCAGTAATCCAGGAGACGGTCTGGTCAAATGCAGATATATTTGCCATGAGTCATTGTTTCATAAAGAGAAGGCTAGGGCTGTTGGATATATTGATTTTAATTTTTACAGTTAATGAGCCAGAGCTGCAAGCGAGAAATATATATATATATATCTGCAGTCTATTTATAATTTCTCTATTGCAGTTTTTCTGGTTCATAACGATATTGTCATTGGCAAACGAATAGATGGCCAAATGAATGTTTGCAGCTATCGGAATGTTGTTCAAATAAGGGGGAAATAAATGGGAAGAAAGAATTTCCCCCAAGGGACACCACTGAGGATTGGCCAGGGATGGAGACTGCATTTGTACTCGCACATCTGAAAACGCGAGGGATCAGGTACGAGCGGATGATCTTGATAAGGGCAATTTCAAAGACAGTGAAGGCGTTGTACTTCACTGATAACGACTTGGGAGAAAGTGCTGAAAGTTAAATTGATGAAAATGCTTATCAATCGCAATATTATTTGTATTAACTGTAAAAAATAAAGTTTATAAATTTCATGAAATATAGAATTCTAATAATATGTCTAATCTCAATTACATGGATTTATTAAATTTATAAAGTAAAATTCAATTACATTCATTGAAAGTTAACATTACATCCATGATACCATGAAAGTAAATTTTTAATGGTGATAACTTTTAAGGGTTAAATATTTTTAAATATTTGTTTGATGATTGCTTGTGAATAAATTTAAATTATTGTATTCTGACAGCTTTCCAATGTCATAAAAATCCTTAGACATTTCAAAGAGATTAGACATTAAACATTAGAAAATAAAACATTAAGAAATAAATTAAAATATATTAGACATTAAAATACATTGAAAAATAAAGATGTATTATATGTTAATGGTGTTATGGAGGCCATAATTCGTTTCCTACTACACCGCTCACAAAAGTTTTCATACACTACAAATTTCGAAATGGAAAAATATATTTTAACGATGTTGTATTTGTCGTATTCAGCAGTATTAGACACAATAAGAAACTATTAACTTGATGAAAGTTAAATGAATTTTATTCAATAAATCCATTAAAAGGTTTTGAAACTCGTCATTAAAAAGAATACGAAATTTCTTTTCTTTTAAAATAGGCTTTAACTTATGTGTAAGTTCATAAAGAACAATTTTATATACATTTGATATTTTTTTCTCACTTCATTTCTTTATTTTCTGTCATTTATAGAAGACTTGAGATCAGGATCTCAAATAAATTTCAAATTTTTTTCAGTGTCATTAGCTTTGATTTTTTGCAAAGATTGTTGCATATTTAGCCACAGTTATTCATCCTGATTTAACAATAAGTTTTCTCGGGCGATGTCAGATATTACAAGTTTCCAATTACATTTAAGTCCGGACTGTGAGATGGCTGAGGTAAAATGGCGCCAAGCTCATTCTCAAAGATAGTTTTAATGCAATTGACAGGAAGAACAAAGCTCTTATCTTGATGAAGAGCAAATCAACATGTTTCTGAAGAGTTTCTCATCCAAGGCAAGGCGTTATTCAACAAGAATTTGCCATACATCTCATTTGAAACAGAACCTGGAAGACTATGTACTAATTTATTTCTGTTAAATATCCTTCCTGCCCAATTAAAGTAACTCAACCATGAGTTTAGTATTTTTCCGAACATAAAAGTTATCTTATCCTTTTAATTCTTGTAGTAAATTTTTTTATCTAGTCCTTCCTTAAAAATCGTTTTTCTTTAATAAATAACTCATCATTCTATTGATGGCTATTTATTATCCAATTTCTTGGAAGATTCACTCCATTCGCTTCACGAGATTTTGTCTAGGGCAAATAGTTTTCAACCATTAAATATTAAACTCTTCAATTTATTTTGAATAAAACGATTAGACTAGTTCATGTTGACTTTCTCAAGGACATTACGAGAGGCAGCTATAGTTGAAGTTGCACTTATTTGACGTGACACTCGCTTATTCCCGCTGAAACATTAACGGTCAGTTTTTTCTTATGTCGTGGGGTCTTCTTTTCTTTCCGCCATTGTCATTCTTGACCGTATTTTGTACAGTAGATTTAAATAAATACAGCAAATTACTATTTCTTGAAGAGATTCTCATTCGGCTCATTTTGCTTACGCAAGTTCTGCATTGCTCTTTCGTTTGACTGAGAAAGTTTAAATATGTATGTTCATAATGGGTTTCAATCGGATATTGCTATTACCTATATGTACAGGTAATGTTAACTCATAATACGCATGGTACAAAGAAGAGTTTGCAATCAAAATTTTCATAATCCCATATAATGATAAGTATTGCAATTGATGACTTAAAAAAGGAAATTTTCACTGAAATTCTTAAGTCATATTGCAGGTGTTTATTTTTTTAAATTTCCTACCTTATATTATTGTTTCGTGCTCTTAATATTCATAATTTTCAATGAAAGAAAAACTTTTGAAAGTAATGAATATGTAACTTTAATTTGTTAATTTTTATCACTTGCCTGTTAAGTTTCAATAATTTTTGAAAATTTAATATATTGTATAAAATATTTTGTTTTTTTCTTAACAAATTTTATTTCTCTTTTAGGTAAGTTTCGAACGATACCTTTGATATGACATATGATTATGAAGGTATTTCAAATGGAAAAAAGTCTTACAAGTCAATGAAACGTTTGTTTGTAAGTCTTTTATAGTGAACTTCTTTTTATCAAACGATATTTTTAATATTTCAATTAAATTTTAGTTTAATTACATGATTTATTTCTGATCATTCACAAAACGAAATGACAATGATATATAACTTATGCATTTGTCAATTTAAAAGCAATAATTTATTTCGTATGTAATAGTTAAGACCTTTCCATGCTATTTGTTGTTACTTTAAGACGAATAAAATGAGATTTGTTTTTATTGCTTTAAGAATAATATGGAAATAACATAAAGCCCCATTTTATCTGTAATTTATATCGTGAGTTTTCCTAGGGGAAAATTTTAATCGCTTTCTTTAGCTCCCATTTATATGTTTTATAAATAAACCTGCTAATGTAATACAGTACTCATTATGAATAAGTAAAGACCGTTATAAACGTCATATCATATACTTAGTGCATAAATGTCTTAAAAATGCTACAAAAATTGCCTTTGTATGCCAAAATTCAATTTTTACACAAGGAAAGTGCAGAAAAATTTATTCAATCGAGTACCAGTGTATATCATTATATAGAGCATTTCAATGCAATATAAAATTTATATATATATATATATATATATATATATATATTATAATTAGAAGAACTTCTTCTCAAATTTACAGATACTAACAATTAAATGCTTGAGAAATTTTAGTATTCCGTACATATTGGACGAATTAGAGATACATGATTATCCTTCATTCTAATATTTTATTTTCTTCGTTATTTGCTTAATTTTTAACACCACTTAAGACATAAGTTGAAACTGCAAAATATTTCTAAATAATTTCCACATATTTTTTAATTAAAAATAATTATTATGAGGGAAAATTGAAAAACAAATAATTTTTAAGAAATTTTATTAGGTTAACAACATCGCTTCCAAATGGGTACCACGAGACGTAATAATATAAATTTGGGCTGTATTTTTAATTTTAAAATGAATGTAATAGGAAGGAAAAAAAACTATTTATAATGAGGAATTCCTAAAAGCACTTTCTATTTTGAAAATTTTAGTAAACTTCAAATTCTATGCATCTTAATAAACAATTTTCAAATGTTATGCATCTTTATTCCCGAGCTCTGTATCATTCTCATTTTCAAACTGAGATAACACGTACGCTTTCCAGTGCCTTCTAGTCAGCCATCTAAAAACCTTTCAAGGTGTCGTTTCTCCAAATAGTTAATTTAAATTTAGGGATCGGAAAGAAATATTTATATTAAAATTTTACAAGTGTCTTATAAACGCATGAATTAGGTTACTTTAGGTCTTAGGAGATTGAAGATTTTTACAGCTTATATTTGCTTTTCAAGGCGTTTGTATAGCTCACTTTTATTTAATTATTTTATTGAAAATTAATTTTTTTTACATCTTGTGTTTGCCCACACATATTCACATAAGGATACCGTACCATTACTAATATTCCAGATACGAACTGCAGTATGCTCTCTCTCTCTCTCTCTCTCTCTCTCTCTCTATATATATATATATATATATATATATATATATATATATATTCTAATAGAAGTTAAGAGTAAAATCTAAAATATCTACCGACTTAGAGAATTGAAATTATACAGCTCTATGGGTGAAATTTGATAAATAAATAAAGTTTTGAATTATATTGTGTATTATTCACTTACCAGTGATTTTATCTATTTATTAAAGTCGTACTGAAAAGAACACGAGAGTTATTGATGATTTACCTCATCATACTGAATCTCGGTTAAATGAGGAGGACGATATCTGAGCTGAGCTCTATCCCTTCGGATGGACTTGAGGCCTTAACAGCTTTAACGTGTACCACCCCTACTAACGGCGGGTCTCTAGTGGCGTCGAGACTTGAACATACAACTCGACGAAAACAATGCCGGTCCCGAGTATGCGACTATGACCACTAGGCTACCGCATTTGCTATTCACCTACAAGAAATGTTAATTAGCTCATTTTTTAACAAAATTGAGACTAGACATTTAATACAAAGTTGTAAGGTAAATCATTCCATTATCAAATACTTAAAACAGCCTAAAAAGGAATTTAACGTCCACAGTTTATATAATTATTGCAATAGCTAAGAGATTGTACTATAATTAGGAAAACAATGCATAGTAATTCTTGAAGAATTAAATTAAATTTATAATTAATGTTTAAAGTAATTAACCTTTCCAGTAATTTGAGATCGTCAAAATATTATTTATTAGTCAGTACTCACAATAACCCATGAAATCTTAAGAAAATGTACACATAGCAACATAAGAGTTGTTTAAAATAATAGGAAGATCACAATTCTTTTTGTATAAAAATAATTGATTAACTGATCATATGATATTGGAGTCATTACTGTAGGGACCATTTTAAAAATTTAATTTTTTCTTAATATCTATTCAAATTTCACATCGGAATAAATCGTATAAAAGCAGTTTTCAAACATTAAATTGCATTTTTACTTACAAAAATGTCCGAAAGCGTTTTACTAATATTTATTTCCATAACTCGATATTTATACTAATATTTATTTCTATCAATAATATTTATTTATTTCTCTCGAACATTTTCTGTAATTAGAAAATGTCCGAGCGTGTTATTAAAATATATTTTCAGAGTAGAATTTTAACACTGAAAATCCTAAGAATATTCATAAAACATTTGTATAAAAATAAAGACCTGAAACTAGTTATTTCTCGTAAACATGACCCGTGGAAAATATATTGAAAGCAATTCATCAATCCTTATAAGCCTTCGATAAGAACAACATGTACCGTGACACCCACTCTTGCATTTATTATTCTGAGTTCGAACAAAAGCAGAAAAAAACTCGTTTTTATCGGTACAACAGCTTAATAAAAGAACTATTAGGTACACAAAACAGAACGCGGGTTCACTAAATAATTCTAAGCCCTAAGAGGCTTATATCTTGTACTACAAGTAAAAGTAGGTTAGGCATAAAAGGAAAAAAAATAGTAAACTCAAGGTGTACTCGCAGAAGCCAGGTAATGAAATGTAAGGAAAATGCTTAGACATTCAGTGAATGTCATTGGACGTTTATACATCATGCAAGATTGGAAACGTAAGCGTGTAATGTTTTGTCATTAATCCGGCTACTTTCCCATGCGTCATTTTCAGATGATCACTTTGTTTCAGATAAAAATGCCGAACAAAATATATTTTTGTGTTCATAAGTAAAAATGTGGCTATTGTACAACGAAACTCCATTTAAGGGTATTTTTACCAGAAGATAAATAAATTTAAATAAAATTGCATTTTTTGTTAAGACTATTATAAAATTCTGAAATAAAAATTTGCAAACTTAAAATTTGATAGTTTGGAATTCCACAAAGTAGAGTACTTTTAAAAATTGAAATTAAGTATTTATTTATACCTCACAAGCTCATATATGTATCCACTAGTTGTGGAATTCCATTGAATGCATATATATAAATTTGAAAATATATAATTGCTCAATTATATAAGAAATTTAAAAAAAAAATATTTAAAATTTAAAATTTTCTGCATATCATTTGTTGGTGCAATTGAATTATGTAATCGTAAACATATCAGTTCTACAGATTATTAATTGCTTTTCGCGGCTTGAAAAATCTATCATTTTCGTTCAATATATCTTTTAAAAATAGAAAGAAAAACACCTCATAACCAAATAGGTTACAATTCATTGTTTCAAAACTCTTGAGAAAGGATATATTTTTTGCTTTAAAAAGTATTATTAAAATAAAATGAATTATGAGATTCGCGCATTTGACACACATAAATTTAATCCTATGAAAAATTAAATGTACCTAAACACGATATGTTTAAATTTTAGAATAAAATTTTTTTTCCTAAGAATTTCAATAGACTTTTAACGATATTATATAATCTTTATTTTAAGTACAATACTAGAATAATCCGGTAAAATATGATGTAAGCTTACAGCTACCAGATTCGATTAATTTTAATTCCGCGTATATTTAAACACTACACGAGCGTTCTGCTGTCCAATTAACGTAACGAAATCTTAATTAAGCTCATTAAAATATTTCTGAACAATCTGAAGGCAACACTCTACTATTAGAGAATTTCGCAGCAAACCATAGCCTACAGAAACACACGCCTGTCTTCCAATGGTCTATTTATCCCAATACCATTTCTCACCCAGGTAAATGACATATACCATCCCAAATGAGAACATTGTTCTGCAGAAAACATGATTTATTGTGCTCGTTGAACTTCTGCTATTGATCTATAGCTTCATCATCTGCCCCTTGCAGGCACTTTCGGGCAGTAGAATGAATTAGCGTGCAATCTGATGTGCCTTAAATTATACAACCCCTTATTTATAACTTTAGAGATGGCATTACCTCTTACGTTAACATTATACGTAATACACTCCTAAAGAGTCAACTCATTTGTTGTATGTTATTTTAAACGCTTAAAAATTATTAAATATCCAATGAGTATGATATTTTGTTGCAAAGACATCCTCACAAAGAATTTTCCTTGAATACATTATCTAACCATAGCTTCAGTATCACTGTGAATATCTTGATCTCTCAATCGGAACTTAAAATTATAAATATTGTCTCTAATTTTATTTTAGGTTAAAGGAGTATTACTTTTAAGCAATAATAAGAATCATTAATATATAATTATTGATGAAGACGCAAGTAATAAATACAACCTCTTACAATAAAGTTCGGTGAATAGTCCTATAACATTAACATAGGTGAAATATTAATGAAAGTTACCTTCCTGTCCTTCATAATAGTCACCTCCCATGACAATGCACCGCTGAGATCTACTATACATGTACGGGAAACTTTGAAAGTAGTCATCTTTTGCGATGGAGCTCAAAAGCCTCGTCATGTTTCGTATCAAGTAGGATGAGCATCGTTGATGTTTTCGTTTGATCATTTTTCCGCACTGACCTTTTTCCGACGAGAAGATACAGGAGAACACCATTCCATGCTTTGACGTTTCATTTCAGGGTCGAACCTGAGACACCAGGACTCATCCTCAGTGACAACACAGTTCGAGAAATTTGATGTCGCATCCACCGTTTCGACAAAATCATTTGTATTCTCTAAACGTGCCTGCTTCTGATCTTCAGTCAAGTGATGTGGTCCTTTTCTCATCCCTAAATTCTGGCTAACGATTTGTCGTACGGATTCACGATTAATCTGCAATTCATCAGCAATCATGCGCACAGTTAATCGATGATCGTTCGTGAAAAATTTCTTCACTTTCTCAAAGTTTTCGTCACTGACGGAGGTCGCCGGTCTTCCGTTAAGGGGGTTGTCGTAAAAACTTTCCCGGCCTTCTCGGAAACGGACCAACCACTCGTACATACACTTCATGGACAGTGGTTGAACTTCATAAGCACGTAGCTGCATCGCATGAGTTTCTTTCGATGTCTTGTCAAGTTTAAGCCAAAGCTTTAAATTAATCTTTTGTTCGCACATTTTCCTGTTTTCAGTTAAGAACCAACGCACTAAACAAGCACTTTGTAAAACAAGTATTATACGGAACACAAACGATGCTCAACTAAACAACGGAGGGGGCAGATGGTAAGCACCTGTAGCTACCCAGGTTCAGCGTTTTGTTTCGCCAGTGTTGCCAGATCGGCAGTTATGACTGCATTCACTTAACTTTAATGTCAGAGGTTGTGTTACTTTTAATTTAACCCATTACAAAAATTCTTTAAGTATATTTCTCAGAAACCAGAAAATAAGCATTTAATTCCTCATCTAATACTATGACCGGTTTTTTTTTTCATCTCCATTAGACCATGTAAAACAACATGAGTACAGAAAAAATGAATTTGTTACCAAAACTTACGTACAAACATGGTTACGTTTCAACATAATCATCGTGAAAAAGAAGCATTTGTCGAAACGTTGGACTGACTTTCCGATCCTCTCTTCGAGTATTGTTACCGTCATGGATGTCAGATGGATCTATACTTTCTTTCGAAGATCCATTAATATTATTTTATTTCAAATGGCTCTTCAAAGTAATCTTAAAGTCTAACAGTAAACAGCTGCACTGAACGGCGATCCCAGTTCCATAAACCCAACAAGCAAGACACCTTATTGATCCCAAGGCCTCGTTGCCGAACGCTTCCTGCTGTTGAAAGGTTTGTTTGAAAAGATTTGTATTCATGTCCACCTTCAACGTGAACATTGGTTAAACCGTCTTTAAATTGTTTACACCATTTACGCACAGCACCATCACTCCTAAGGTTTTCATGATTTTTTGTTTCTTACTTCGGTGAATTTCAACTGCTTTACTTCTAAGTCCTTGAAGATAGTGTATAATACTTTGCAACTCGCACTAAGCACTAGAAGATCAATTGTAACATCTATGTTTGAATATTTACATCTCAAGTTGAAATCATGAGATGGTGTGGATAACGGCAGATGTTATACTTAGAAAGATGTGCAGTTACTTACCGCGCCTTTACACCTCCTACCATTCATCTGGTTGTTTAGTTGCTCGATCGGAGGTTGAAAATAAACGACTCTCTGACATGGTCTACTTACAAATACTGTCATGACACCATAACGCTATATATAAGACATCTTAAAAATTTCAAGAGGTAAAATGTTTTTAACTTTGTGTTAAGAATATATTTTGTAGAAATAGGTTTGCGAAACGAAGATGAAGATTATACAATAAAGAGTTTCATAAATAATTTAAAGAATTAGCAGCTAAGTACTTCAAAGGAAGAAAAAGTAAACAAACTAAATGCAAATAAATATTTATGATGACAAGTGCACTGAGGACAGAAAAAGCTTTATTAGGCTCAACATGAGATGTTAAAAAATAATAAACGATAAAAGAAAAAGAATAATAAATTGAAAAAATTTTCTGTTAAATTTTGTTTTTGATTTTTAATGTAGTCTGGAGCGATAGTCCTTCCGAATGAATTTTTGGGTGCAGTCGGCTTACTTTGGAAGACCTTACTTTTGCACGTTTTTAACTGCACTTAATCATAGTCCTCATAAAATGCATTATTATCCATATTTGACTCACGTAATTTTATGATTACAATTGTTAAATATTTCATTTTAGCCATTATTGAGAAGAAAAAAATCTCCGTTTACTTTCTTAGGTATCTAAATATTTTTTTCTGCTTAGAAAGGAAAGTAAGATTAATTGCACCGAATTAGCGGTGATAAATAGCTTTATAAATTACAATAAGTCCATCCACCGAATGAACTTTAATCCGTTTAGTTACCCCTACATGATGGATCATTTATTAAATAACAAAACCCCTACTATTAAATCAGCTTTAAGCTAACTTCTCAATAAGAACGTGTCAAGTTAAAGAAATGATAAGGAGCAAAAGCTATATAAATCGTTCGCACTAGGAATCCAGTTCATGTCACAGTGAGCAAATTTGTCATTTTTCCCTTCATTTCACTTCGGAAACCCTTAGAGGAATTACGACTCTGAAAAATGATACCTTGAATTCATGGGGAGTTTATTTGGGACAAAGTTTTGTTCTGTTCAACTCATAAGAAAGTGTCTCAATCCAGTCCAGCTAGATAAGGGCACGTAATAGATTGTTATTGAGAGTGAAAAAGGTAAAAATGGTTTCATTATTATTTTTTAAAGAAATCTGAAGTTTTTTGAACCGATAAATAAATTTTATAAATGGTGAAGAAGGACGTTATGGTGTATAAAAAGGGGACGAATGAAAAATCGAACTGGTTCAAAAGAAATACGTATGCGCCTATGATTAAAATGAGTTTTCACATGTTCCCATTATTTTTCCTGTGATTTAAGATTTTATCATATTGAAAATAATAATGGAGAGAAAAAGATTCTTTATTATGAAGATATTTGATTTTTCACGATGTCACAAACGATAAAAACATTTCAATTGTTGAAAATTTTCCATGTCTAAAGTGAGTAATAAATTTTTAGTAAAAAGGTTACATTAGGAAATTAAAGTTGAATTTGAATTATGTTATGTTGTATCGAAGCAAAATTAATTTTAAAAGAGCCTCGTATACTGAAGTATATATTTATATATCTTTTAGATAAACTATTTGTGCATATTATTAACCATCATCTACTATAGAAATCTCTTAGACATTGTGATTCTTTCTGAATACATTTGTAACCCTCAAGTGGCAAAAGGATATTTACCCTTGCTTATCTTAAGACATTCAAGGTCACCTACGAAAAGTTATTGAGCTTAATTTACGATTATAAGTATTCTTGTACTATTTTGCCTGTTTGCTGAAATTTGCCCACAATACATACAAAATAATTCTGTCATTTTAAGTCTTCGTTACAATAGTATTACCAATAACAGCTGTCATTTTCGAAAAACGTCTTGTGTATGTAAAAAAGAACTAAACCGAAAGAATTAGAAGACACAAATAGTTTTGGGAAATGATATTTGCCCTTCTCCTTAGCTCTCTCTCTCTCTTTCTTCATAAGTCATTCCTGTTTACATGCAAATATTCATTAAAATTTATTTATTATTATTAATGTTGTAATATTTCATCCGTTAACTGATTTGAAATTTGCTAACAACAGACACAAGATTGTTCCGGCATTTCGTGTCTTAGTTTATCTGAAACTATTACCAATGGCAGTTTTCATTTTCTGGAACATGATTCAACTTTATTCAGTTTATTATTTTTAGTTTCAGTTTTGAATAGGCTGCACAAAATCTGAATCTGACAATTTGAAAATCAAATCAGTATGTATAGTGAAATACCTTTGAAATTAAAATCTGGTTGCAGACTCAGAAGTAATATTTATAAAATTTATGATACTTTATTTTCATTGAATATGTTATGGTGTACTATATCTTTTTTTCTTTCACAATTGCAGTTCATAGGATTTATCATTTTCATCCATTGTTAAATTTCATAAAATTCTTCTATGTTGCAAAAAAGGTATTTATTTACTTGAAACACAATAAATGGATTGATGCAAGTTTAGAATTGATAAATTTAAAGATTTGTTGATTTTTTTGTTTTCTTTGAACCGTCTCGAAGACTGTTCAGAAGAACAATATGAAACTTTATGTAATATAATGTATAGGTTGATTTACATGGAAAATCATTTCATAGAAATTAGAGTCTCAGACAGTAAAAAGAAATATTTGAATAGACGAATTCGCTATAAAGTTGGCTTTGTACAATTATTATTGATCCATAATGTCAAGTAACTATTAATCCTTGTAAGAACTGCAAAATTTACGATATTTAGTAAAGAAAGCTTAGTCAATGAGAACTGAAGGTTCTTATTTTTCAGCATGATTTTTTTTTCAATTTATATCAGGGAATGTATAATTTTATATAAGTATCAGTTTTTGGAATAGAGTTGAGAATTAAATCGAGGACTTAATGTTCCAGTCTTCAGTTTCATTATTCTTTATAATTAACTTATTTTTTTTTTATTTTAATAACATTAAGCATCGTATTTCTTACAAAGAATTTCATTTTAATTTTCGTAGGAAATATATAAGTCATACATCATCATTTCAACACACTTTAACAGAAAAGAATATGAATTCATTTATTATTATCCTCTACTAATAAAAAGATTAATATGTTAAATAAAATACGTAAAAACACGAAAAGATAGAAACATCGTATGCCCATTAAAGCTATTTTCACTTGCAAATTTTAAAGATTGTTTCGATATTTCAAATAATATACCGGCAAACCACTCACTACTTTATCTTTATTAAAAATGCAATCCCATCAATTCAGTGTTCTCTTTAACCAATTCATTCCATATTTAAGATATTCAAGCTTCAATTTACCTCGTTTATATTCTTCGCAGTCAAACATTTTATACTTTCCTGTGATCACTGGAGCTTTAAAAGCAGTTTTCATCATGCTAAAATGAGTTTTCCTTCCTCGGATATTATTTTTTGCGATATTTCAAGAACACTTGTTTTAAGCGACAAATCCATTAAATTTAGTTTCACACGCCGCTGTAGCCAGAAGTGTTACCTTCCATACATTTTTCTTTTCACTGGGAAAAAAAAAACTTATCTCCACGGCTACATGTTCATCCCGTGTGGTCATTAAATATATATGAAATACGTGAGAAGTTTCCATTGGCAATATTTACACTCTTACTGGTAAGGCGAAAGTTTATCTTTTGAGTTGTTTTCGACGGCGCTGAGTGTTTATTCAAGGAAGGTATTTAAAGGAGGGGCTCCATTTGTACCTCATTTGCATTGCAAAACTTTATCGTTAGTTTTAAAGCTTGGGCAAAATCAGACAACTCAGAGCTTTATTCACTAAAGATTTTATCGATTAGACATTCGAAAATTCCTACACGAACTGAGCAAACAGCGATAACAATGCTTTTGCGTCTCCACCGAAAAATGATAATGGAAATTGGTTTTGACAGTCGTTCTCATTTATCATGGTTATTCTGGGCTGTCTTGCTGACACAGACTCATAGGACGCAATGAAATTCATCGAGTGTACGTTATCTAGTGAAGAATTTCTGTAGGATCGTATAACCCGCGAACGAGGATTGATAAAAAAAAATAGAGACATGTATAAAAGATGAGAGGGATGCTGTGATATAAATGAGATGCTATGAATGCATGCGCAAGATCTGAAGTATCCGTGTTCGATTTTGACTACAAGAAAATTATTATTAAGCACGCAGGAACTCGACTTTTGGCGCCTAGTGTATTTTTACGGTGCATTGCCAGATTTGCTCAAAAACAATGCATCGCGTTTATTTTAAACCTTGTTGGAATTTTATCAATGTTTTTGGTTGTTTTAGAAGCATTTATTAAGGTATACTCTTAGAATCGTTTCACATTATATAATTCGTTAAAGAGCCAAAGATATCTTTTTAATTAATCAAAACATAAAATGAAATGTTTTTTTTTTTTTTTTTTTTGAAAAATTATATAGACTAACAATGCAAATAATTTGAACATGATATTTTAAAATACTTAATATTTCAATACATTGCTTGTATTTCCCTGCTTGCTTAGCTGGAAATTGTACTAAGTTATATAATAAGTTAAGCTAATAAATTTCTTTCGTTTATTTTTACCATTTTTTAGAAATTACGTAGTTCCTATAAAGAATATAAGAACTGTATGTATATACCTTAAAAGGATAAATGCGTACCATATGCCCAAGTATATATATGTTTTCAATAAAAAAAATTTCAGAATAAATTACTTATTTGAAGTTATATTTTAATTATTATTTTGACAACCGTCCTACATCTGAAAAAAAAATATTTACGTAAAATACCTAAGATGCAAGTATAATAACTAATCTGACTAACAATAAATTAAGTCTTCTCTAATCTTAAAAAATATCAAACATTACTCAAATTATTTGTATTATTGTTAGTAATCTCTAGATAAAACAATATATCAGAGAAAAAGTAAACGTAGATGAATATGTCAACTTTAAAATGGAGGATTTTCTTAAAATCATCAACTCTTATAGTAGTCGATCTATGATAATTGTTGTTAGGAAACTTTTTCCAGAATTAAATGCATACTGTTGAGAATTTGTGTAAATATTTAATGACTTTTGTGTTTATTGGTATTACTGGATCTTCAACGTTAAATCAAAAAGAATCCTTTGAGTACAATTTTTTTTTATCTTGAGCCCTCAAGGAAGAATATGTTTGAAAGATGCCCTTTGAAAATTTCTTTTGCAATTTTTTAAGTCTCAAAACACTTCTACAGACGTTAAAATAGAAATTTGTGATACATTGATACCATTTAACATGTTCTGTTAGCTATGAAATATTAAATTTAATTATAAATTCTTCAGTTTTGAATGAAATTTCCCTCATCTTTCTTGATATTTCTTTGTATTAAAGATTTTTGTAAGAGACTACCTGTTTGAAAATAGATAAAATTAAATTTGAAAGATAAAATTATCTAAGAAAGGTTTAGTGGATTGAAATAAAACGTGTTCTTATAAACACATGAAAACGCTTTTGTTTTATTAATTTCAAATTTAAACACTTTGAAGCAGTCAATTTTCTCCAAAACTTTTTTTTAATGTTAAAATTTATTTAGAAAGTTTTAGTGCAAATGCTTGCAATCGAAAAACTCGTCATTTGCTTCAGAATACTAAAGAGTCTTAAAATAAAATGTGGTCTTTTAAAAATTGTATAAACTTATTACTTTTTTGATTGACATTCAAGGAAAAGCATATCGTGATGTCACTTCCGTAGATTTTATCACAGCACTTTCTCGTATTCTTTTTTGAAGTATTCTGTTAATTAATTCTTTAATCATTCAATTATGAATGAAAACAATTTTCAAATAAATTACTATTTTAACTAACCCTCAAGAGCATTTCATGATAATACCGAATTAGTTTTATGGGACATCATTTTCTTCATGAAGTTTCATCGTTCTAAAAATTATTTACCTCACTGAGAAAATTACTATTAATAAAACTAATATTCAGTATTGATAAAATTGAATAAGTTATATAAGCGAATAAAAAGTAAATTATGCAATTATTAAGAATGCCAAATAAATGTTGTAAAATATATATTAGAATACATTATGCTAATATTGATACCAATTGTTTTGATGGTGCTTTGAAATTATTTGAGCACAAATTTGGATTAACCAATGCCTTGAATAATTTCTCTGTTATATATTTTGAAAGTATTACTTTGTTTTAATAAAATAAAGATTAATTTGTTTGTATTTAATATTATCAAAATATATTGTTTAAGTAATAAATTCATGAATCATACCATTAAATCGGTATATGATCAGCAGAATTATTTTGCATTTGCTTAGAGTTCCGTATGTTTATGTTTGAGGCCGATACGAGACAGAATATATATATAGATTTATGCATTTTAATATCACAAATATATATCCACGACAGCTTAAACTGTTTGTTTGATTTTCATAGTGCTTCTAAAAGTGCTACATGTATGTACAAGAAATGGGGTATCATTTCTAAATTTGTGTGTGAAATAAAAATTAAAAGATTATTGTTGCAACATAATGTAAGATTTATAAAATACCTTATGTTTGAATCCTAATAATTATATGTGAAATTTTCATATTTATGAATTTTAAAAGATTTAAAATATAATAAATTGAACAAAAAACGTCTTATTTCGATTGATTGATATGCACAATTCTGCATTATTTGCATTGTCATTACCCACCATATACATTCGACAATTAGTCATTAGTAGTATTTTAGGTTAGAAACTATTATTTTACTTTAAATGTAAAATGGTGTAATATGATTAATATTTATATTAATTTTTACTCGTATCAGACATTTTAAATTTAAATCGAAGACGTTGAGCTTTTTGATCTAATATTATTAATCAGTTTTCATAAATGCAGTCTCGAACAAAAACGAGACAAAATATCAACGTGAAATATTTTATAAGATTTTCATACAATTATCGATTAAGTATTCAATGTCATAGTCACCGTTAACTCACTCATAAGAAAAACATATTAACAATGTATAAAGACATTACTTCTCTCTCTGCAGTGCAGACAAAGGCCCATCAACAATCAATTTTCATCAACTCCAAGCGTAACCGTTCAGAAAATCCACACATCAAACCCAAGTACCATACAATTTGAGATTTCAGACCTTTCACAAGAGCAATTATTTTCAGACTTTCAATTATGTACATTCCACTGGGATTAAAACTAATTCACGGTGCTTCAGAGTTGACACATGATAATGAATTCTAACCGTGTATCTGGTAAGCAATATTTGTGGAAGGTGTTCCCGATGATCTTTCGTGAGATTACCTCTGAATGGATGTCCTGTTAGCAATTGAAGGCGTCACTTCCTCCAGGCTAATATTTTACCTTCACTTCCATTGTTGACTGGTGCACTGTAATTGGATGAGATTGCAGTTTTCATTGATCATTAGAAGGAAGAAAGGATTTTGAAAGATCTCATCATGCATTCATATGAAAGAAGTGAAGATATGGGTACGCCAGCTATGTTGTCTCGATGGTTGCATTAGTGCGTATTGTTTTGTTTTAAGAAAAGAAAACTCTTTCTAACGCTCTTTAATTAATTACATAGCTTTGTATTTCGTGAACACATATTTTGAGTTATTATTAAATTTTTCTTAAGTAGTTTAATATCTTTTGTGTTTTAAATGAGAAAGATTACATTTAATCAATGCATGCCTAAGCTGCTAATTCATCTCGTAATCATTAGATAAAGTCTATCAAGACAAGAAACTTTACTATAGATGAGTGTAATCATACAATATATTTCATTCTATTTGATTACTATTCCAGAGAGAACGAGGGTAAAATATATAGTTGCCTTTTGAAATTATATACTTTGATTAATTACTATTTACTCGAGCTTATAAAGGGACCAAATTATTGAAAATATTAAGTTCATGAATTTCAATAAACCTAACATATATCTATTAGTCTTAAATACCACTTTTTGAGAAGGGTTTGAAAGTCGATAAGATGCAACATGTTTTAATTTCAATAACTTAAATGTAAAAAGTTTTTTGAAGGAGTCCAACTTTTGACTAGCCGGCTAAAAAACATTTAGTGCTTATTACCACATAAATCTCTCTTCGAAATAAGACCCAATTAGCATACTAAGTATTCCAGGAAGTAAAAATGAAATAAATTTACAAGGTGTGGGTATTAAATAATGACAATGACTCTGCACAAAAAGTACGCATGCGCCAAAAGCCAGCGACCAAAAGCTATTTAGTGCGAAGCCTTCTCTTTCGACAACAGTGCCTCTCGCCTTTATAAACAAATCCGTTTAGCCGTAGCCTTCATTCATATTAGAGTAATTTTTTTTTGCCCAAAGAAATGAAAAATGAGCAATGAATTGCTGATAAATTTCACATGTAATTTGGAAACATCGCTACTGAAATACATAATTTATTGATAGAAGTGTATGCAGTGAATGTTTATCGCATGAACATAATTTTGAGCGGTTTAAGCGTTTTCAAGATTTTCGAAAAGACGGTGAAGATTCTTCATACCCAGATAGCTCTTCCAGGTCAAAAACGAATTACAATATCAAAAATATTGGTAATCTGATTCGATTGGATCAATGTGTTTTAACACTAATAGTTCTGGAAATATACTTAATTTTGTAATTATAATCTAAAATAGCGGTATTTTAATTGATCATAGACTAGTCTATGATTTTTAATTCTCGATCCATTTATTACGAGTTAAGAAACGAACAGCTAAAATGTAGGGAAATAAATTGAATTGTATGTTTAATAGGAAGTATTATATGGTTCCCCAACAGTTCTTTTCAAATATATCTGTAAGTAAATGAATTTGAATGAAATGTGGCACTTCGGCCATTTTGAATATTTTCTATTTAATACTTCAAGAAATATTACTCTACAGTAGAAAAAATCTGCTTTAAAAGTTAATTATCGCCATATTTTTGCTGCATTGAGCCATAAACAGCTGCATAACCTTTATCTGAATACAATGAGAATTACTCAAGTTATTAAAGTTGTTCCATTAATGTAACTTACTAAGTGAAACAACTTTTTAAAAAAAGTAATTAATAGAACTGTTATGTACGAATATAAACATTCTTTCCGAGGAAACAAAAATAAAAGATAACAGTTTAGAAAACAATCTAATATATCAAAGAATTGATTATTAAAATACGAAATCAAAGTTTCAAATTTTTATGGAATATGTTTTCTTCAGATTGAACTATTTGTTTATTCCTTCCTTTCTTAAGCAAATTCATGTCTAATGATAAAGCTTTATTGCAGTATCCTAATTACGAAAACAGGCAATCTTTTATCGAAAAATAATTGGTGAAACTAAATTTACTGAGTTTCTTCAGACTCTTTTCAATTAAAGAGAACAACGGAAGATAAAAAACTCATTAGCAGCTACAACATATTTTTTTTCTCTCATTTAAAAAAATACTTTCAACTATTCAAATAATAGGATGGCGAACAATTTTATTTTTATTTTTTACAGAATTTATTATTGTCAGCTGTTATGCTGGAGCTATTGAAAAAACATGTCTCCTTACAAGTCAAACTTTTTCGAAAAACAGACATTCTAAAGATTTTTAAAGTATTTTTTCTTTTTTTCTTTGTATCGTACATGTATCTTTTGTTGCATGCCTTGTCTCTTTACAAGAATTAACTCAAATAATTGTTTGCTAAAACTGCTTAAATTTGAATGAGCTAAATGTTTAATTTTTATGAAAATACAAAAGCACGTTTTGTTGTAAATACAATATTCTTTGTTTGTTAAATAAAATATGGCTTATAATTAAATGAAACAAACTAATGTTCCTTAAACAAACTTTATTATAGATATCTTGTTAATTAAGATTAATCGAAATAGATATATAAGCTATTTATTGTGCTATATTCAATTAAGAGTTCATTTGAGTTTCATATTATGTGTTGTAAAACAAACTTCTGAGAAAAATATTCTATCAATTTTACACGGTTTATGAATTTTGTGCAATTATCAACGTATTGTCTTTGAAGAATGTTACAGTTAAATAAAGAATTCACGCATAATTTTTATTACAATAATAATAACAAATTCAGAGCAATATTTAATTTATTGTTTATAATTATTGAAGATGTACAACATATATTTGAATTGGATTAAAAAGAGAATTTTTTTTTTATCAGAGTAGGTTTAAATATTTCTATTAAGCTACGTTTATTATATCTTGTGGAATATCCTATATCAATGTAATCACTCACTGTATCTACAGAAATACCTTTATACAAAAGTTCGTTATTAATAAAACAATATCTAATTCATTACTATGGAATATTTATTAATATAATTATTATTATCTGAAAAAAGACAATTGTAAGTTGTATAAATGAATATTTTGATAAAATTGAAGCTTGCGATTTATTTTTACTTCTATTTTGTATGTTTAGGAAAGAGTCTCAAAGATGTGTAATATTATCTGAAAGTTATGAAAATGATACTTTGTAAGATTTCTTTTCCGATTTCAATAAATGAGAGAAACATGTACTTTGATTGGGCGAATGTTTTTTTGTAGTCATTTTATTAACCAACAAATATCGAAATTCGTCAAGGGGTCAACATAGTTTTAAAAACACTATTTAATTTTTTTTATTTTACCTGTTTAATATTAGAGATGGAAAATGAAAAGTTAAGTATTCGTCATGTTATGTTATATGAGTTTGAAAAAAAGTCGGAACTGCAACAATAAGTATTCAAGACATTTTTCGGATCAAGTTCTCGCTCTTAAAAATGGCGTAGGTTACTTTTAAATGGTAGATTTCAAAAGTATTTCATGTCTCTTTCTCTATAAAACGATATGAATGGTCTAAAAGTTAATTTAATGGAAGAAATCAACGACTTTTTTTCAATGGGAGCTACAAAAAGGAATTCAAAAACTTCGTGACTGTTGGGAGAAAATTATTGAAACTGACAGTGAACACATTATTGATTAATAAATACTCAATTTTATGAAAATATGTTTTACTTAATTTTGTTTTAAATTCGCCACGTGCTCTTGCACTCAACAGAAAAGTAAATCATGAGTTTTTCCATCTAGATTAATTATACATTTGATTCCTGCATTAAAAATATTTCTGTTTTCAAAATAGTTGAAGCATTAATTTAACGGTAAAATGGAGATAATTTTTTGTTAAGATTCGCAAACTCTACTGAAAACTCAAAATTTTTATTGTTTTTTTCCCCTTTCTCTTTCTTATGGAAGTTACGTAATATTTTCATATAAATGCTCTCTAATCTTATTTTTCAAGTCCTTTAAGACAAAAGAAGAATTGAAATTGTACATTTCCCTTTTTCTATCGAAAAACATTTCATGAATTCGAAAAAAATAGCGCTCTTGTAGTACTTTCAATCATAAAAAAATAATATATAAGCACATCCAACGGAATTAGTTTAAATTTCATCTCTCTATTCTCAACAACAATTTTTATTTTTTCTTATAGTAATATTTCATTTGAACGAATTTGACTGTCAGTTTTATGTAGGATGAATCGAATATTCTGCTTGTTTTTTAGAGATCCTTTTTAATGTCGAACGCTGTCTTGTCCAAATCTCTTCAACAGACAGAGAGACACCGGTCGATAATACAGAATCCATTAAAATGACAAATGTTGTTATTTTGTAGAGGGTCGCTGAACATTAGTATTTACTGGCACACAATTTTCTTTGTTGACATTCATTCTTAAGTCTAAGTTAATACGTACTTTTGAGCGTAACCGTACTTTTGTACATTACGACTTTGCAGTATTATGTTTTCTCAAATAAGGGATTATCAGAAAAGGAAAATTTTCTGAATGTAATTAGTATGAGGTGAAAGAGGTTTTCGATTCATCAACACTAAGTATACCTTTTCATCATAACTTCAGAGTTTTAAATGCACTGATATTTCAAGTTAAAGAATAAAGTGAATAATTTTGTAAATATATTACGAAATGTGTTGAATAATTTAAGAAATTAAATGTAACATGAAGAAGGAAGAAGTATGTATCACCTCATGTTCAGTTATTAACAAGAGGTGATTCGCTATATCCTTCTCCAAGTTTTGAAAATTTTTAATCCTTATTTTAATGATTCGTTTGTGAGTTTTCCGGTCTTTAAAAATATTTTAATATATTTCTAATAATCGGAGAAAAACTTTTATTGATAGAAACTGTCGTTATATTTTGCTGTTTAAGTACACTTTTATTAAATTTATTAGGTCAAATAGCCTAGATTTCAGGTAGAAAAAATTTCGTAAGATTAACATTATGTCGATGAAATCAAAATAGCTGATACGTAAACGGGAGCATTAAGTGAGATCTCCAACTCTTCAAAGCCGCTCATTGCAGTTAGGCCTAGAAAGAGAACGAGATTTGTCTTGAAGCATATATAAACATATAAATTTTAAAAGTCAATAAATATAGTATGTGTATGATTATTTGCAATTTATTGCTCAAATTTGTGTATGTAGTGAATTTAGATTTTGAAAGCGCATCTTTAAAATACTTTGTACTCTACGCATTATTATTTTTATTATTTAGAAATAAACCTTTTAACATAAAAAATGTGAATTCTGCATTTTTCAGTTATAAATGTGTCAAGAAAATAGTTGGTAATAGTTTTGTAAAAATAAGGTTAGTTTACATTCTGAATTTTTCTAATTGATCTGGAATGATTCTCAAACGCACAAAGTGTGGCTAAAATGAAACTGGATTAAGGTTACAGAAAATATTATTTTTGACATTTTCGAATTTAAACATTATCCCATTCAATATACACCACTTCACACTCCATACACGTCTCCATGGGAATTTTGCGACGGACAAAGCAGTGTTGAAAGTCATTTTCTGAATGCGTTTTCTTCGTCTTTTTTTTACTTTACAAGTTGAATTGTCTTAAAATCTCGCTTCTTTCAGTGCTGATTTCACCTTAGGGAATAGAAAAAGAGTCACACGGGAAAAAATGGAGTGAATAGTGTGGGTGTTCCAAAGCAGGGATCTTTTACTCGAAACGTCTTGATAATCAATGCCGTTTGGGCCGAGACGTTGTGATGAAGAATTCACGACTGGGTTTTCCCATAATTTACGTAAATTCTTCCGAATAGATTCTACGTCGATTCTTATTGTTTCAGCAACTACACTGATTTTTTTTTAAAACTGTTTTTGTGCATCCTTGTTGAGGTAGGTCATCCTGGATGTGGCTAATTTTCAATCTTTGTTTGTCTCTCTTTGAACTATTTAAACCACTCAAAAACCATAATGTGTGACATACATCTATCACACACTATTTCTTTTAACAAAGATTGAGCTTCAATTTCACATCTTTTGAATTTCAGAAAAAAATTCTCATCAACTTTTAAGAAACTGAAAGTTTTTCAATGGGCTTATATTTGCGAGATCCGACATGAGCGAAGTCCCTGGCCTAAGTAAGAAGTTTGTATTTGACGAGGATGCAAAAATGAAAAGTAGAGACGACACGTGACTCGGCCATGGGTCGTTTGGCCTTAGAATTTGCACTGTTTGTCTGTAGATCGATCTGTTTGATTGTTTTTATTCACACTTTATGTGTTAAAAATTATCTCAGTAAGTAAATTAAGAAGAGAAATATATAATTTACTCAAATTTAAAATTTTTCAAAAAAATATGAAAATAAATATTTCTTTTTAATACGATGTAGAAGCCACTAACTAAGCAGAAAAAGAAATAAATAGTGAATTATAAAATTGTGTAGAATTTTACACAATTGTTGATGATTGTGGTGTTTTTAAGTAAATAAATAAACCCTCAAAACAATGATTCTGATCAATTACGGGAAAAGTTATGAATGTTAAAATATATAAGAAAAGAGTAATTAGGAAAATTATAAAATAAATGACTCGAGACCTAATTGAATGTGAATCTCGAAATACTTGCAAATATTAAGAAAAACTGAAAAATCAATACTTACAACTATTTTATTAGAATAAAGTAAAATTTATTTTACATTATTGTGTAGTAATATAATTAAGATAACAACCTGACACTTCGCCATTGGGAAGATAAATCCATCAGTTATTGATTAATTTATTTGTATTAATATCGCATTCAAAAGAAACGAAGGGCTATTTGCTGAGGTTTTCGTAATTGTGAGCCTCAGTCGAGAAACAAGGATGACTCCAGAGCTGTCACTTCCTTCTCCAGCTTTCCACATTACACCTATAGAAGAACTTGGAATTTCGATAAGATTTAATAATATTCATCAGCCACGCTACACTGTGAGTCTTTACCGGCGTCAGGACTCCAAACCACAACGCGGTTGGGTGCGAGCTCGCTTCCGTGACTATTCGGCTACTGCGGCCAATAAATCTATGAAACGCATACCAAGAAGAGAAATTCGTGTTTATGTATAGTAAATATATTTTTTTTATTAAAATCTTGAATATTAGACTTATTTTTGAGTTATGTATCTTAATGAATTGATTTTTTTTTTTTTTTTTAGTTTAAGGGAATATACTTTTCAAAATTTTTGCCTAATTTTGAGTTTGATGTGATTGTTTTTTATTGTCTCAATGAAAAGTAACACTAGGGCTAAGGGCGACGATCCTCGTAATTTTGAACCTTGATCAAATAATGAGAATGGCTACCCGAGCTGGTGCTTCCCTATCCAAATTTCTAAGCCATGCAAATGGGAGGACTTGGAAAATTGACCATATTTAAATTGCATCAGCCCCGCAACAGGGAAGATCTTTAGTGGCTTGAAGGTTAGAGCCCACGATTCGATGAAAACAAGGACCACTAGGCTACCACACCTAATCCTGAGAGAGAATCACACGGTTGAGTTAGGAGCTATAATAGTACGATAGATAATGTAACTATTTGATCTAAATCCAGATAGAAATGTCAACCATTATCTCACAGAGAATTATGAAGAACAAATTTCCGCCGTCATGTTTCGTTGTACTAACCCATATATACAATCTCCATTTGCTATTTTTAAGTTTCGAACATCAAGTCCGAATTATACTTCGAACAAAAAAAGCCATCTTCGAGTCTCCACTGAGGATAGACTAATCGTCTTTCATTTCGAGAACATGTACTAATCGGAATTGACCAGCACTGATTGGACAGCGAAAACTGTTCCCTCAGATTTCCTCTCCCCCCCTTTTTTTTTTCTTACTCTTTCGCGTCCGATGATTAACTTTAGATGCCTATTACAAAGAATTCAGCATTTTACTGGGGAAGGACATTGGTTAATGATTGTGCATTAGGGGTGGAAATTCGATTAATCGGGTTCAGGATAAAAGTAAATGAAGAAAAGCAAAATTTCCTTTTGTGTCTGTCTGGGCTGAGAGCATTTCTTTTAAGGAAATTATTGTGACAGAGATTAATTAATTTTCTGCAGACAGTCGGAGCTATTTATTTAAATAATGATTTTTGGGGGAGGCCAGACGTAAATTTTTTCCCTACTTTCCGTGTTTGCTCGAAGTGAAAGATACTGGTATCGGTAATCTGATAAATAATATGAAAGAGAGAAATGAGTTTAGGCTGTATGAAAAAATTATAATTTAATTAAGGAGATCTTCAGAAAATAGTCTTGTTTGTGTTATTTATCTGTTCATTTAGGGAAAAGATTAATTAAGGTGATATGAGAAAAATTGCTCCTCGAAAGCTTTATAAGTACCGAAGTCAGTAAAATCAAATTCTGGTTTTATCTGAAGAACGACTTTGATCATTAAAAGGAAAACTTTTGAACTGAATAACATCGAAAACCTAAGGTACGTTTAAACCTCAAAAAAAAAAAAAAAAAAAAAAAGATTTCTAGCTCTTAAGTGATAAAATCTTTGGGCTAATTGTTTTCCGGAATTAAAGTTATTTTAGTTTTCTTGTATTTGATCGAAGGAGAGTAAATATAAATTAATCGCAAAGCCTTAAAAATCAATATTGTGCAATTTTCGTTATTTTAGTTAAACGGCGCAAAATATTGTGTAAGTACGAAGGAAATATATGTAATGTATGTAACTTAAGCAGCGCAATCAGGTATGAAACATATTT
>BMAW01012961.1:51723-87599 GCA_019974015.1 Nephila pilipes
TTTTAAATAATACTTTTATTTAATAATCTTTTATATGTTTAGTGATGAATCTCATCCCAATAAGTAATATAAAAATTTAGATGTTTAATATTAATATTTACATAACTTTTAGAACATCAATCTACACAAAAAGCCATATTTTCGAAATTGCGTTCACTATTTTATCGAAAGCATTTTTTTTTTTTGCTACATATTTCCTCCACATAAATTCTGTCGGATACGATTCTAGATGATGCCGCTCCGCGCTGTTTCCTGTTGTGCCACTTTGCGAAACCTCACATTCTTTCAACATTTTGCGTGTGAGCTCCAGTTGACGGATCTACAAAATTGTCTTTATGGTTCGCCGTGAAATGTGTAGAACCATCATCCATTTCGCTGTTAGGTAAATTGAAAATTGTTAACGACATTTTCGAAGACATCAAAATAGGTATTTTAAAAAAAAATACGAAATAGGTAAAGTTAACAGGCAAGCGATATTTCAATAAAAGGAAGTGCTATTTCTTTAGGACTGAAACTTTAGGTGTTTACAACCAAACGAGGCGATAAATCTTACTGCTTGGCGATTTTCCGTGTACATCCGAAATTGTAATTTGGCGGCGATAAGTGGCAATGTCTCACGGTTAAAATGGCCTCGCGTAACACTGTCGATCACTTTCAAAATTTCAAAAACTTGAAAATTTAGACCTTTTTAACTTTGTTTACATTAAAAAATCATTTTTCCTAAGATAATAACATTTTCAACCACCAGGCGTCGCTAGTGGCGCATATTTCAAATTAGCTAAGTCTCTCTTTTTCACATTCAATCTCCTCGCGTTTAAGGTTCCCTCTTAATTTTAAATAGCTTTTTCCTTTAAATTGGTTTCGGTACGGTATTTCTTATTAATTCATTTTTATTTAACTTTTATTTTTATCTAGTTACAACCTCTCAAAATCCCGCGGACGACAGCTTTCTCGAAGTCGTTTACGCCTTCGAACTGAAGTCCCACCCCTTAACGTTCTCTCCGCCCATTGCTATATATGCTTCTTAGCTTACCGCTACAGCATCCAATGGCAATGCGCGCTTTCATAACTTTACTTTCCAACTTTGTTTCGGCAGTTCCTCACTCTGCCGAACGCCCAGGCGCTTGTTGCCTTGATCCCAATTATTATAGCTTTTTACAATTATGCTTAAACTATTAACTAATGATGCTCTTTAATTTTAAATATAAATTGTGATGAGAGGGTATGTTTTTAATTGTTAAAACAGGGACCTCGTAACTTTAGCCGTTACCGTTACCGCGTACAAACCACTGGACAAGTACCAAATACTCTAACATGGTATGGAAATAATTCCAAATAATAATTAAAAATCTTAAGAAATTTCTAATTCTTATCACCAAAATTTTCTACTTAATGTCGATTGTTTGATTGTGAAGATAATAGAAAATTGGGAAATTAATTGTATTCTTGTTGATAATGTTTTGTAATTTTTCAAAATTCAACATTTCTTTACAAATATGAATCTTAAAAATATGTTCTGGTAATTAGATAATCTTTAAATTTTTATTTGTGCTAATTTAATTGTGATTTTAATTTTGATAAACATGCATTCATTAGAAATACGTTGTCCTATTAAAAGGAAACAGTTCTCACATTGAAATAAGATCAGAATATTGATGATTCTTAATATTATAATATTTTTTAAGTTATATTTGTTATTAACTTTAGAATCAGGACCACCTTTGAAATTCTACAAAACTTCTAAGTAAATAATAAATGTCTATTCTATTTCTAAAATACTCAATAAATCTTTTCCATTCAACTATTCTAAATTTCTTATTCGCTTACCGAATGCGTAACAGACTGAACAGTTTTTAACTTCTATTTTTTTTAATATTTTTTCACTTGGCTCTCAATTGAATTCGTCATCATTTTTTTTTCTAAAACTTTATTAGATCACGTGTTCTTGGCGGCGAAGCATCGAAAAGTGAAGATTAGAAAGGGTTCAAGTAATGTTCGAAATTAGAAAAATCAAGAAATTCTTTGCTACTCAAAGTGATTTAAGTCATTTATTGAAGTCTTTCTTATTCCAAATAAATCCTTGAATTTCGAGATTGAAAAAGTGACTGATTTTTTTTTTTATCAAGGTAAGAAATAGTAGAACTCTACACTTTAATTATTAGTTTTTGATGAAAAAAGTTTCACTTCATCGAAGTTTGGTTGAGAAAAATTCTAAGCAATTTGACAAGTCTGTTTAAGCGTAGATCTAAGTTTCAACAGAGTTTCCTCACCTTTAGGATAAAAAATGAAGCAATTTTTTTAAGTGTTTGTTCATTTATAAGGAATGCATTAAAATAAATTTAATTTTAACTATGAATGTAAGTGTCGTAGGAACTTATTCTTGTTTAATTTTATCAATGCTAAAGTTTAAGTACTATGTTTTGAAAATTAATTTAATTTTCTTTCTTAAATTTTAAAAATCACAGCTTTGATTTTTTTTTTTTACTTTCAACGTTTTAAGATTTTCTATTCAAATACTTAGAGCAATATACCGAACAAAATGTTTAATATTCCTTTCTAAAATAAATTTTCTTTCCATGATACAAGTTCACAAAATTGTTCGAGTATAGTTAAGATAATGTGACGTGTTAATAGAAAATTATGAAAATATTAAACTTTCAATGAAACAAACAGTTATTCCGTATCCAAATGTCCTTTATGTATCCTTTTGCATGTTGATACACATTCTGGCTTAGAAATGGATTGGAAAATGATTTTTAAAGGACGATGAATCAAAATCTCTTATGAATTTCCTTTCGATTACCCTTAGTATACTCAATCCTATGTTAGGTTTTCGTATTTTCACTTATTTGATTAAATTTTGTCTTAATAAAAAGAACTGTATTTTTTCCTTCATGTAATTAATTATGTTATTAAAAGATACTGTAAAACAAGTAATGTGCTTAGAAATAATATTAAAAATTGTAACATTATAAAAATTAGTAATATATGAAATTAATTATTTTAATATTCAGACTAATCGTAATTGTTTCTTCAAAATATCTTCTCAAGAATTAATAAAGTAAATGCAATCCAATATTCATTACAGCTGAAATGAAAAAGGAAATAATTTATTTCTGCAAAATTTTTTCAGAATAATATTTTATCATTAACGGTACTACGCAAGTTTTTATTTTATATTTCATGCGAATTAATTATTCATGATGATACTTAACAGAATCTACTAACAGTGTATAGCTATAAATATTTCAAAATATATACTCATTTGAAAATTAAAACGTTTCATTCTTGATAAGTTACGGAATCTACAAATAGTATAAAATTATAAATATTTGAAAATATAAGCATTTGTGTGAAAATTAAAACTTTAAACAAAGAGCACAGAACCTTTAAATTATAATATTTTAATGACAAAAATTTTTGATTACAAATAAATTAAATATTTTTGAAGATTTCTTAAACAATTAATAGCAATCAATATTTTTACTGTTGTTAACCACCTTATACATAAAATAAAAATTTTTACAATTAAAATACACTCATCATTATTTATATGATTCAATCGCAAAATATACCATGCATTTCAAAGAAGACTTAAGGCTTTGATTCTTCAAAAATTAAAAACTTAATTTTTAAAACTTTAGATTAATTAAACTTATTAATTAATCTAAATTGCCACTTATTCCTCACAAAGTATTGGGATTACTCTAAATGATGAATATCAGTGTATCGTTTTTGGAAGCATGTCTTATGTTTCAATACACTTATTTAATAAATGTATTTATATTATAAAAACTTCCAAATAAGTAAAAGAAATATCAAGCAACACTAGGGAGAAGGATTATTTGTGTTGATTAATTGAAATTTTTTTTTCGAAAAGTTTGTTATCACACCTCCATAATTTTTCAAGATTTATTCTATTTTTTCAGGTATTTAACAGAACACAAACATCTGACTAATAGTTATTTAAAAGGAGATAAAGAGTATGGAAAGTCGTTAAAAAGAGAAATTAATATATCTTTTCTCAGTTTACTGATCTTGACGATTAGTACAAAGTTAAATAATTAATGCGATTTTAATGGCGGCCAAATATTTTTCTTCGGTAAACTTTTTTCAACTGGAATATATGGCGATTAAAAGCGTATCGAGTTTTAGAAATCTAATTTCTTTCCAATTTTTTCCGCCCTTTTAGATGCAAAAAAAAATTCGAAATTAGCAGTTCTAAGTTATGTTTTTAAAAAACTTTGAACTATTTTGAAAGACAGAAGAAAAAAAAAACTTTATGAAAGGAATTGAGGTTGATGACTTTTACCAATAAGTAAAGCCCAAATCAATATTTTTTAAAGTTTTTTTAAAGTTTTTCAAAGAGGAAAAAGGGTTTCGTTAACTCACTATTTTTTAAGTTAATCTATTTAAAGTGTTCATTTGTTTACAAGGGAAACATTTTTTCTGATTTTTGTTGATACAATTTTCATAAATTAGTAAAAGTAACCACTTATCTCAATTGTGTTTTCATTACGATTTTTTTCTAAGTATAAAATATAACGCATAGTTATTGAAAATTCTGGTTTCAACAATACGCTATTTTACATAGAGTCCACCTTCTTTCACTTTTAAAAGGTATTTTTTGAGTAATGAACTCAGTGTCATGATCTGATTAAATTATGACATCGTGGATAGGACTGTGAAGAAATTGTCAACTTTCTTATCTATGGAATTTAAATATAGCTGTTTGCTATTTTCTAAAAATAAAATTTTTAAGCCATTCAAATAGTTATTTTGAAGATTAAAATTCTCTCTCTGTGTTACACGTAAAGTAAAGAGACTAATATGGTTGATTTTTCCAGAAAGGTAAGCTAGCAAGATCAAGGCATGTGAATGCATCACATATTTTTCCTTCTTTCCAAATATTTTCTATTTCATCCATTTTATATTATATTAATATTTAGCTATCAAAAATTATTTGAAGTATTGTGTAATGATCTTATAAAAACAGAAGAGAAACATATTACGCCTTTTAAGTTTGCTCTGGTGTCATCCGTCATGTCTTCCTTTCCAACTCGAGAGCAATAAGCTGTTGAATGTACAGTTCATCTTATAAAATAAATTTTACATGTGCTGAATACGTCTTTTAAGTCGGATAGCTTTAACTTTATACACTTCTTATACATTAGTATAACTTATGTCTGAAACGAATTTATCAATCAATTTAAACATTTGCCTGGTCTTTAACTCAGCATTTAAGCACATTTGCTTTGCTTCATTCTTATAAATATACAATTACATTGTCATAAATACCATCAGCAAAACTTTGTTGTTTAGTTTCAATTAATATCCTAATGCTTCTTGATGCTAGATTTTAAGACATTTTTCCCTTTGATATAACATGCTTTAATGAAAATTTGCTTGTCTCATTAATTAGGTATAAAGTGACAGAATTTGTGCAGTAATTGATGGGAAAATACACATGATAGACTGTCATTAAGATAAGAAAAGGCATCAAAATTTTAGTACATTACTTCTTCAGTAATATGAAACTTCACAATTACTGCTTGCCAGTATTCTGTCATTTTTTCTCCTGCTGACATGATTTAGAAAATTATTTTGTACCTTCTATTTCAAGGAAAATGCAAGTGATCAATACAAATAACGCAGGATTTTTATAGTTTCAAATATTTCGTATGTTTGACACTCTATATATATGTAGTCTATTAAATTCCATGCAATAATGTAGCTTTTTCTGTTTAATTGGTAATTATTAGTAATTTTCCAGCAATTTTGAGCTAATCGGGGTGGTGCTTTAGTCTGATATCTCTCGGATTATTAGGATAGATTTATAATTGTATTGACCAATAGATTACTATAAGTACTTTATTAGTAATTTACTCAAATATTTTATATTTTTAATATAACTGTGTGTATGCTTATTTCATGAAATTGTTCATTACGTATGGCTATTTCGTTTATTCCAAGAAAAGAAAGGGAGATAAAAAAGGTTTTTCAGCGAACATAACTGGCATACTAAACGATGTTTGTGAGAAATGCACGATCTTTAATTCTACTATTTTGTGATGTATTACCAGTTCTTAACTACCTATAAAAAAAGTTATATTTCTCACCGACTCCCAAGCAACCACTTAAGAACTAGTTAATAACCTCACCGATTACCATCGAACAATCCAGTGCCACACCAAACTGGAAAAGCTCATCAACAGTTGCTATGCCTTACTGTTACAATGGGTTCCTATTCCTATGGAAAATTACCTCTAATGAAAGAATCCATGTCATTGTGAGGCGTGGGGCCAAGTCTAATCACTCCGAGATTCCACTGATTCTCAGAGTGGCATGCAGTCAAATCAGTGCTAACATTACTGGCAAATTCCTCTAGACTTCAATAAAGACAAAGAATAGGAGCACCTTGCCGAGAGGGGACATGTTTCATAGCATTTGGAACACTTCGAGGCTGTCGAGCATTTTCGCTTTGCGACAGGATACAACTACCTAAAAGCACTAATCAGTTGTAACGGTTTCTCTCCTAATGAGATCTGCCTGTTATGTCGAAACTCCAATATGGACGGCGGTTACCTGTAGAATTACCTCAAGCTCGAATATCTACCTGCGGACGTATACATCGGCCACTGGAAGCTTCGGCGTCAAATGGCTCAACATCCAAGGATGGGCGTAGATTGAACTATTTTGCGATAGCCAAGGAGCAATTAATCTTTTCTGAAGTGGTATCACAAACCAAACAGGCTAGTAATTTACATATAATGTGACGGCAAACTATGTCTGTTCGCCTCTTGAGACATAGCTAAACTCTATGTATTAACACTAAAAATCAATAGGTCAATCAAGGAGACGTTAGACCAATACACACAGTATTTATTGGTTGATGCTAATATAACGACAATTATAAATGCTCTCCCGGATAAGGCCTTAACTATATTAACTCGATCTACCAGTAATAATTTAACCTACTCTTACCATTAAGATTGCACTGAGGCTATCTTGACTGCTAGCATACATCAACCAGCCAATATTTTGTAACAATTCCCGGCTCCGACTCTGGAACCATTCCCGAACACTAGAATCACTCGACCTCTCTATCGCGACTCTCAATCTGAGTTTATATATTTCCTAACTCTCCTGCTTCACTTCATTTCTACCTGATTTCGATTTACATATTCACGTTTCATTTTTGGTTGGGCGAAAGTTATTTAGCAAAAGCAATCAATCTTAAATAAAAGTCCCCAAGGTTAGTGAAGAGGAAACCGCGAATAGCCCAAAGTCACAATACTTTTATTGCAAATTATCAATGCTTTATAGAGATAATTGTTTCAAACGGTGTATTTGAAGGTCTGCTTCAGACAGGTAAAATACTTTTTCTTGTAGATTCTCAAGACCGTAACTTATAATTGAAATCAAAAGCCCCCTATCTAAGTTTAAATGTTGAAGTTATATAAATGATACCCACAATTGATAAATGATTCTTATTGTTTTGTATTCGATATTATTTTTGACCAATTACAGATATCCGCAAGAAATCACTAGTCATTTTAAAGTGAAAGAAGCTAGTAACAGTAAATTTTGCATGAGTTATTTCTTGTTATTAATTCACAGCCAGTTTGCTAAAAATTTTAAATGTATAGTTTTAAGTGAAATAAAAATTAGTCTGAGAATATTTTACAATTCTCATTAATAAAAGGTTCTTAGAATTGTTTCACTCTAAAATAAAAACATTTACCCTGTAGTGTAACTATATTTTTTACAAAAGGTAGAAACATACTTACAAATTAAATAATGATAAATAAGAAATTTCATTCAAACAAATTCGTACTATGTGCATTTTATTACGGTTATCACTTTTCATTCAATTTGATTTACTTGAATTTGTTTACACATAGTGTACTGTTCGTAGTGCTTTGTTTTCTTTTTTATACTGCGTATGCAATCAGGCAACTGACAAATGTAAAATAATTTGATTGAAAATATCCTGGAAATTCACAAGTTTATTCGGAAACTCTTATTCTCTTAAGCATCTACACGAAAAGAATATTCTCAAAGGGTTTCTTATATTTAATTCGGCATAGCATTAATTAAATCTAACAAATATTTCTTGGGCACCAGTTCTTAAATAAGACTGTTTCAGTCATTAAAAATCGTTCAAAATATATTTCTTTGTTTTATTTTTCTTGTTTCAGAAATTAAATGACGGTTTTTATTATTACATGCACACACACACACACACACACACACACACATATATATATATATATATATATATATATATAATTATATATATAAAGAGAGAGAGAGAGAGAGAAGTCCTAATAATGTAGTCCTAATTAAACGACTTAAGTTTCATTTTAAATGCAAACATTCTTTGAAGAGAAAACAGTATATTAATGATTGTTTGTTTATATTATATAGTCTTATTCCATTTCCAAATAAAGAAAGAAAAAAAATATGCGTTAAAATTCCATACATTTGCAATGAAACAGTTACTGCATCTTGAAAACTGAATTTAAATTCCGAAATTAAAAATCATTATTTTTTGTGTGAATGTCACTTTTGAAAACAAATTTCAATTCATTAAAAAGGAACCAACATTTTTTTTTACTTTTAAAATCAAAACTCCCCTTCCAATGTCGGAATCTAATTCATTCCGTTAAACTGGAAAATGGTATAAAATGAATTATTCATGCAAAACAAATATGTCTTTTAATCTGTTTTATGTAAATTCGTGAAAATGAATGTTTTTAGTGTGATTCGTTGTATTTCGGTAAATGTTTTGAAATGTAATTTTAGTTTTAAACACGATTTTGTGTTTGGATTTACTTCAGACACTTTTGTATCGATTTTGCATTAAGTAACTAAAATCAAAACATTTTTGAAGAATGTGCTTTTTTTATTTTAGTAAATCATTTATTTATTTCTCATAAATAATTCAAATTTCAGAAGTTGAGATAAAAATTATGCTAACAATGCATTAATTCTGCATCATCTCATTTTTCATGATATTACAAGGAACTATAATTACATTTAAAGTATACATGCATCATTAGTTTGTTTTATATTTATCATAATAATGGATTTACAAGAAGATTAAATAGTTTGATTCAAACAATCTTTAAAAACATATTTTAACCGTTAGCAGTTTTAAATAAAAAAAATATTGCTATTACTTGAAGTAAAAAAACGTGAATCATATTTTAAGTTTTTGAAAGTTAGCTAGAATATATTACAATTTTAGTTATGCATTGGTATCTTTCTCTTTATTTACATATTTAAAGAAAAAAATGTTTGGGAACACTTTTTAAAGCGGCTTTATGACTTTTAACATGAGTCAGAATTTGCATGTCTTTTTCACTAATTCAATGCAACAATAAGAGTTCTTGTATTGTTAAGGCATAACACTTTATAGGGGCATATTTTATATTTTCTCTTTCATCGAGGAATAGGTAAGGAGCTTGATATATATTTTGATAGCTTTTGTTTAACTTAGAAACAAATATTTATCATTGATTCTTGCATAAGTGCACGCAATGGAGGAAACTTATAACAACAATTAGTAAAAAAAGGCAATCTTAATAAGACGTATAGTTGCCTTTTAAAACAAGGTTTCCACAACTACGAGCCTTCTTTTTTTAGTGTGCTTTCGCTATCTTTCAACTTTAGTCTTTCTTTACTTTGAACTTTGTTTGACATCCTTTAATTTACTTACTCTTAATGTGTTTGATTGAAGAACTAATTTTTCTTTGAATTAAGAACAAACTTCTCAAAATCAATGTAAAATAATTAGGTAGTAGTCGGAACTCTTCAGTACTAGTAAAGTTCTTCCATGAGTCATTTCTTACGTAAGAAATCCAATACCACATAAATATGATTCACTAAGAAGCATGTAATTGGATTTTATTTTTTAATTTTGACGCATTTTAGTCAACATTTTCAATGTTATTTTTACTAAATAATTTGCGTTAAACAGTGTATATGTTTTATTGAAATCGCTGGAAGATTACATAGCGTTAACTATGATCCATGCATATGAACCAATACAGTTTAGGAAATATTAAACAACTAAACAAATGCATCGCTTGCTGAATCCTCGTGACTTTGCAAGTATTTTTTTTCTCTACATTTTACAAGCAAAATCACTGTAAGCAAAGAACAATTTAAATACTCTATCCCAATTCTCACCCTTTGCATGAGACGAAAAAACCAAATTTTTTTTTATTCGTTCCAATCAGTATCGAAAGCGGAAGGAGCTCTCTACTCCTTTTAATTAAAACTTTTCTGCTTGCTAAGCTAGCAGGCATTTTCATCGAAATTCTAGATCCCGAAATTCTTTTTTTTTCTCTCTCTTCATACTATAGCCTCAATTATTTTTTTTTCTCGTCCTCTTTTCATTTCATAACGTTTCCGATCGGTCCAAATTTATCAAGGCGACCTGAGTCATTAGCACAGAATATCGACCCCTTACCGACGAATAAAATACTATACTTGACTATGGAAGGAATTTTCTTTCTTTTTTTTTTTCTTCCTCTTCATCAACCAACTTTTCGTTGAAGCGAAATCAGTGCAGACTTCTTTTGTAGCATCGCACTACAGCCGGCGTATTTATTTCTTTTATCAGTCCGATTTCCTGAATTCTTTCGGAAAGATCGGGAAGATTTTAAGAACAAAGGGGAAAAAAAGCTTTCGGAAAAAAATCTTATTTTTGTTCGTGCGTCTAAAGTCTTTTAATACTTTTGACATTTTGACACGTTTTTAGCGAATTTTCAAGAGTCATTGGTGAGTACTTGGATACAAGGCGATAAATCTTTCTTTTTTTTATCTGAGTAAAAAAGTGTGGAATATATTTTTACAACCAAGCTATGAAACAGTATTTTGAGTTTTAAGGATTGCCTTATTGATGATATAACACAATCAATAACGTTGTTTTTTATATTTTTAGTGAAAATTTTATTCTTTTGTATGATATGTGTGTTTCATTTGCGGAGGGAAGCATTGACATTTTTACTTTTTACAGATTAACATAATTCTTGTTTATTCACGAAAATGCCTATCAGAATTTAAATATTTAATTGATATAGAACTAAAATAGTTTATAGCAGAATTTAAATGTTTAATCAAGAATGTATATCACCGAATGCATTCAATAACAGAAATAAAGTTTATCTCTTGAAATTGACGAAACATTCTAAATTGGAACTTGTTCAGGTTTTCCGCAGTTTTAATATGGAGTAAAAAAACATGTATGAAATAGAAAGAGTTCGTACAGAAATAATAATAATATAAATTAATGACAATATCAAAATTACAAGTCCAAAAATATGCAAAAAAACGTGAGATTTAGGACTAGTGTTTGGAGATCTGAAATTTTAAAAATGGTGTCTCACAACTGTCTTAAATTTTGAAATTATTTCTTTGTATTTTCAGATATAACAAAAATTCAGAATTACATGTAAATTATGATAAATACAACAGTCAATGCATAAAAAAGTTACTAATATTTTTCTCAAATTTTACTTAAATCTGATAATACTTTTAATACATATAAAAATAATTTAAATACATTTGTGAAAAACGGTTCATTGAAAGTGAAAGAAGTCTTAAATGGTATTACTAACTATCACATAACGAAACATGAGATTTTATACCTTATAATATTACTTTGAAATCAATACTAAACCTTAAGTAAAAAATTATTCATATTGTTAGTATTTTTCATATGTAGTAAAAATTCTCTTAACATCTTAATTTTATTGAGAATTGGAAAAATAATTAATAAATATTTAATTATTTTGCTGACTATTTATAATGCATTTCATATGATAAATAATTAACATAAATATTTTTAAAATGTATTAATTGTTTTTCTACCATCTATTTGAGATGATAGAAAATTAATGCAATCCTGATTTTACTCTACATGCTCTACTATATTAGTCAATAATTTTTAAGAAATAATTAAAACATGATTTTTAAAATTAAAAGCCTAAAAGGTTTATGTCATAACAGTAAGATTTGACTTCAGTTATAGCAGTAAAACTATTCTTCATTATCAAGAAACCTTAAGAAATCAGAATGGCAAAAGAAAAACTTATTATATAATATATATTTATGTGTGTTTGTGTGTGGAGAGTGTGTATGTGTATGTGTTTGGTTCTTTGAGAAACCAGTAATCATTTCATAACTAAGAATGTCTTTAATATATAATGTAAATGAAATATAATAAGTTTGAATAACTATGTTATTTTAATAATTGCAAAATAGCTAACGATTAAACTATATGTTCAGTTGAAAAATATAAAACAATAGATATGATTTCTAAATCAACAATTTAAATGAAAACTTTGCCCACTTTCCAAAAAAAACAATTTTTGTTCCTCTTATTACCCTATTATCAGAGATTTAAATGGGAAGAAATTAGTCACTTAATTAGAAATCCTTATAAATAAATAAGAATATTTCCTCATATAAAACTGATTAAATAACTGTACTTTGATTCGATCATAGTATAAATAACAAGCAGATTTAATGTAAGCTTAGATATTTTTTTTCTTTCGAAACGATTTGTTTTTATCATTTGGTTGAGCTTAAAAGTAATAGGTTTTCTTTTTATTTTTGGGTTATATATATATATACTACATCGGTTTAAATATGATTAATGAAACTAATAAATGAAAACAATGCTTATAAATATTTAAATTCAAAAAGAAATCATTAGAAAAAAATCAGAAAACTGCTTTTTTGCCTTTTTATCCCCTTAAAATAAAAATAAATCCATACATTAGAAAAAAATATCGAGAACAAAACGTGTCTGTTTGTGAGCGTGTTTTCTGTATTCTATACTTATGTATAAGCAAATTTTGGGATAATAAGTCCCATTTTCTGTGAAACACGTACTTTTAAAAATATTTTTGAGTTTTCTTTCAAAAAAGGTTACTAATTATATTTTCTCAAGGAATGAAAGATCACTAGGTTATAAAATACATTATTTTTATTAAAATTTCAGCAACTTCGTTTTGAGACCTAGGGAAATTTCCTAAAAATATATATAATACAAGTGTTTTAACAATATTTTATTTTTTGTAGGTATACTTCCTTGTGGTAAAAATAATTAGCATAGTATGACATAAAAATACTCAATTGATAAAATTCCCATCTTGATAAAGTAAAGTTTGTAAGTTTTTATTTCGTATACTATTCAAGTATGAAGAAGATGCATTGCACGCATATCTAGGAAGTTAAATGTTCTTTTAAAATTTTTCTGTGATTCCATATTGATCAAAAATATACCAATATAATATTGATCAACATTTTTCATAGTGATTTTGTACCCCATAATCTGTTGCTCTAGTAGGAAGTTCCATGAACGAGTGAACAATTTAAAAATACTTTTTTTAAAAGAAAACATTTTAAAAATGTATTATGTTAGGCCTTTTTGCATAAGATTTTGGAAACATCTCATTAAAAATAATACACAACAAATACGATTTTCCTTAATGAAAATATAAATAAAAGTAGTCTTATAATACATTTAACCCGTCACATATAACACAATTCTTAACAAATTCTTATAAGTAATGACTACAAAATTATTAAGAAATGTGTTTGAAAATATTTATTCGATTTAATATTTGTTATCTTAAATTCATATATTTTTGGTTCTGAATTCTTACGAATTTCTTATTTTCAAATAGTAAAATATTTCAGTAAAGAATTTCCATAACTATTGAAGCTAAATTTTTCGTGTTTGATTTTATGCTTAAATAAAAGTTGTTCCTTCTGATAAAAAAATTGTCTTATATTCCTTTGACATTTTTGACAGGCTTTCAGCTACAAGTAACGTGCCAAAATAGAATATATCAGATAAATCTCTTTCCTACTAAACTTTTAGAATGAGTAAAATTTGATGCATCTCGTATACAAAATAGATAAGAAATTCTATTATATATTTATACGTGCAATAAAGATAAGTATTTTACATTTTTCTATTAGCTACATAGTGTCTGTATTAGATTGTTTCTTACATTCTTAAGATTGCTTATGGAATTTTATGTTACTCATAATATCGAATTTTATCATATTTTTGTACATTGAACTATTTTGGAGATTTCTAAAAATTAAAATAAATATCCTACATAGAAATTATTAGTTATGAATTATTAAAATATTATTCTTAAGATAAGAGATAAAAAGGATATTACTTGACATTTGTTCCAAAGTAAAATTGAATAGCACGAACTGGAATATATATTTCTTATGAAAAATAGGTATGTGCATGTTTTATAACACAATATACTTTTGAAAAAAACAATTCCTTTAATAAATACATATGCTATAAAAATAATCTAATTGTTTTCATTTTATCTGCATGTTATCAATTTTTTAAATTTAATGTTAAAATTATATCTTATTATCAATTAAAATTTTACCTTTAAATTTATGTTCATGACAATATGTTGATAATTAAGCCTTTTCTTTATTTAAGGTAATATTCTGAACTTCGTTCAAAAAATGCATAAATATAAGTTATTGTTCAAAAATATAAACCAGGAACGAAATTGAAAATGAGAAAATGTAAGTTATATTTACTCAAAAAAATATATTCGTAATTTCATCAATAGAAAAAAAAGGAATATCTCATCTTCATCAAAAGTCGTAATTTGTATAACTTTTGGAAGGCACAGTTTACTTTATTCCAGATATCTCAGATTCATTTGATGGAATGGACTTTCCGAGAGTTTATTAAGTTGTCCCTTTTCGAGCAGAGATTGTATAAATTCAACAGATACGCATGAGCAGGTATGGAAATGATTGTGCTTGGCTATTTTGAATTGCATACGTAGATCCATGCTTGACTAAGAAGAATACAGCTTAAAGTGTGAATATAAATGAAAAGTAGTATCGAAATACACATTTAATGCGAAGGACTCCATTTTAAAAGGCTTCATAACTTAATTTTGGAATGCAGCAAGTATTTGTAAATTTCTAAGACATAAAATATATACGTGCACTCAAAGAAAACTGAAAAGATTTTGATAATTCGAGTGTGAATTGCGTGAATATTGAATAAATAAACTTTCAAAGAGATCCCCAAAAATTCTTAGTTTTGAACAAGTTTAATGAGAAAAAAAATTATATATAGTTCGCACCTAAATTCTTAAATTAAATTGAAAATTGAATTAAGGAATAAATGAATAAAGGAAAATATTCATTTATTCATTAATTCAATTGAATAAATTTTATGCTATGAAAATTAAATAAATTTTATATTTCAATGAGTTTATAAGCTAATTTCATCATAATTGTTAGAAATTTCCTAGAAATTTGAAAATGAATTATTAAGATTATCTCATGACGCATATTCAATGAAAATATATTGTTCAAATCTTTTTAAGCAAAACTCGTGATTTTATATAAAACGCTTCAATGCTAACGATTGCCTAAAGCTATATTTGAAAAAAATACTGATACAATTAAAGAATTTCCACAAAAAAATGAACTTAAGTTTGCAAGATGGCTGTGTTTTGATATAACTGTTTTTTTTGTATTAAATTTTCTTGAACAGTATTCTTCTAAATAATCTAACTTTGAAGTAAGATACCTTTGAAGTAATTAACAAAAACTGGAAAAAACAAGATTTTTAAACATGAGTTTCTTTCAAACTTCAGACTTTGCATAACATAATTTTAAAATCTTAAATTTTAAATAACATTTACCAGTCTTGAAGATGGGGAGCAATGATACGTACATGAGTTGATGCTCTTATCTTGCAAAGAAAAAGAGATTTACAGAGATATCACCAGCTAAGAAAAGAGAGTTTAAGCAATAACTACTTCACCTTGGCAACGGATTTGGTGACTTCGTGAGAAACATAGCGTAAAATTTAATTCTTTAAATAATAAGTTTAAATAAATTAAGTTTTATTAGTTTTAATCAGGTTATCGTACTGTCATTTAAAACGTTCATGTATAGAAAATTTCAGCTCAATGGAGCGGTTTATATTATGAGAAAGAAGCTTTTAAAGATTTGATCAATACATGGTTAGAATGTGAGTAGAAGAAAACTCATAAAAAACAAGTTTACATTTTAAAAAACATTTTACAGCTTAAGTATATCCCACTTATGCTATAAATATTCAAATAAATTTAATTGGCTAATAGAAAAAGTATAATGTCATATCTTCGGTTCATGTTACCAATCTAAACAGTCATACATAAGGCAGTTTGAAAATTTAAAAAAAAAATATATTAATGAAACTATGCAGCTTTTAAAGCATTTATTTTTTACAGAATTGTTTCTAAAAAATTATTTTTTTGTATTGCGTGAATGAAAAAAAATTTTCAAAATTCTTATGCATCACGAAAATAATTGTTACAGTCCTAATTTTTACTAATTATTTTATGATTCTAATCATATAAAATATACTTATTGAGAAGAAACTAATAAAGTTATCTTGATATTAATTAAATTAATGATAATCATTTTTTTACTGATTGAACAATTTGGAAAAACAGGAAAATGATTGGGCGAAAATTTCTTCAGTCAACTAATTTTAATCGAACACGTCGAACTCGCTTAAATATTCATGAAAATAAATTTTCCCTAGTTAAAACTAGTAAATAAAATAAAGTAATCGATTTTCTTCCATCTAAATGTAATGATTTAATGATGAAAAGATTCTGAAAAAGTCGCAAATTAGTCAATCTTGAAGTAAAACGAGAGAAAAAAAACCCGTAAAAAACATAAATTAATTCAGGAAAAGGAATTAATTCTGTAAAAGGAATCTCTTACGCGTTAATTATAGAACAAGACTGTTCTAATATATTTTTAATAAAAATACTAATGTGAACAAGGAAGGGTAACGTCTAAAGTGATTAGTGTTTTAATACCCTCAGAGAAAATTTAATAATCTTATTTAGACAGAGGGCGTCTCAAGTGTTGGTAGAAAAAAAGGCACTATTTTGAACATTTTTATTTAAGGGCTTGCACAAGCGACAGGTTTTTCTTGCTGGATACATTAACAGATTTTTACGCTGATAATATAATGAAATTTAAAATATATTAAAAGGTGGTAATGTTAATGCAGGCTTAATTTTTGTATTAAACACTACGTTCGCTAAAAATCCGGATGCTTAACGCATTTTGATTAATTATTTCAGGTCAGTATTCAGCAAGATTCTTTCTGTAGTAAGAATAACTAAACACCAAAACGAAAATTTTTTATTCAAAATAATCGTGGCAATACAGTGGAATATTTTCTAAAATTTTTAAATAATATTGTTAACGAGGTTTTTGTATAAAGGTAAGATGTATAGTCTATAATTATTGAATTTATTAATTCGTTATTTCAATTCATCTTTAATATAAACCAACTTTTCTCATACATAAATTGGAACTAAATACCTAAATTAAATTTTAATTGTTCAGAATAATAGTGATTATCAAGCCGAATATTTTCTTAAATTTTTGAATAATGTTTCCAAGTTTCCAAGATAAAGATAGAATGCATATAATTATTGAATTTATTACTTCATTTTTGTTATTCCTCTTAAATGTAAACTAACCTTTCTCAAACATAAATTAGTTTTTATGTAAAAAATGGTAACGTAAAAGCAATTAATGATTTTCCTCTACTTTAATTAGACATGAAACAGATTGTTAATGTATCACGCAAATTTCATAGCAATTTTAATATTTTCTGAATGCATTACATAGTTCTAACGAAATAATTTTTCTAACTCAATGCCGTTATGTTACTTAAAATTCAGCACAGTATTCGCTAAAAGAATCTTATCTCATTAATCAATAACCAGCAGCCAACCAACTGGACTTTATAACGTTATGGTTGTCAAACATTTTCCTCTTTCATGGGGAAAAAAAGTTTACGCTTGAGAAAAAAGGCACATCCCCCTTTAGATCTCCCACGACACCGAAAAACTAAGCAAAATCGAAAGAAATCCATGTCCAGTGATGAAAATAAATAAGCACCTATAACGAGGTAAAAAGTCAACGGTAAATCCGATTTCTTGTGACGTGTTAGAGAAAAGGTCCCATACCTCGAGTGTTAAATAAAACATGGGACATTTATCAGTTGAAACTAAAATCTGGATTGCTTTTCCAATTTCTGTTTGCTTTTGCTGAGATGTTTTTGTTTGTGTTTGTAAACTTTCCTTTTCCGTTTCTTTCTATTTTCTTTTTTTTAAAGTTTTCTTTAAGGGTCTTTTCAAGAAAGATGCCCTTTTCAAAAGCATAAATGATGCGTTGAAGCGATCAACCGGATATTACGTTTTCAAAGTTTTTTTGTGTAACAAGCTGTGTAAAAAGATCTGAAAGATTTTGTAAGGATTGAGTAAATATCTCGTTTTCTTTTCTTCAGTAATATGCGTTAAACACCAAGTTTGTTTGCAAGAAATTTTTTTTCTTATCATTATTCCTTCCCAGTTGTTTTACTTTGTGCTTCGCGTAGCAAACTGATTTCATTTTTCAATGTCATTAATAAAATACACATATTCCTTTGAAATTTTTAAATAAACATTTAAAAGTTTAGGGGTATAAAAGAAAGTTTAAAGAATAAAATAATGTATTATTTTTTCTATCTTCTATGAGAATCAGTATGGATTTCTTATTGAACATTTTATTACATATCATTAAAATTTAATTAAATAGATATTCGAAACCTTTATTACAAGATAATCATATAAAACTGTTTTGTTATAGCGAACAGTGTATATTACGTATATTTAGTGTTAAAATTATTTAGTTTTATATATAATATGTGCATACATTTCTTAAATTACTTTTTAATAATATCCATTCAAAATAGGATTTTTATCACACTAACACATACACGCGCATATATATCTATATCTATATACATACATATACATATATATATAGATACATTCACATATAGGTATAAGTGTATATATATACACACACATATATATATATATATATATATATATATATATATATGTGTGTGTGTGTGTGTGTGTGTGTGTGTGTGTGTGTAAAATAATAAAAATAGTAATTCAATAATATAAAAAAAAACTAATAAATAAACTTTAATTGCAAAAAAACACTGAACAAAAAAACCAATAAAAATATTCAACAAAACATTTAAGCAGATATAAAATACCTAAAAGAAACTAAACCTATAAATAATGGCAAGAAAATAAAATTAAAAGGAATAAGCACAAAACAAAGCATGGAAAAAGGCCATAATGAAAGCGAAATGTAACATTTATAAATTCTGAAGCAAGCTTTTGTCGATTTTCTGGTTAAATAATGTATCATAGGTTCTAAAACATCTCTGCAGAATAAAAGTTCTAAAACAAAATGGAAATAATATACAGTCATAATTCAAAATAATTAAATTAAATTTCAAAAAAATTAGATGCCAAAAAATGAATCATAAGAGATGAAATTAAGTAAAATATACATATAAAAAAAGAGACACACTCAATCTTTTACCAATTGAATAAAGGAAAAGAACAGTAGAAAGTAAATACTCCAACTTAAAAAAATATGAAAAAAAAAAATTACATAAAATACCCTTTGCAGAAACTTTAACCCTAATCCCCTGCGTCACTAGGCTTAAACCAGAAATGTCGCGCAGTGCTCTCTATCAGAGAGAAAGATGATTATTGCAAGAAAAAGTAATGTAAAAACTTGAAAATGAAAAAAAACAAAAAATTTAAATTTAAAAGGAAAAAAATTCAAATTATTATATTTTAATTTACTATCTTAAAACGTCAAGGAAAAACTGCTTGCATACCAATTTCTTAAATTTAATATATAGCCTATCTTTTAGTCACATATCTACAATTAGGTAAAATATAATTATACATTTTGTTGCTAAAATATTTAGACTTATTGAACTTACGAATATGAGTACTTTTTGTTTTTTAAATAATAAAAAGGTTCCTTTTAACATATGTATTACTAGAAATTTTATTATCCGCTATTTTAAAAAAAAATCTAATTATTCCACTTCATTTTTATTAATACTAGCTTACTTTAAATTTAAATATTCTTAATAAAAAGATAAGATCTTTTTAACCTTATTATTATTCCTTGGAGAAAGAAAATTACTTCTTCGATACATCATAACGTGTTAGAACTATTATAAGCAAAAATAATCTTCATAAAATAGTGTATTGTCTAACCCAGGGGTCGGCAAAGCGGTCGATATTAACCACCGGGAGTCGATATCGTATAATTAGGGGTCGATCCAATTTGGGGGTCGATTATGGGGTCGATGAGTGAATATGAATGTTATTCAATTGCAAATTTATGGACAGCAATGCAGTATGTATAATTTTTGTTTGGAATCCCATTGGTAATTATAAAGTAGTTAGTAAAGCTTTTATGATAGATTATAAGCATATTTAATTTCTCATTCCTGCATATTTTTTTAAATATTAATGTATTTTTTCCTATCGCTTAAAGTAAGCGTGTTTCATGATGGATTCTCTTTCTCAGACTTGTGAGAAACGATTCTTGACCATTTTTGTTACAAGATGACCGAAATCAGAGCACAGCCTCTTAAATTACGACGGTTTGGTAAGCTTTGCGAGGAAAATGATGAACAATTATTATTACACACCAAAATACAATAGTTGTCAAGACGTGTGCATGTTTACAACAACTCCTTGGATTGCTTAAATAGTTATAGAATTTTTTACTAAAATTAATCCATCCTTAAATGACGAATTGTAAAAAAGTAAAAACAATATTTCTTATCTGGCCAATGGTTTTGCAAAGTTCAACGATATTCAAAAACTTCACCAAGGAAAAGATATTTCATTGATTCAAGCACGAACAATTATTTTAAACTTTCAATTGAAATTAAATTTCTTGAAGTCTTCATTGTTACATATACATTTTTAATACTTTTGAAATTTAGGGAATTGGATATAACCGACGTAGAATTGGAAATACATACAAATCATCTCCAAATATTAAGGGAAAATTTTAAATCACGCTTTGGAGATATTAAAAATATATATATCCCAGAATGAACTATCGTGCTACTTTATGCTCGTGTTGGAAATAACGATAATCATTTGCAAGAAAAAGTCATTCAATTATTAATTAACTATGAAACAAAGATGCTTTTTAATAATTGAACCGCGGGTGCATCTTGTACGAATATAAATATTAAGCAAAAATATCCAAAATTTGTAATACAACATTTCTCTTTTTAATTGCATTCCCAAGCTCGTGTATGGTTGAATCTGGCTTCAGTTATGTTAATTCTATTTTAACAAAGAAGTCAAAAAAATTTAATATAAAACAACGAAGCAAATTAAGACTGTAATTAACAGATTTGGGAGCAAATATCGTTATTCTAGCCAAGAGTCGTCAAGAACAACCTTCGCATTGATTTTTGTAAAAATTTACCTATTTCTTAAATAAATTATATCATTTGAGAAACATTTAAGTTTTCTTACAATTTTTGGGGGTTAAAATGTTTCACAGCCTCTAGTTTAGATCCTAGAAAATGGTTAACGCTCATTATATAACTATTTCTGGAAATTTTATATTATACATTTATATTCAGAATTTCTTGCAGCTGTATTTGCTTACTTCTTTTTTAATCTTGTTTACAAATAATTTTACTAATGCTTCTGAGAATCTAAGTGCAATATTTTTTTTTTTGTTTTGTCGAAACAAAAGTGCCAAAATATTCCTTTCTTTACGGCATTTCTTGAGAAAAAAATTATTTGGAAATAAAAATATTTTATAAGTTGAATTGGATGTGGATATTACAATATATTGGTTTTTCAAAGGAAAAAAAAATATTTATTTTGTCTTTATACACACATACACACACGCACTCACACACATACTTATATATATATATATATATATACATAAGAAGCTCGTCTACTGATCCAAACTTATTAATAGCAATTAAAAGTACAATAATCAAAAAATAAGTTGAAAGATATATTTTTCAATTATTTTTTTACTTCATTAGTCTTTTTTTTTTATTTTTATTTTTTAACTTATGCATTATTTCTTAAATTTTCTTATTACAGTTTATGCATAATATTATTTATTTATTTGTTTATATTGATTTGTTCTGATAATTTTTTTTTTTGTTTTGCAAGGTTCAGATTTCTTTATTTTTTTTTCATTTACTATCTTCGTTTTAATCTTTTACTTTTGAATTTTTAATGCAGTATTCATTATTCCTTATGCTTTTCTATCAACATTCGTTTTTCAAATTCTATCTATGTTTTTTAGCCATTGTTTGCTCTCGTTATTTTTTAGACTAGGGTAAGTTTCTTTATGTTGAATTATTTTTAAATATTTTATTAATATTTTACAATTATTTTACTCTCTGGTTTGAAGTTTCACTTGTTGTATATAATTTTTTTCATATTTTTTTTCGTATCATACATATTTTGAATTTTTGTTTCTGTAAAGAATTTTTATAGAACATTTTTTTTTACTGTATAGGGAAATTTAGGCCTGTGAATCTAGATTAACCTTACTTCAAGCTGTCTTAAACGAGATGCTGTTTTTAAAAATGTTATAATCCGCTTCCTTATCGAGTTTTTACTTTCGTGTTTTTTCTTTACGTTCTTTACAATTTTTTTATGTTCTGTTTTTACTGTACAGTTTTTGTGTTTGATTTTACTTGTCTTGCCATGATTTATGTGTATAAATTCCTTTGATATTTTCTGTATTTTTTTATACATTTTGTAAACCTTATATTTTTTGGTTACTCATCAGATTTGTGAAATTAGACGTACAAAATTAAATTGGAATATTTCTTTATTATTTTTAATTTCCTTCTGCTGACTTAATTTTATCTCACCATTTTGTCTTTTTTGTAACTTTCGATTATATTTTGGCCTTTTGTATTAAAATTTCTTTTGCACTCTGCATTTAAAAAATCGCTCCTCACCCCCCCATCAAACAAACAAATACACACACACACACATATATATATATATATATATATATATATATATTATAATGATTGTAAAGATTAATGAAAAAGGAAAAATGAGACTTTCAAATTCATGCTTGTAATGAGAACACCTTTCTTTCAATTAAAACTGTTTACTCTTCCTGGGGAGAGAGATAGGCAATAAATATTCATTGAAATGAACACTTCAAGAGACATAGCTCCTTTATCTGGATTGCAACACAAGAGATAGAATTTTACATTACATTCGACTTTATAGGTAGGGATTTCTCCATATCACGTGGTATAAAATAAAGAGAGTCTGAAGAATTTTGATAACTTCTATCAGTCTAATAGGGATTATTTTTGACAGATTTATAGCTATATGAAAGTTGATTAATTGGATTTTAGGAGTAATAATTTAATGGAATTATTACTCCTGATTTAATTAATTTTAGTGGAATTATTACTCCATGATTCCATAATATAATGGATAAATTGGAATTGAGAGAACAGATATGTGCTTTCCCTCTTAAAGGATAAGCTGATTTTTTTCTAGAATTAAAGGAGTAACTTTCCTCATCAACAACATATAACAGCAAAAAATATAAATTGATTTTTTTTTTTTTGAAAAGTGGCATCCAAACAAAAGATTTTAAAGAAAAACACCAAAAATGAAATAAATCTTTAAAAACTATTAGTAAGAATCAAAAACTAAAAATGAAAATAAAAAATTTTAGAAAAAAAATCATTATTTTTGAAATATAACATACCACGTGTACTAATATGTTAAATTATAAGACATAGAAGAGCAAATTAATTTTTAAATTTATAAAACACTAAAGATTTAAAGTTAGGAAAAGTAATTACTCACTTTATGTTACTCACTCATTAATACTATCATTTCAAATCATAAAAATAATTGAATAGACATAAAAATGAGTCATAATTATGATACATATATCCAAACACCATAAATCATCAAGCAATATATGAATATATATATATATATATATATATAAGTAAATACTAAAAAAAGTAATTAAATCTCGTTTCTAAAATCCTTTCTATTATTCTTAAGCTCCCATTATAAATTGTGAGAAATGGGAAATTTAATAAGGTTTGTCTTTCCTATTTCGGATCTGTTAGGTAAAGTTCAAAGTTTTGTATTACATTGCTCAATGTGGTTTTGAAGAAATACGTGTTTAAGAAGTTCCATAACTCAAGGTTAAATGAGAGGCTGAAACTAAAATTAACACCTCTGATCAAGATCTTCCCTACTGGATCAATAGAAATGCTTTTGGAAATGACTCGTAAAAAATTTAACTAGATGCAGAGGCAAAGAGAGTACATAAATATTCCAAAAATCTACATGATGGACTGAAACAGAAAATATACACGATTCCAAGCAAATAATTAGATATAAAGAATGAAAATATTATTTATATATTTTAAACAAAAAATAACAATAAAAACAGAACTTTAAAAACAATTGGGAGAATTACGGTATTTAAAATTATTACTTCCTTACTGGAAAAAAAAACTGTCATGAAAACGATTATGAGTCAATGCGAAAAATTCACTTTCGCAGTAAAATAATTTTTATAATTTTTTTTGCAATTAATACATATTGATAACAATAAAGTTGGAAGAAATATCAATAAATATTTGGACGTGCTTCTTCATAACCGATATTAACGGTACTCTAGTACTTTCAACATAAAGTTGTCCTTGGAGCAAAGATTTCAAGGATACAGTTTAAAATTTTTGAAAGATAGTTCTTGGGATTAGTTAATGGGATTACACATATCAAAGCTGAAACGTGTTTGGAAATTCCTGATGTCTAAGAAAGTGTGGAAGAGTTGATGGTATTAATATATTTTACGGTGGCATAATAATTCCAGTAACATTTCGCATAAACTTGCTAATGAGTAATAAGGTTCTATTATTTTGAGTTGAAAATTAAGTCAAACTGTACTAAAAGGTTCCATGGAGTTCAAAAACTATCAAGCTTTTAAATGCTTAATTTAGGTCACAAATAATATGAATACGGCTGTACACTTGAAATTTCGCAGAACTTGTGATAAAAGTTGCTTATTACAGATATTTATAGTCTTACTTTATGGTCAAGTACAGTTCTTTGTTTTATGCATGCATTATCCTGAAGAAAAAAAATCTGGCATGTTTGGAAACACAGCTTGTAACAGTGTTCCTTCAATATTAACGACGTGTTCTCAGCATAAGCTTATGTTAGTCGAAATACAAGAAAACTTAATGCATGCATTACGTTTATATTCTCTAGTTCCAAGTTGAATAACCAGCAGAGTTTGAAGATAGGTAAAAAAACACACAAACCATTTACCAAAGTTAAAACTTACAACTTAAAAACATAATATTTACAGCACTTTTTATGAAGAAAATATAGGTACTTTTCCATTTCGCAGGCGCAAATCTCGCCAAGCAGACTTTATTGGTGACAACACATAGTATACATATATTCCGTTTGGCGTCGGTTGCATCATTTTTTTGACTTAAACGCTTGCGCTGGAAAAATGGATAAGTACCAAAAATCATACTTTCATTACATGGAATAAACAATGAATAAATGTAACGATCTCCAAAACTTTCTATGACATATATTTTCTTAGAAGTAAAATGAACCATGACGTCGGATGAGGTAATATGCGTCGAAGTTATGTGCACTTAAAAGTCACTTTTAGGCACAAACCATCACGACCCATAAGTTCTTATGCCAAATTTAGGTCAACATGACTATTTAATTTTTCCCATGTCATTCATACACGCACGCCTAGAGACATACACACATAAACTGTTCGTTAATTAATACAAATGTCATACAAAATTTTAAAATTACGTTTTATCACATATCTGTTTTTCAATAAGAGTACAAAAATTATTTACAATATCATCTCTTCAAAAGAGAATAAATAGGTTTACATGTTACGACTGATAGTAAGATCTCGTTTAAGAATACAATTACCCTTAAATATTAAACTACTGCAATAAAAATACCAGTTACATATATTACTGGTTTTAGTCGAGTGAAAAGCAAAATATATATATTCGCATATGTAAACTTCAATTCGAAAGCATATTTATATTTAAAGAATCAAGAACAATAGACAAATACTTCTAAAATAGCCAGTTTTGTTGACGTTTTGCATCACTATTCGATGTCTATTTATCTGTTATAAGGAAGCAAATAAATAAGTAAATAGCAAAAGGGAACATCTCTTTTTTATAACCTATTTGTCCCTTACACATGTTTCATTTGCAACAGAAAATCTATTCTTCTTCACACGCGTCATCAATTACGAAACAGAAGAATTCATTCAAAACGTAACTTCGTTCGCATTTCTTCTGAACCCTTTTTTTTTTTCTTATTTTATTATGCTCCTAACAAAAGGATTGTATTTCCAGAGCTCAAAGGGAATATGTTTTGTTGTGAGAGATATGACAATGCATTGTTGTAGATGTTCAAGAAAGACTTCATTTCAGGAATTTTTTTTTTCTTATTTGGTTATTTATTATTTTTTGAGGGAAAAAAATTCACATTCCCATTTTTCATAAGATATTTTAATTCCGTTACTCTGTTTGGAAAAATGGATTTTTAGATGTATTTGATTTATTTTCAAGTAACTGTGCGTCGAAGTAGGGCAATAAGAAGTTCCAGCAAAATAACAAATGAATAATAAAATTTGATATGTTCCGTATTTATTCGGATTAAGAACTAGGTTTAGAGAAGTTTTCATTTCTTAAGAAAATTGAAATTTGTTTGGAAAAGGATTTTTTTTTAAAAAAAAATATGCATTTTTTAATGAAGTAAATCTTTACGCTTTTCTACAAATTCGTAAATAATATATATATATATATATATATATATATGTATATATATATATATAAAGTATAATGAACAATTGCTTCTGAAATTCTATTAACAATGAAATTTTAATAGAGGCTTTGCAAAATCAATAAAAATTGATTTATTTTAACCGAGACATAATTATCAATTCACTATCTCTCAAAAAAGAGAAGCAAATTAACTATTATCTGTTAATCCTAACCATTTCACCGTAATTTAAGTTGAACAAAGCCAAAAAATAACCCGGTTGAGAGTATTATAAAGCGGTTAAAATGCTGTGAAATTTTCTACCACCAGTGATTTCAGAAATTATAGATTTAAAGGAATCTTGTGAGAGACAGACCTTTTTTTTTTTTTGTTTTATCCTGAAAATCAAAACTTTTTTGCACTAATTCGAAGACAAATAAGTAAATACGATCGTAAACAGAATAAATGCATTAATCTTACAAGTTTTGTTTATCTACCAAAGTGTTATTTCGTTATTACATGCAAAGTTATAGTATATTTATGATTTGTTTTTCTCTTGTGACGTACTTCAATGGTTGGTTAAATATTCAGAGTTGTAGATTCTTTTTCAGAATATTTCGATTTCAGATTCTGGTTGAAAATAAAATTGTCTTTTTTGGCCGTACTTATGGTAAAATCTGTCTTCGGTAAATGATATTTGGAGGCAGATTGTGTCAGATGTGCAAAAAGTGGTAACTCAATTTCTCGATATTCCGAGGGGATGTTGCTTGAGTTCAAAGCTGCCATTTTATGACATCCCAAATTCTCTTTGAGAAATTTAGATTCATTGCGTAAGGGTGCCAAGGCGTCAACCAGAATTCAACCGCTTTCTCCTCGAACAACAGCAGTACGAATTCAGCCCTCATGACAGAGAGTGTTGCTCAGTTGGAAGACTCCATTGCAGCTTGAGAAGACAGTTGTTGCATCAAGAATTTAATAGACGACATTCGTGTTGATTGATAGTTTGTACCCTTCCTAATGTTCTCTATCACTGCCTAAGGTCCCAGAGCTGTCAATAAGAATGTCCCTCAAATCATGATCATCAAGAAACATTATCGTCATAAATGTGTGTAATGATCAGCAACGATCGAGAGTTAGGTACAGTAATAATTTCAATAGAATTTGCGTAACAAAAGTATACATATATATATCTTCCTTATCCCCAGATTCTATCTAATCCTGATCTAGATGCTTAACACGCAGCATACAGTCTTTACCAAGTACGTCATATAGAATATCACATCACTCGGCAGAGCATAATTTTTTTTCTATTCGTCAAGCATCCAATTGCGACGTTCTGTAACTAACAAAAGACACCTTCGTCTGTTTTTAGAAAAAGAAGCAAACAAAGCCAATCTATGCCTTTATCGTTTTATCTATCTAGCTGTAATTTGTTGCATTGTAATTCTGTTACTTCACGCATTTCATATGAGTTACCTGGCACCTCCTTCGCTCATAAGTTTTTTTTGCACACTATATATTTCGTTTTTCCTTCGAAGTTTTTACCTAAACGCCATGTTTTGAAGTTACGAGATTCTTAAGTGCAAGAAAAAGCGAAAATAATTTAGTTGCTTCATAGACGCAAGATTCGCCCACTAAGGTGCTCCCAGTCAATGTCCTGTTCAAAGTCACTTAATTTTTTTCCCCCTATGAAAAGGCGATTTACAGCGATAACAGATGCCACTCGCCAGTGTTTAGCAGCAAATCTGGTTTATTACGTCAGCACAAGTACTGTATGGACGAGAGGAAGTTTGAGTGAGGGGTGTTTTTACTTTTTATTCCATCCAGTGCATATATATATGTGTGTGTGTGTGTGTGTGTGTTAATGGGCGTATTTAATGTATACTAATGCCGAACAATTTTCTAGAATAGAAATAATAAGTATTTTGAAAATTCTGTTCTAAATTAAAGATAATTACATATTTTTAATTGTCAGTTTTATCTGGATAAATATTTATTTTACTTTTTCATTTGGTGCACTGAATTTACACTTTGGTGTATAGCGTTTTAATATAATTATTTTTATCTAAGAAGATTTACGAAATTTAAAATTTTTAAGTTCAATGTATCGATGAAATTACGAAAGTTAATGCGCACTGATGTTATCCTTAAAAGAATAAGAAAAAACATTTCTGTCTCCTTAACCATTAATTCGAGGAATGGTGAAAAATATTTCATAATGAATTTAAAAATATTAGATTAATCTTTCAAACTTATAATTAAGGAGAAATTTCTTATTTGTTTGATTAAAAATGCTTTTTTTATAATTTCAAGAATTTTTTAGCATTAAATAATTAATAACTTCCACTAATAAGATAATTAGGGTCTCCATATTCAAAAATGTATTGTCAAAAATTACTTCGTGATTAAAATCTATTTTACGTAAGACATTAAATTCGTGACCTTAAATCTTAATCAAACGATAAAGTAATTAAAATGCGTCAAATATCCAGGAGAAAATCTCATTAATTTAAGCCTTCTTTCAATATCAAGCATATATATTTGATTTAAGAAAATAAAGTTTTAAACTTGATGTTATTAAACGACATAATATTGCAAATGAGTTTTAATTAACTCTTTTGTACGTGTTCTCTCTAATCAAAGCCGAAATTAATAAAATGACATACACAGTTTTTAAGGTTCTTAAATTTTCAAGCTCTTGAACATACATTTGATTATGAAATGTGGTTAAATAAAAATGAAATATCACTAATTAGTATAAGAAAAACGAAAGTGAATTTTGTTATATTCACTGTGTTATTAGGTGGCTTTAAATTTAATACAATAAAAGAAGGGGAATAATTTTTATTTTAAATTTTAAGTGGCCAATGCACAGTAAATATGAAAATTCATTAAGCATAAATGCTTGCTAATTTGGATATGGTTTTATAATAAGCTTTATAATAAAATTTCTTTACATTATACGTATTATGAAAATAATTTACTTAGATAACTTTAAGATTGTGTTCTCCAAATCAAAAATTAATAAACTCAGTCAGTTATAATTTTTCGTTTGTGTGTGTTCTTGTTTTCATTATTATTAAATTATTTAATTGTGATTTAAGAATTTACATTGAGCAGTAAATCTTCGATCTCGAAATATTTAAACATCAAAATAAGTAACATCATCCTCGAAAAAAAATTACACAATAGCTACAAATAAAGAAAGTTCTAAGAAATGTCTACACATTTAAAATTTCTTTTAAAAAAGATAGAATATCACGCATGTTTGAATAAAGTAAAAGTTAGTTTTTGCCTTTAAATTCCATAAATTTTATTAATTTCAATTTCATGGCTAACTTATATTTAAATTTTAATGTATATCAAAAATGTTGATAAATAAAGATTCATTAAAAAACACGAAAAAAACATTTTTTCCCATAAATAATTATTGACCATATTTGATATTTATTAATGTTATTAAATAACTACAGAACAAATATTTAAAAAAGAATTCAATAGCGAATCTTAAATATTATCCTAGAAAGAATATTCATGTCAGTTTAAGCTTTATAAAGTGTACAAAAAGCCTGAAAAGTTGTTTAATATTCCTTCTACAATTTTCCATTTTAATACCAGCTACAGTCCTTAACAAATTATAACTACAATCCTTCTAAACAAATATATCTCTCTTACCAGACTTCTCTATATTCCAAATGATAAATCTACTGCTTCCCACCTACCATTCCCGAAGCAGTCCATTTCCCGACCGAAGTTAAAGCACACAGAAAACAAAATTCACTTAGCCCTACTTCCGAAATATCTCTAGAAATGTCCTCACATACACTTTAAGCCTTACCTTTGAGGAGGAGACACAGTAAAAGCTTTTGAGAACCTTTGTCCTTACCCTGGGGACATTCTCGGTATGCACTTGTCGTAAAATTCACTGAAATCCAGTTAAATACGGAAAGTGTCCTGAACTCGTTGTCCTGGGCTCTTAGCTTTTACGATTATCTACCCTCTTGAATCCTCATCACCTTAGTGATATTGCATCTCTTATGCTCCATTACTTGAAGCTGTAAATGGTTATTGTCCACGAATTACCTCGTGAATGGGAATGAAGCTGGCTATTAACGGGTCTGCTGCTCCTCGCGATAAGTGAGTTTGAAATATTTTAAGATTAAAGAGATCAGGGTTGGTGAAAAAGGTTTCTGGGTAGGAGGGTTGTTGGCAGGATGGAAATTTTGATTTTTTTTTTTTATTTTTTCAGAGTTTTAATCACTGCATACAACGAAGAAAAATTAATAATTTTAATGAGCATATAAAAACAAATAAAACGCTAAGCTGAAATGAACATAAACATAAAACAATGAGACGGAATTTTGAAAAGATTTGTATTCAGTATTCCGATGCATTATAAAAATAATATTTTCTACGAAGATTATTTATTTAGTATTAATATATTCAAAAACAAGCTTGGCTTTTTAATATAAAACAGTATTGCTACATAAAACAGTTTTTCAGTATTGCTATATAAAACATACAATATAATTTCAATAGAATATCAAGATGTAATTCAAATAAAGTGAAAAAGAAAGCAAAGTTAATATTAGATACAAATTTTAAATTAAAAATATTTATAATGAGAGTTTTTTAGCACATCAAGATTGTATTAAAATCATCCATAGTTGAAGAAGTATCAACGCAATTTAATTTATTTTTCTTAAATATTGAAAAGGAGATTCTGCCATCAGCAGCAAATCCTTGTTTGAGAAATAAATAGTTCAAACAGTGAGTTGATTTTAATTATAATAGGATGAACATAAATTATTTAATTTAAATCACTTTCCCAATACTTATTTAATTTTCTTAAAATACATGAAGTTCTTTAAATATATTGAAACTGGTGATGAAAGTGTAGTACCTTCATAAATTATTGTTCTTATTACTTTTAAATTTTTTATTTAGCTGACATATTTGATATATATATATGTAATTTTTACAAACATAGATAATAAAATTTAGTACCTCTGATTAAGTAAATGAGTTGTGAGACGCATTCATTCATTTCTGAATGAATGAAAATTGCAATTTTCATCTATAATAGAATCGCAATTTATCGCCCTCATATTCTTCTGAATTTTTAAACATTCTGTTTTAAAACTTAAACTATTTAACAAATATTTTAAATGTATACTAATTATAATAAAAATAATCAATCAAAATAAATAATAGATTTAAAGATGTGAAGAATAATATTCAAATACTACTTATTGTAGTAAAATTTAGCGACTCAAAGAGATTCTATTCTTTAAAATGGCCTCTGAATACCCGGAAACAGAAGTTTTTTTAATGCTCTATTTTAAACAGTAGCTAGATAGATGAAGTAATTGAAACTATGATCAAATCAATCTATTAAAATTTAAATAACTTCAAACTCATCCAGTATATAACAGCTAAATATTCTCACATTGAAACTTTAGTGCGAAACAACCAAAGATCTCTCGTACAATAATAATAGGGTGGCGTTATGCCTAGATATGTAATGAGAATGATTAAGTAATTTGGATTATATTTACAACAAAATTATTACTAATAATTTTTATTTATCATTCAAATGACAGTAAAATAATTATTTGTTATTTTAAACTGCGTAAACGTATACACAGAATTTAACTATTAACAAACTATTGTAAAAATGATACTTTTATCAAGTTCATATATATATATATATATATATATATATATATATATATATATATATATATATATATATTATTTTTAGTCCAACTTATAATTTGTATTTTTCATTTTAAAAAAATTATGGGATAATCAACCTTTGCACATGTAATATGAATTTATTTATGTTATTTTGAAAATTGATGGGTAAATTAACTAATTTGAAATTTCTCAGTAAACAGTTACATAAGATATTTCTAAAAATATGTAAACTTAATTACTATCGAAAGTAGGCCCTTTATTAATATATTTTTGTGTTTACCTCAGTTGTCCTAAGTATTAATAATTATTCCATTATTAACAGTTTTGAACTTAATACCGAAGAATTCGGTTTCATGAGATCATGCAGCAGTTTTAATTACATTTAAATATGAATTATGAACGGATACATCAGGTATTGTGTTTTCCCAATGCAATTCATACTGAATGACTAAATATAATTATTCTAATTAGCAAGTATTGTCATTAAATTTGCTGCTATGGAAGCATAAAATGGGAAATATTATTTCACATAAGTATCCATTTTCTCAAGTGTTAATGATAAGAAAAAACGAAGGTTAATATACAAGACATTTCTACTTCGCTAACATAACGCTTATTCGTAGAAATCAAAAATTATCTACATTAGTGTGAATAGCTGAATCCCTTTCACACAATGATTTCTGAAAAGTAATTAACAGGTCTAATGTATTAAAAAGCCATTTTGATTCAGGCTTATTCATCGCATATTTAATAATGTGTATTACTCTCATATCTGTAGGATATTTAAGATAATTTTATTGCTATTCATCTTAACTCAAAGCCTATTTATTAACTTGTCATAACTTGTTGTTGTAACTTGTTGTTGTTGTTTGTTGTTATATTCATGGTTATCAGAAACTTTGTTGATAAATTTAATCATTTGATCGTCCCATGGAATGCCAATAATCTCCATCGCACCTGTAAATTTAATTATGAAATAATTAAGTCAGATTTATTCCGTTCCCTACATCTTGTAAATTTTTCGGAAAAGCAATATTTTAAATAGATTAGATGATGCAATAAATGTCAATGAGAGAGGAGGCAAATGATTTAATCTGGTGATGCGGAAGTTGAAGTAGCTTCATTAAAGAAACAGATCTGAGCAAGTTTAATTTCTAATTTCCATGCTCTTACGGTCAACAAACTACTTCAAAGAGCTTTGAATACTAATTTCATTATAAAGTGAGTAATTAACTATTTAAATTCATGATATTCTGTCCCCATTAGTAAGTTTTTCGGCTTGCTAACACTGATGGAATTTCAGTTTCTTCGAGTAAAGTTCGTAGCAACTTGCAAATTCTATTAGTAATTGGCTACTTTATTCAAATGCCCTGACAATTCGGTAATTATATTCAAAAGTGTATCCGACTAGAGAGAAAAGTCTTTTGAAAGATATGTTACTACTATCGATGACTCATTTACTTTTTTTAAAATAGAATGTAAGATTGATACATTTATAGAAAGTTTAATTCCTTGAAAAACTAAAAAAATCACACTGTTAATTATGCAAAGAAGATGTTAAACAAAATAAACTAATATACTTAAGAAATATGCATGTAAGTGTATTTAAATTCTAAATGTGATTTTGAGTATCAAAAATAAATAAGCCAATTCGAGTGTCTTAGAGTAGTAAGAGTCTCCATAACAAGCAATACTTGGTCCTAAGATTCTTCATTCCTAATTTCATACAATACTTCGGCAAACATTAGATCAAAATAAATCACGTAAATTACGACGTTGACTGCGAAGTCAAAACGACAGCCCTTCGTCTCTACACATATGCTAACATCTATGATATGTTTTAACATTGTGAGTGGTAAACTTCATAAAAATTAGAAATAAAATAAAGTCTTATGTCTACAACAACGAGAAACCAAACGTTTTGATAAAATTGAAATGATAGGGGGTGGGTGGGAAATGCAGTTAAATCTTTCCACAAATTGCGAGCAAAATTGCCTCCCTGTCATATCATGTTGATATATTTCATTTCATTCAAGAGTAAAATTGTTTCAAAAACATTGTAGGAAATATTAATATTACGCATAATAACACTCACTGTTGTTGGTCACTAAACATTTCACAGAGAAAATAAAATCGTACATTAAATAACAAAATTATGAAAAAGGTTATCAAACACTCCATGAATTCTTTCATAAATGTTATTTCATAAAAGAATAATTTCATTTTTGATAAGCAATTTTTTTTTTCCAAGTAACGTATACGCTGTATATTTTCTTAAACACCTGAAAGATTTTGTTTGCATACATTATTCTTAAATGCAATTATTTCAAGGGAAGTAATTCATGATTTAAAAAATCTCCGCGTTACTTCAATGAATGAATTTTTCCAACAAAAGCTTCTCTAATCATTTTTATCCATTCACTGTCATTTTTTTTTCAAAATAAGATAAATGATTAAGTCTAATGGCGTTCGCTCAATGAAATTAGCTGATTGCAAAAGAGGGAATTTAACGAAGATTTATGGTACTTCATTTCGATTTAATATTCAAGTGTATTTCTCCGCTTATAAAGAATATTAATCCATTTATCTTAAGTAAATATAAGCCATCTTAAGGATTCGAAATGTTTATTGTAAATTACTTTAAACCTCAGGAAACAATAAGTGGATTATTTGTAAGCTTCCCATACTGTTTTAATTGGCCATAACATTTTATGCACTCGTAGCACTGAAATATTAATTATTTTAAAATCTACAATATATTGATATATTGTTGTTTCATTCAAAAGTGATAGTTGTATAATGCTATAACAGAAAACTGAAAATACATTTTATATGCGTGTTAATAAATAAATTGAACTATTCATTTAAGAATTCATCAACCAAATACAAAGGCGTTTAAGTCGTTAATTATTACTACATATTAATTTATTAAACAAATATTTAACGGTATACTCCAGAAGTTCCAGAGCACTTAAAAACAATATCTAACAGACGATGTTTAATTTATTAGCACTTAATCTTGGTTTCATCTTCCTAAATCTTGAAACTTTTCAACAGCATGGTACGTTACTTTTTAAAAAAAAAACTAGACCAAAGCTTCATAACATAATTTCCAAAAAGTCATCTTCAGTCCTTAGCTTCTGGCAATGATATCACGCACTTTCGAAAGAAAAATGATACCATCTGCATGAACTAGAAAATCAAGATAGGTACTATAAATCAAGTTGCACGTCTCATATTTCATTTTAGTCCTATCGGTTTCTGAGAGCCTTTTTGAGATTATGGCTTGAAAAAATAAATAATTTGTAAGAAACTTAAAATTAATACCTCTAGCACACACAGGTATATATATATATATATATATATATATATATATATATATATATATAT